>JARHVA010001889.1:600000-1200000 GCA_037957365.1 Torreya grandis
CCTTCAAAATGCAAGTTCATCACAAGTCCCAGGATCATTTGTGAAATGGAAGCTATTTTGAGGGTAAGTGAAAAACCTAAATAGAATTCCTTACTTTTTTCATCATGGCTAAAATTATGAGCCTCATTTCTGACACTAGATGCCTAAATCCTAAAAATTATAAGGGATGGTCAATAAACATGGAAAACACATTAATCTTTAATGACTTATGGGATGTTGTTGAAAAACACCCGACATTACCCACTCAAGCCACCAAACTTACAGAACTTCACAAACATGATAGGTGAGCTCTGAAATTATTAAAATCCCCTTGCAATGCACAAGTCATAATTCAAATTGAAGCTATCAAAACTAAATAATAGAAAGCATGGAAAGCTTTAAAAGATGTGTTTGATAAACAACCTGGTTATAAGAAATTGATCTCCTTATGCAATTGCTTAACACTAAACTCACTGATGATGAAGATGTTTCAAAATATGTGTCACACATTGAGAATTTGAAACAAGAATATGGAACTATTGGTGGAAAAATTTATGATGAAATGCTCACTTCTATTTTTTGAATGGCCTTATCCCAAGCTACAAAAACTTTCTAGAAATGTTATAGCTTAGTGATAAGCTTAAAAAATTTAATTTTGATTTGATTTGTGAGTTTCTCACTCAACATGAGTGACAATTTGTAAAGAAGAAATAAAACTTACTGAGGATGCATGCTATACCAAAATAGGAAATCCATTATATGAGACCAATAATAAACACTCTTTGAATCACTTTCAAAAATATAAATAGAAGCACTCTCACAAGCACATTTCTAGGCATAAGCATAATTTTGGACGTAGAGATCATTCAAGATATTATAAACATAGATGTAATATTGGTTCTCCAAAGCATGAGCATCACCATTCACATGGACATAAGCATAAGCATTCTTATTCAGGTGGATATTCTTCCTATAGTTCTAGTGGACATGAGACCATATGCTACAATTATGGTGGAATAGGACATATCTCTATAGAATTCCCCTCTAAATGGATCTCTTCTCAACACTGAAAAAAGGCAAAAGAATACTTTGTTAGTCACTCTAGTAATTCTAGTCATTCTTTTGGGTCTTCTTCTAGCTAATATTTTGTTTTTTCTTCTCATGAATGGGATGATAATGAAGTTACATTTTCCACAACTGATGACTATATCTTCTAAGATAGTGACTCACCCATCTTGTGCAAGCTGCTAGGCTCAAGATTGGGATTTAATGTAGTAACATTTTTTGGCTTACGTAGTTTACTTTCATAGATGTAATGATTCTATGATATTTTATTTAGAGCATTTTAGTGGTTTGTAATTGGTTTATTTTTTGCATGGCTTCTCACGTCTCACCTAATAGGGGGAGAGGATATTGCATATTGGTTTTTTGTATTGATTTTTTTATCAGTCATTGGCGATGTGTAATATGAGTTACAATTGTGTTTTTAGCATTATTAGTGTTGAGCAAAGGCCTATAATAGATGTTGGTGATTTTTTGTCATCAGTTTGAGATGTTCCATATGCAGTATAGAGTGTAGTCACTTGTTGGACATATATTATGTGAGGATCGACATAGTTGGGTAGTGTGTGAACATGTTCTACTATAGTGTGGGGATGATCAAGGTGTGGATTAGTCTAGGATGCATACTGTACCAGTTGTAGTTGAAATAGAGTCTTCTTGGATGACTCACAATTCATTTCTGTAGTATTTCTATACCCCTATAGGTTAAGGTGGAGTTTTTTGGAATATTTTTTATTGTTCTAAAGTTTAGTTAGTATAGTTAGTATTTAATTTACTATTATGTTTTATTTTTAATAATTTGTTGGTTCACAAGAATATCAATTATATTATGTAACAACCCATGAAAATATTTTAAAGCTTTTCACCTCTCTTTGTAAATAATTTGAAATAATACAATATTATAGTTTTGTCAAATATTTTCTTTTACAATGTAATTTCTTCATTGTTTGCATTGTAATTTGGGCCAACACCATCAAATTGATCAAGGACCCTTACACATGATCAAACATCATGACACCACTTGATTCAAGTTGAATATGAGGTATAAAGAATCATAAAGTAAAGTCATACCATGAAAATATAGTGATCTATTTGAACACCCTAAAACTCACAAGGGTGAGATGAAACCATGAGGCTAATGATGGGTCAGGACTCGAAGACATTAGGTTGACCCATTTATAGGTCTAGGAATAGAAAATTCTCAACAATAACTTGATAGATTGGATTATATAAGAGGTGATAGCCCTCATGTGATGATTCCATGGGAAGCCTAAGAGTATATTATAAGATAATGGTAAATCAAGGACCATACACTTAGTACATATGGTTTTGGGTCCAATAGTAAGAGGGAGCCAAATACAACCAAATGTATTTTTATTGGTCTTGTAAAAATCATGACATGTCAAATGATTTTATTTAAGATGATATTTTTTATATTCAAGTTTTTCAATGATCAAAAGATATTTCACAATTATTTTTTACCCCTCATCTACTAATACTTTGTGAATGAGGGTGGTATTAATGGATATTTTAATAAATAGGGGTGTATCATCAGTTCAAAATAGAATTTCATCAATGATCATGTATTTTTTAAGGAAATTTATAGAATGTTTTTAATAAGGACAAATTGATTAAATTGTATTAACTTATGTTGGTTTAGGCTCATGAGAAGAAGGTTCCTCTTCTACGGGATATGGTTCTTTGATTTCTTGAATTTGTTTCATTAAGAAGTTGCGATGATAAGAAATATGAACTAACTCCATGAGTGGAATTTTACAAGGCATAGAGTTGAGTTATTCAAAGAAGTTCCAATGAGTTTTGGAAGACGAGGAACTATCACAAGGATGAAAAGGTAGAATAGGTTTAGGAAGAAGAGAAGTGGTTGGAGGTTCAGAGAGAGGATGTGGTTCCTCATTGATTTTTGAAGATAAGTGAGTAGTAGTAGTATCTTTGAGAAGTTGTTATTCTAAACATGGTTTCTTTGGTTTGGTGATAGGATATTTATGGGATGGTTTATATTAATAATTAACCTTATCCATGTTTACATATATGGAATTGGTGTATTATTGATCATAATCAGTGTCAATCATAAAAACATCTATGTTTTCTTGTTAAGGGTTACATGTAAAGAAATATTTTGGGTTTTTAGAAAAAGAATTTTTGGAAGTTTATTTATTTTTAGAATCATTAATGTAATATTGATGATAGATTTTGATAATTGAATCATGATTGAATGAATCAACACACATTAAAAAAATATAAATTTTTTTTAATCCCTCTATGTGTTTTATGGGAATGTCCTATATTGGTGTGGAACCAAAAAAAATGATTAGGATCATACTAATTAAAGGGGTTATTGGGGTATGTGAATGGTTTAGAGGGAACTAAAAATGTTTCATATATTTAAAATTAATGGAATATGAAAAGGTTGGGGATTACCTATTTTTGATACTCCTAGTTTAGGTTAATTAAGATTGTTGGCTGTCACATTGGTTGAATGTTGAAAAGACTTTGCTAGCAATTTGGCCTGCCAAGGCAAAATTCCAACCCCTATAACCAAAAAAATTTCATGTAATTCACCTAAACCTATACATGGTTCTATATTTAGTGATAATGTCTCCTAACTTCTTCTTTAAGTCATTCAAAACTCCTAGAGATGTCATTAAATCTTCTTGTGATCATCATATGTATTGGATATCCTTGGTCCTTATGTGATGTGCTAGATCATCATGATGTCTTTAGATTTCAAGTGAAGGGAGTAGGTTTATGTGTCTTGTATTTTTCATACCTTTTTTAAATTTTTGTTAAGTATCATCATGATGTTTGAGTGTTTGGATTTTGTAATGATGGTTTGAAGTGGTTTTAGTGATCTAAAGTGCCTTGATGGAGATGTATAAGAGCTAGTAGCTGATAACTCACTATGAGCCTTCTCTAGTATATTTAGTATATTTGAGTTATGTTGGACTATAATATTTTAAAGAGTCATGAAGATAAATAATATCCTCATGGAAACCTTTTAGGAAGCTATAAGGTATTTCTCTGATATTCACTAGAAAAACTATTTTCGAAGCCTATTTGTATGTTCTCAAAAAGAAGGTTTTGATCTTAAATGATAAATTTTGACCTTAAAAGGATAAAAAATCATATACCATTCATCAAAAACATATTTAATAATTTATATTTTCATTTTATTGCCTTAGTCATACATTTTATGCTTTGAAAGTGTCCCTTTTATGAGTCTAGAAGGTTGTTTAGCCTTCAAGAGAGCTCACATGTGTGAAATGTGTCCCCTTTTTGCTCCCAAAAATATTATTTCTTGCTTTAATATGAATTTTTACTTTTAATCTTACTATTATGACCCTAAAATGGTAGTTTAAAGCTTAAACTATGGATAAAATGTATGAGAAAGAGTATTTTTATGTCTTTCTTACAGAATATATAGACTTGTATGAACTTTTCCATATAGTAGAGGTCAAGGGTTTGAATTTGGATTCATAACAAGTGATTTAGTGAATTTTCATGTTAATAAGATTCCATATAGACTCAAAACTAGTTCTCTTACACCATCAAGCTTCTTTGCAACTTAGGAGAGCCCTTCAAGTTTTTAGATGGTATGGCCATGAGAGAGAATATCAAGATCTAGAATTTTGGGTAGAGGAAGGGAAATTATAGATCTTAAATATTTGGGAATTTGTTATTAGTTTGGTTCTCTCTCATTTATGAACCATACCTAACAAGGTAAGGTACTTGTAATGCAATCTTCATTTATGTAGGCTATCGATTCTCTAAGTTTTCTCCTCTCCTGAGCATAGTGATAGAAAGATGAAATTTTAGATAGCTTTTCAAGATTATAATCCACCTTCACATATAGTTTTAAAACCTTATTTCATGCATGTGGATCTCTAGATTTAAATAATACATCAGCTATCAAATCTCTAATTTATATGTAGCTTGAATGAAAGTGTACAGTTTAATGGGTGATCCATGGTTGTCAAGCATACTATGATGTTGTATGAGAGGTTTCATCAATGATAATGTGGTGTTATTTTAGTTTTATAAAATTTTAATCAAGTTTAATAGCCTATAAACCATAAATCTTCTTCAACATCCTCACAATCTTATTTTATCATATATTAAGTTAATTTAGCATATGTTAAGGTACTTTGATGAATCTAAGTTCCTTATTTCACTATGCATATCTCTTTAAGATCCTTAAAAATGATATATATTATTAAATATATGTTTATGATTCTCTAGGATCCCTTTCTATTGTTTTGAGATTGGATTCATGTTTCATTTCCATCCCCTTATGTTCATTCCATCTTCATGGTCTTTCACACTATCATTTAGTGATAGTTGAGAACTTATCACTCCATTATTAGTTTCAATATCCCACTATCATCATACATATCACTATCACTAATACCTATCAAATTTCACCTCATGGGTCCACTATTTTTTTACATTTAAAATATATTTATCATCATGGTATTTAAGATGAGATATACATCCAATAACTCTACTAAAAGTTATAAATCAATACCTATAGCCAAGGTAAGAGTATATTCAAACTATATATAGTCTTTGATAAGGTATATGAGATGAAGGTATATAGATTTTAAACTCATATTACATACCAAAGAATCATAAATCATGTTAAATGACATTTTAAATTTCTTTTATCATCTAACTAGCAACTATATCCATATAAAAGAGCCTTTGATAGTCACCTATAGTTATTATGAAGGTACACAGTCATTATGAAGATTAGATCATGGAAACGGTACATATGTGAGAGTTAGTATAGATTGAAAGGTTATTGATCCCTATTTGGGACTTCATTAAAGATAAATATTCCAAGGAATAATATAATGAACTTAAATTTAGTGCCTTCTAAGATACCTATAGCTTGTAAATCAATACCTATAACCAATAAGTACATTGGTAATCCTTAGACCTATTTGAGTTATTAAAGGATAGTCGAGAAACCAAATTCATGGTTGGTATGATTTTGATAAAATCATGAGATATATGAAAGGGATACCAAGGTAAAAGGGTTTTCTAGGTCATAAAACACCTCAAGAGAGGCTACAATCAGCCTAATGGAGGTGTACAACTAAGTAAACAAAGATTAGTCTTGTGAATTAGTTTGAGGTGTTGACAAGATATATAGAATATAGTTAAAACCTATATAGAATTTTAGTCATGTTTAATGACTGATAAAATATTATTGATCATGAGAATGGTCATAAAACATCATAGCATAGTTAAGGTAAGCTATAGTATGCTTATCTTCTAAAGGTTCTTGCCTAGATTGAAGAATGATAGAACTATGGGTATGCATGATCAAAGGAGAGAGGCCCATTTGAATATGGTTTATATAATTACTTAACAAACATATATTATTAATATCTTTTTATTAATATTTATTGTTCATAAATTATAGTTGGGACTTATTGAAGACTAAGAGACTTTGAATACGTAGTCAATGCCATAGATAGTTTTGTAAAAAATTATCATTTTAAGGCATATACAAGTGTAATTATGCTTTAAATTTTGGTACATGTAGTAATTTTAACTATATTAATATTTTAATGCTATCCTAAAGGTCATATTAATAGTGTAAATAGTCATTTTTCTATCACAAAGCTTCTCTAGTCTATTGACAGTCATTAAGGAGACAAACTAATCATTTGGGAGGTTTGAGAAAAATAAAAGTATATTTAAATTAATGAATTAATTTTAAGATAATTAAAGGGTGATAATATTATTATTTTATTCTTTTTAGTATTGGTGATAATATTCAGGTTTCAATTTAAGAGCATTGAGAGTCTAATAAGCCTAGACATACCAAAATAGGCGCATGCCTAAATTGAAGACCTTTGCTTGTTTTAAGGTTCATTAGAATTTTTAAACACATAAAATGTAATTAAAGATATTTTTAAATATATTTTAATTTTTGAAATTATTATTTTGGTAGAGAGAGACCAATG
Organism: Torreya grandis; assembly: GCA_037957365.1. Classification (NCBI taxonomy): domain Eukaryota; kingdom Viridiplantae; phylum Streptophyta; class Pinopsida; order Cupressales; family Taxaceae; genus Torreya; species Torreya grandis. The sequence goes on from JARHVA010001889.1 coordinate 607,035, forward strand.
GTCTTCTTAGGCCTATGGGACCTAGAATTGATAAGAATAGACCTGCATATCAGATTAGGATTTATACTTGAGATTTATATCACCTAAGGGTATATAAATAGATATAAAGAGGAATAATAAGGTATTTAAATGTTAAATAATGATAATAAACTCATATTAAGCATTATAATCACCAAACTCAGTCAGCTAGGGATATACAAGTTTGACTATTTGTAAACCCTAGGCAAGGGAGATGAAGGTCTATAAACAATAGAATTAGAATATTTGAGACTAAAAATGGTGTTTATAATAATTAAATAATTTTTTATGAGTTATAAATCCATGAAACCTATATTATAATGGGAAATAATTGTACACAGACCTCAAAACCCTAAACATACAGATTGGTAGGGTAACCTACAAGCAACCAATTTAAGAAGAGTAGAGTTGAAGTTTAAAAATTTTAATATGATAATATGGGTTATAAATAGTAAATAATTGGGTTTTATTATTATATTTATCTCTATAAGTTACCCATAGTTCACTTTTACCTCAACACTTAGTATTTTATCAATTAGGCTTAAAATCTTGTTTTAGGCCTGGAACGTTGATACCACACTTTAGACACCTTCAAAATCTCATAAGCATTTTTGACACCATGATAAGGTTTAATGGGATAATTTAGGATCTTATTAAAAAAATAAAATCAAATAGAAAAATGGAAAAGGCCATTTCTAGTCTTAAGGACCTATTTGAACTACATAGTCTACACAATCATCTCAAATTACTTGTTTAGATGTTCATATCTTTCACTACATAGAAACTTGAGCCAAATGTTATTATAAATAACTGAGGACCCATAATTATTTTAAATACATGGATTATTTAATTTTTTTAATGGGTAGAGGTTTATGAACCATTGTTAATACTATAATTATGTCTAGAATACATGCAGATAATCCATATTCAAATTCCTTACGTACGTATCTTGAAACACCTTTTGCATGGGAACCCAATATTATCAAAAAAAATTAAGAGGTATATTTAATAAATATCCATGGAAATAAGTTTTGGTTTGGAATTATATACTTTATGAACCATCGTTAAGATGGTATACCTCCAAAACCCTCCCTAAACCCTACTATAGACCAATATTGAGAAAAGTGAATATTATTGAACCCAAACACCCATAAATCACCATATAAACACTTGAATCATAAATTGAACTTAGATAAGTTCCTAACCATGGTACTGTGTTGTATGGAACTATACATACCTATCATAAAATAGTGTTTTTGGGGTAAAAGTGTAGAAAAAGTGGTACAAGGTAGTTTAAGAAGATGTTAATAATTAGAGATGTTTATTTGGAACTTGTTTCACCTTCTCAAGACATTAGATGATATATATCATCCTTGAAATGCCTCTATGAGTCTCTTCTAGTCATCTAGTTTGGTGAGTTTACAAGTGTGAGATATTTAATAAGGCTCATGACATGATGTATGATGTTGATTCATGCCTAAAACTCACTTTTTAATAGTTTCTCAAAGTTTATTATAGGATTTTCATGGCTGATCAAGCACAAACACCTTGTAATTAGGCCTATTCCTTACTAGGATTACTTGGTTAATAATTAAAGATGAATAATGGCATAGAGAACTGATGAATGAGTCAATATAGAGTAAATAAACCTAGTAACTAATTACTTTTAAGGATTTAGGTTCTCATTCCATGGTCATTATGGAGGAAACGATCAATTTTTTATCTTGGTCATATGTTTCAAAGAAGAAGAGATTGTTTTATGCTTGATGATGACCTAGTTACACCTCATTAAGGTTGTAACTACCTTGAAGAGGAGATTTCGACCCAAAAATAAGAATATACATGCATTAAGGAAGGTTGAACAGTCATAATATATCCTCAACTACCCCATCTTAATGTATAAGGAGTCATATATGGGCATTAATACTTAAAGAGTCTTTTGAAAGACTGAGTAATTATTTGATATTGAAGTAATGAATGTGATATGATGATGTAAGACCTTTTCCTCATACTTCCATTACACTCTCCTTATTTCTCTCTTGATGTACTTCTATTTATTCATTCTTGAAGGCCTTGTTTTTGTGATCTCTCACCTAGGAATGAGGAAAATCTACCAAGTTTTATACTTGATAGACATCTTGGATTAATAAATAAACTATTTCATCTTATCCATTATTGGTTTATAGTGTGTTTATGCTTGTTTATATGTGTATAAGTGGTATAAATATTACCTTACCATGTCCTTCTCACACCTATATGATGATAAGTTATCTTATGTAGGTTTTATGAGGTGTCAAGGTTTGGTGATCATGCTTGAAGTGTAATATAGTTGAAAATGCCTCAAAAGATTCCTATCATCCTTCACCTCTATGTTATATTCACTCATCAGGACCTTTATATGAAACATTATTGCTTAAGAGATTTGGAGATAATGCTTTAGTCTATTTATGGTTCATTAGTGTTGTTAAGAGTCCATGATTGAGTGTATAAACAATATAGGTACATCACCATCCCTTAAAATAGGCTTATTTTATTCATGTTTCAACCCTTTTCACCCCAACAATAGTAGGTTTTATAAAACTAATCTATAAGTGATGTATCGAGGGAGTTATCCCCGTAATCTAGAGGTCTGGTCTATATATAAGGTTTCCCATGGCCTTTATACCATTCCAATGTTAGTCCAAGTTTGAACTAGGTCTGAACAACATCCTTTAATAGGGTACAACTTGGGTTGCTAACATATCCCTTAATGATTTTAGTATTAGGTTTGAACTGTTTCATTAAGAAATCTTGATGATTATCTTGGTCAAGAGCCTCATTTAAAGTTTGGGGAGTGAAATTTTGAACCTTGTATTGGAGTGAAGTATTAATATTATTATAAAAAAATTAAACAACTTATCATTATTCATGTTATGATCAACCTTGTTATCAAAATATTTCTATCATTTGATAGAATCTTGAGCTTATTCAATAGGGGATTACTTAACATTGATGAAATGACTAGGGCAATTTTTAAGAAGATCATTGTGTTATAATTCTTTAACTAGAGGATTGACTAAATTCTCTAGTTTCCATATAAAATTCTATGGAAGTTTATTATACCATTCTAATACATCACTAGTGAAGGTTTTAACAAAAAGTTTGGTTGTGGTGAAAGTATTAGTTTGGATCCACTCTTTGTAAAGATTACTAAATCAATTAAGAAAAGATGTAGGGTCTTTATTCCCATCATATTTAATAGTTGTAGATATGTTACCAATATCAATATAAATAATGAAAGGGCGTAAAGGCTCATTTTGAACTTGTTGAAACATCTTATTGTGCATGATAGGTTGGTGGATGCCATTACCTGTGACATCTCTAATAGGTGGAGGAATAATTTTATTATTATTTTGAGGGAGAAAAAAAGGAGGTTGATTATCCATGTTGATCAAATGATGTTGTAGTTACATCATTTGGGAGGTATACGTATTATGTTCATTTTTTGTACTATTTGTGTAAGAATCTAAGTTGTATCAATTGGTAGGTTAGTGTTTATAGGAGGATTCCTAAAATTAGTATTAGGGGGAGGTTTTTAGGTGGTATATTTTAAGTGAGGTTATTGGATATACTTATGTCAATCACTCCCATATTATGGTGAGATGTTTGAATATTGGAATTATCTTGATAAGTATGAAAAGGATCTAATCCACCAATATCATTAGTTTGAGTGATTTGAACCATGTTGTAATCGAAAGATGAGGGAGGAGAAGAGGTGCTTCAAGAGTGAGAATCCTCTTAGGAAGTAAAGATAGGGAAAAAATATCATCTCATATAGAATCTAAATGGATTTAGGTTGTCTAGAAATATTATAATAGGGGATTTCATGATGCTTGAAGAAAGCCAAGATCAATAAATAAGAAAGAAAAACATAGATAGAGTTGGCCAGATAGAGAATAATGTTGGCCAGTAGGTACATAGTTGACTAGGTTGACAAAGTATGTGAATAAAATTTATAAAAAATAGGATAGAGGGACATAATCAAGTTGGTAAACTATGTGTTGTAAAGGATAATATTGAAATAGGATAAAGGGATACACAGTCATATGGGTTGATAATGTATTGCATATGAAGAAATTAAACATGTGGGAAATATGCATAGTTAGATGGGTTGATTATGTACTTGAAAAAGGGGAACTAGTCAGGTTGATGAAAATACATAGTCATTGGGAGTGATTGTGTATTAAAGGTAAACAAGATTGATAGTCTAGAAGAGACTGTATCGACAATGATGACAATGTTATGAAAATAGAGAATGTTTTGTAAAAAAATATCTAAGTAAATTAAATTAAGCACACAATAAATTAGATTTATGTGATTAATATAATTAGAACACTCAACATAAACCTTGCACCAATGTTGGCTAATGCAAGTTTTGCAATATAAAATACAATGATCAAAGAGCAAGAAATAACTATAAATTAAAATCTAACTAATTGGTCATTCTTAAGTGTTATTAAGTTAAAATGAATTTTAAATTTAATGTTATTATAAGTTGGTTGTAATAAGGAACTATAAATCAATCTAAATATGGCATCAAGATGTTTGGGCTGAAAGGGATCTATATTGGTGATGGTATTGGCTTGGTATTGGGGCCTACTTCCTCACTTCATATTCCTACATCGATAAGGGGGTTGGGTACTTTTCCAATATATACCATCAACCACATGTTTATACTTGGTTATAAAACTAATTGGTTTACCCTTGGTGATTAAATCCAAGGTAGACCTTGGGAAGACAAATGTTAAATGTTTTTTATGTGTAAAGTCATTTGGAAGTGTGTGCAAAAGAGAAAAAAAAAAGTGACTAAGTTAGTAATTTGAAAACCCACCTAATTAATCTATGTTTTTTAATTTAATAATGTAATCAACTAAAAGGAAAAGTGAATTAATTACTATTAAAAAGAGGTTAATTCCTTGATTGTGAAGAGTACAGAATCGATTTAGGTAACACTATATGAAAATAATGTAGAATAGAGTTGACTAGGTCATTACTATTCTGTAGAATCAAGATCTATAAGAAAATGATTTAATAATTTTACTATGTCTTAAATATATAAAATAGGTTACTAAACTATATTGAGTTAGTCGATCCAGTTATCTATAGGGTTGCAATTTTATTGACTATAAACTTATGAAAAATAGTACTACAAATGAATAACTAAAATGATAGAGAGAATGAGAATGAAAATTGGTGAGTTTGAAGATGTTTATATTTTAAAAATTTATGTTGTGATTCTCAATTAATAATTCAAATATTTTGTTAACAAAGTTGATTGTCTAGATTGAGTTTGTAATGTGTTGAAAGATAAGTTACAAATAGAGTCAATTAGATTGACTATGTTTGTAGATCTATATGTTAAAAGAGGATAATTATGAATAGAGTTGATTGGTTTGACTCTATATGAAAATCTAGAATTAAAGAATAATATTGTGTTGAACTATTGATCCATTCACCTATATTTACAGAAGACTTGCATAAATAAAACAAATTTATTTTGGAGTGACTATGTGTTAAACCTACACATAGATTGTTAGGACCATATTGATAGGTTTGATAGAGGACTAAAAAAATAGAAAAATATAATATAATGTTAAAATTAAAGCATGAAATAAAATCTACAAGGGTTTGATTCACATCAAGTTCACTAGAATATATAAAAAGGAAAATACAACTAATATATTAATAAATCCTAGCTCAAACAAGATAATTCATACTTACACTTTCAAATATTGATACATTTTATATCACTAAAGAGGGTTTCAAAGCCTCTATTCAAACAACACTATGTAACAACCCTAGTTAGGTCCTTTTTTCATATTCACAAATTAAATGCAAAGTAAAATAAAATCTAATCTAGTACTCACCAAATCTTATGGCACAAAGTGGGGGTAATAAACATAAAAATTAAACATACATAGGAGAATCCTAATTAAGTTATGTATAGGTAAAATCCCAATTCATGTAGATATCAATATATTCAAAAGCCATTACTTATGCTACTTATATTTTTTTTAGTATTTTTTACATTTTTTCAATGTGATTTAATTAACTACTAAAAACAAAGTATAAGCAAGGTTTAAGATTACCTAGAAATATGGATGGTTGGTTACACACCATTGATCAAGATTGATTGTGATAACTCCTCTTTGGTTGGGGAGGAATGACCTACAATTCACCATACTTAAACAAAGATTGATTAATATATAGATGGATGGGCTATCTAGTATAAACCAGTCCCAATAAGTAGTATGATTTATCAAATGCATGTTAGCCCACATTCAAACATTCAAGTTTATTTTTAAACATGAATTAAAAAAATAGATATGGATAGAAGTAGACAACACCAAAGATGATTAATTAATAAAAATATTTATATGATCAAAATATGCATCCTAGAATTCATTAGCAATGTCTATGTCTTCTTGAATTACAACTAATAGCTCATAAATATAGGTTAAGTCATGTAGAAAAATCACAAGACAAAGTCATAGCTCAAAATATATATATTACTTTGATCCACAAAGAGAGGTTGAGGGACTATGCAAAGATAAAATATGCTAACTGAATCATGCACTACACTAGGCAAGGTCATCTACATGAACAAATAGAATTTTTAGAAAATAGATTGTAGATTTTATATAATGTTTTAAATATTTAACAAAGATCAATGTTGATCTTATAGGATTGATGTCAATTTTATAGGATTTATGTCAATTCAGATGAATCAACATTGATTTTGTGAAACACTATTAAATAATAAAAATGGACTATAATAACACTTTGTATTTGTGATAAAATGATGAAAATAGAATGGAAAAGAGATAGAAAAAAGAGGTTTACAAATAGAAAACAATTTTGATAGAGATTCAAGAGTTAAATGAGATGTTTAAAACTACTTAAATTAAACTGATAGGGATCAATGCTGATACAACATGATCGATGTCAATTTAAATAAATCGATATCAATTTTGTGCAAGAAAATTGAATATTGATTAGACTATAATAATGACCTAAAAAACTAATAATATAGATAAAAATTAATGTCAAATAATGACAATCAGACATAGAAGATGATAGACATGAGAAATTGAACAAAAATAAATTGCAACACTAACCTTGTTGATTAAAAATAAACTTGATAGAATGAGGGAAGAATCTTCACAAAATCCTCTTGATGATTCCTTAAATGGAGATTCTATAATATAAAAAATATTTCACAATGTCTGTATGCAACCTATAGTAAGATTTTGGTAGATTTTCAAAGTCAGAAGCACCGTCACCATCCTCATGAGCAATGGAGATCTGTTGTGTATTTATGGATTGATGTCAATTTTAATCGATTGACATTGATCCATGAGGATCAACATTGATTTACCTAGAATGGGTGGAGTCAAATTAAATGTTTTTCTAATGGTATGGCATGGGGTAAAAGAGGGTTAAAATTACCTATGAGGTTGTTCAGTTTGTTTTAACCATGGAATAAGTTTGTTAGGAGGGAGAGAAAATTTATCTTTTATTTGATTTTTTAGATTTTATGGTTCTAAGGGTAAAATAAAAGGGGTAATAACTATTTAAGCATAGTAATTAAACTATTAACCTAGGTGGTAAAGGAAAAAATGATGGTAAAATGTAATCATAAAAATAATTATTCATGAGGGGGCATTATGACATCATGATACATAATATTAATGCAAGGTGTATAAATTTAGCATCTACATTTGCCAATTTTTGTGGAGTGGTATACAATGGTGTGCCATAAGACAAAAAATATGAACTACTTAATGCCCCAAGTTTTTTTTATATGAGGAAGTATCCCCCCTCAAATCAAGTGATGGGAAGTGAAATGGAACTGATAACAAGTTTGAACAAGATAGAATGGAAAAATAAAATGGATGAGATGTTATGAACAAAATGGAAGATAGCTAAAGGACACAAAAAAATATTATGGAAAACAACAAAATAAGTCCATGTTTGCACTAAAGGGAAAAAAAGTAATGCAATCAGGAATGCTTCAAGAAACTAGATCAAAAAGTGAATTGCCACAACGAAAATAAGGAAGCTTATAATAGGCAAATCAAGAGAATAAGAGATAGGAATAGTGAACTAAAGCATCTAATGTGTGTATGGTGTATACATACCTATAGGAAAATGTACTTAAGATAAAATAAACCCTTGGTATCTTACATAGGGTAAGGTTCTAAAAATCAAGGGTATGATAAAAGAGATTAAGGAGATTACAAGGGGCCAAAATTCTCCAATCTAAAGGGTAATAAGAGAGACAAAATGGGATATCTATGACAAAAGCAAGAAAATATGGGTTCAAAATTAAACTAAAAGTAAGAAAAATAATCCAAAATGTAAACATTAATCAAGCTAAGGGGAGTCAAAATAATCAACAATTATTCAAGAGAATCGATAGCAATCATAAAAAATCAACATCGATTAAGGAAAATTGGCATGGATCAAATAGAATGATGTCAATCTTAAAAATAACTATAAATAGCCCATCAATAAAAAAATAAGGCTCATTTACATATCGAGTACACGAGAGTTTTATAATCAAAATTTGATAGTTTTCTAATGTGTAGACACATAAATGAGGTGATGGAGGCTAGTAAGAGTGGATGATGATGATGACGAGTACACTATGAGGTAGGTGACACATTTTTTTATGTATTTTACATTTTTAATGTTTTTAATTTTTTTTAGAATTTTTAGCTTAAGGGAGGGGTTAGAGGAGGAAAATTAAGGGGAATAGTATAAAGAGGAGAGGAGATTAGGAATATGGAGGGGATGGGAGAGAAAAACTTAATCTGTTAGGCAAGAGGGAATTGACATCGATCTGTATAGATTGACTATGATCCAAAATGGATCATCATCAACCTCTAAATATTTCCATCAATCTGAAAGGATCATGTTGATTTACAAGGAGAGGGTAATAGGGAAAGGAAGAGTAAAAATTAACTAATAAAATATTTCTTATGTTAAACTCACAAGTTACTAACTATTGTTTTGGAGGGATCCAATATTAACATTGTATCCATCGATACATTGGCATGATAGTGGCACTACTAGAGTAGTGGGAATATACCACAAACACCTTCTAGCTTCCAACAGGTTAGATGATGATTACTACTGAGGACATCCTTTAAATTCTAAGGTTACCAATCCAAAGAGCTCTAGTGTACACTATGGACAAGGTCAGTCGATCGGTGGAAACAGGATAGTTATATGGTGAGGATGCCATAGATATTAGATTTTTTACTAGAGGTTTTTCATTCTAGCCCCTATTTTAGTAGGCACTAGTAGAGAGGTTATTTATGACCATGCTTATGGTAGTAGTGACTTACTATGTATTACTTGACTCTAGTGGAGGATGGTTTCCATGGAGCTTCATTGTAGTCATAGTAGATATGTTATAGTATAGGACAATATTTTCTTGGGTACCCATCTTATTAGTGTATATTTAAAGAGATTTCTAGAGCTAGCATACTAGGCATTGACTAAGGCTTGATATTATATTTGTGATTCAATACTAGGCATATGAGCATGTTCAAGTGATTCACCCTCTTGGGGCCACATGGGTCAGATTCAGAGACATGGTATATAGTGTGGGTTTCCTTCAGTGGGATGATAACCTAGTCATACCATATTTAGATAGGGTAGTGTATGATCTAGAATGCTATAGACATCTTTTTGAGACCTTGTAGATTAGAGACATTATTTGGAGACCATATGTGTATTTTCTAGCATAGCCTCACATAGAGGTAGAGCTAGGGGATGTGGCCTACGAGAGATGGGTATATAGGTGATGGATGGACCATATGGAGCTATTTTATTTTGATAGGGTCCATCACTAGTTTGGTTTTCTATAGGATATACCATTGGCTCAATGCTTATATAGGTAGGAGGATATAGAGTTGGACTGGCCAGCACCTGACACCATAGTCATCAAGATGGGATAACTAAAGGAGCTGAAAACATCAGATGTGTATAATGCAAGCTATATAGATGACTATGCCACTTGGTTTATGAGAGAGATGGTGAGGTAATAGCATAGAGCAATGAGGCCTTGATAAGAGGTGGTAAAAGAGACACCAGTATAGGATGCCCTAGGATAGGATGAGTAGGGGATATTTCAAGCCAAGCCATAGATTTTACATGATGGTCTTAATAGGGTCAAAAAATAGTGAGACCAAGCCATTCAAGAGAGGGATAGCTACAGAGCTGAGCTAGAGTATATGAGAGCTTCTATGGTTGAGAGGCCAACTCTAGATACTATAGGTCTAAGCTCCATTCCCATAGATATAGTACCACTATAGTGGTATAGGGATGCACTTACCAAGCTATGATACTATGAGAGGATTGTACAAGATTGGCTACTAGAGGTTCCTCACTTTGCATCTCACGTGGCTAGCTCTAGTAGATCATGGAGGACCCCATGTGCCACTATTATTTAAGGGAGTATTGTCGGAGGGAGAGGAGGAGATGATGGGGGAGATGATAGCATTCATCTCAGTAGGATATATTTTACCTAGTAGATATGCACATCATATGGTCCATGAACCTTTTATTACATTTGTACAGACATTTGAGATGTATATATATAGACTTATATTTATGTTTTATGGATTATGTTGTGTTTATAGATTCATTTATTATTTAGATGGATGGATTATGGAATATTAGGGATGGTTTTAATTATTATCATGATGTAAATTATGAATTATGTTTCATTTATTGTTTATGCTTATGGATATTATGTCATGTTATGGGATTAAAAATTGTATGTTTTTATGGATTTACAGATTATGGATTATTTGAAATTATGATGTTTATGGATTAGGATTGATGGATTTTGGATTCTTAATGAACATAAAATATAAATCCATCCTACATTAGCTTAGATCACAACAAAAAAGAGTACCTCTCGTCTACATTGCATATGCATCCTTAACTAAAGGATAATAAATATTAACATAACCTGGAGTAATCAAAGATAAGATTATTGGGATTAGATGATTTTGATGGGATAAGGTATGAATAATAGTGTCACTCATATTTCAAGAATTAGGATTTATCTTTTGAGAATCATTTTATGCCAGCAAGTAGACTAATCAATATGAAAATTCTACTATTAGAAAGCTGATCAAAACAAGAAGCTTACTTGGGATTTTGATTTTGACAACATGAATTTTTTATGCTTGGATTAATTTTAGGGATTTTGAAAATGGTATAATTTTCAAAACTTATCAATGTAGGACGTTTTCTACTTAGTATCCATCCTTCAACGGAGTGGTCTACATTTTTATATTTTTGTACAGCTATCCTTCAAGGGACTAGTCTATTTAGTATTGCCTTTTTGTATTTGATTACAACTATCCTTAGAGGGATCAGTCTATTTATTTTTCCCTTTTTGATTTGGATTTTGATACTTGATTTTTTTTTATAATAATATTGGCATAAAAAGATCCTTTTAAGATAATTTCCATGATTCCATTATATGAAATGATTATGTTACCTTAGAAAATAAGGGTGTGTAAGAGATAAGGGAAAGAATGATTTGGTGTTTTTCCCAATATAGGTGAAACTTATCCAAGAGATAATTTTATGAATAGAGCTAAGGTATTCATGTTTAAGGAAAGGATTACAACAAGTACTAGGTAATCAAATAATTCTCTTATCATTATTAGGTATAAAGGGATATGATAGAACTAACTACTCAAGACGAGTTGACATTTACTAACTATAGAATGGACATAAATACATGGCATTAAGAGGTTCACATTCTGGTTTACCATCAAGAGAGGCTAAATGATATGCCCCATATCCATATTTATGGGTTATGATGTATGGTCCAAGTCAATTAGGATCAAACTTACCCCTTTTACTTCATTTCATATTAGTGACATGATGATTTTATTTAAGCACAAGATCTCCAATATTAAATTCATGCTCTCTTACATGTTGATTATATTCTCATTTTGACCATTCTTGATATATATGAAGGTGGTCAAGGGTTGTTTCTCAATTTTCATCTAAGAATTCAAGTTGGGATAAATGTTCTTCATATAAATCCACATCAGAAACAATGTCTTGAAGAGAGACTTGAAGGGAGGGAATTTGGACTTCCAAAGGAAGTAACACTTCCAAACCATAGACTAGAGAAAATGGAGAAGCACATGTAGGGGTTCAAATACTAGTTTGATATGCCCATAAGGTGAAAGGGATATGAAGATGCCAATCTTTGCCAACTTCATTAATGACTTTGGTTAAGATTTTGACTAAGGTTTTATTATATTCTTTGGATTGACCATTGGCTTGAGGATATTAAGGCAAAGAAAAACTTAATTTTATTTTAAATGAGTCACATAATACCTAAACTTTCTTATTTTTAAAATATTTTCCATTATCTGTCATAATTTTATAAGGAATTCCAAAATGACAAATAATGTGATTATGGATAAATTCCAAAATATTTTCTACCTTGGTTGAGATAAGTGGCATAGCTTCTACCCACTTAGTGAAGTACTCTATGGTGGTGATAATAAATCCATGACATTGAGAGGATTTAGTATTAATCTACCTAATAAGATTGAGCCCCCATTGGGAGAATGGCCAAAAGTCTCTTGTAGCCTACAAAGATTTACTAGGGACATGAGATAAATTTGCATGATATTGACATTTTATGCCTTTTAACATAGGTGTAAGAATCTTAATTTAAATTAGGCCAATAGTAACCTAGGCATAAGATTCTTTTTGTGATTGCATGGCCATTAAAATGTCTACTGCATGAGCCATCATGGACTTCCTAGATAGCTAATTTAGTTTCACACTTTTTGGAGACAATGAAGGAGAATAATATCAAAACCACACTTATAAATAACTCTCCCTAGAATGACATAGCAGGTATCTTTCTGCTAGAAGACACACTTAACACCTTTGGATAGATGAGGAGAGGACAGTCCCATAGATAAATAATTAAACATTTGTACATACCATGACTCCTTAGGATTTTCCTTGATAGTATGGATAGATAGAAGATCCATACTTGTATAATAATGTTGATTAATTCAATGGATGAGAACAAATAACTTAGAATCCTAAGATGAGTCTGGGATAGAAGAAGCAAGAGAGGCCATAGTATCCACAAACTTATTAGTAGACCTAGGAGTAACTTGGATGGCATAATATTTGAATGTAGATAAAATCTGATCAGGCAAAGTTATATATCTTTAGAGGATATCATTATTACATTGATATATGTTGGTGATTTGATTTATTGCCAACTAATAATCCCCATAGATGTTAAGGGATCTGACTCCTAGTGCAAGAGTAGTTTGGAGTCCTATAATCAATGCTTCATATTTAACTATGTTATTGTTGTAATTGAAGTATAATTTAAAAGACAAAGGCATGGGGATACCTTGAGGAGGGCTTAATACAATCCCTACACCACTTCCACATTCACACTTAGACCCATCAAAGAATAGATTCATTTGATATTCTAAGACTAAATGGGAAGTGGATGTGATAGACTCATCAGGGAATTCAAAATTAATGGGTTGATTATTACTAAGAGGTGTTTCAACCAATTGATTAGCAATGTTTTGACCTTTGATAGACTTTTGATGGATAAATTCTAGATCAAACTATACTAACAACATGATCCATCTAGCCATTTGCTAATTTTGATATGGCCTAAAATGCATGAATTTAAGGGGATCATTAGTCGTAATGACATGCATCTTATGGTTGAGGAGATAATGATGAAGCTTAGAGGCTACTAAAACCAATGTTATGCATAATTTTTTAGCATGTGAGTAACATGTTTCATATTATATGAGAATATGACTTATATAATAAACAACCTGCTCTTTGTGATGTTCATCTCAATGAGCAAGCATAACACCTAGAGCATGGTCTATAGCCAAGATATAAAGGAAGAAAGGTTTCCCTTCCTTAGGGGAATTAAGGATAGGAGGTGATAAAAGATAGTATTTAAGTTCATTAAAGGCTTCTTGATAATTAGAATCCTATAAAAAGTGACTACCCATCTTTAATAAATGGTGGAAGGGTTGACAACAGTTAGAAAGCTATGAAATAAAACAATGAATAGACTAGAGCTTGCCTTGTAAACTAAGAAGTTTCTTAAGATTGGAAGGAGGAGGCATCTCTAAAAAATCCTTGATTTTAGCAGGATCCACTTCTATTCCATGAATGTGAATAATAAAACCTAAAATTTTACCCATCAAGACACTAAAAATGAACTTTTTAGGATTTTGACGTACATGATAATGAAGTAAATGATCAAAGATAACTTTTAGGATGAATAAGTGATATTTACAAAATTTTGATTTTCTAAGGAGATCATCTATATAATATTTGACAATTTTATGGATTATGTCATGGAATATATAATTCATGGCCCACTGATAAGTGGATCCTACATTCTTAAGGTTAAAGGGCATAACACGATAGCATAAAGTTCCTCAAGGAGTAATAAATGTAGTTTTATGTTGGTCTTCTAGTGCAGTAAGAATTTGATTATAACTAGAGAAACCATCCATAAGAGACAACATTTCATGGCTAGTTGTTAAGTCTACCAACTACTCTATATTAGGAAGGGGAAAATAATCTTTCAAACAAGTAGGATTTAAGTCATGAAAGTTAGTTTAGATGCAAAGTCCCCTATGGGTTTGCTGACTGGAACAATGTTGGACACCACTAAGGATAATCAATGGATTGAATGAAGTTAACATATAAAAGGTGTTGTAATTTTTATTTTACAAGGAGTACAATGTGAGGATGCATTTTGTGAAGATTCTACTTTACCAGCTTAGAATTAGGAAAGTGATGCTATGGATAATAATTGAGGGATCAATGTCAAGCATATCGCTATAAGACCAGGCAAAGGATTTACTATGATCTTATAAAAAGGCAATAAAATCTTGAATTTCTTTTAGATTTAAGTCTTTTCTAATTTTAATTATCCTTTGGAATTCTTGGGACCTACTATTAATATCAACCGTAGCTTCATTTAATAATCTAGACATTTCAAATGAAAGAGAATTATGTAAATAAGAGTTTTCAGCACCCAAATGGGTCAAGATTGACTCATCATCTTGACACTAAAAAATAGGGATAATTAGTGCATCATATCCTATTAAATGAGTATATACTAGGGGATGGTTTGGACCTCATTATCATGATAAAAGACAAGGGGTTCTAAGAAGATATAATTGACTAAAAAAAGTTAATAGGAATAGATATGGTATCACTTCAAGGAAGAGTTATCAAATGGGAAATATGGTTCTTCTTCTTCTAAATATGGTAAAAGAGTGGGTTTAGGGGTAGACTTAGAATCCTTCTTAAAACCTATGCCATGCTTTTTTTGTAGCTTTTTAGAATATCCTAATGTGATGAGAACCATGTTCATATTTACCCATGTTGAAGCCCTTTTAAGTGTAACAATGAAGATAGTTTTGAATAAATTGAGGATTGCTAATAAAAGATAATTTGGATGTAAATGATTTTGCATAAACATTGTCATCATGCTCTAAGGTAGCTTAATTGAATACACCATATATTAATTAAGTATGCAATAAAGGTGGTCTAAAGGGAATGGTCTCACCTAGACTAGATGAATACTTAGGTTGCTTATCAGGATGACCATATTCTCTAGGAGTGGGTAAAGTATTAAGAGTTAGTAACTAATAATTTCCCATCATAATTTATTGCATCATAGAGTCAATGGATTCTAGAGGAGGTAATTTTGAAGAAGAGATATTTGTGCTAGTCGAAGCTTGATTAGAAGATGGATATGGAATTATGTTAGGTGAGGGTATTATGACATCATTTGGCCTAAAGGTGAGTTACATGATTTAAATGGGTGAGGATTAGCATGGATTATTTTTACTTGACCCTCATGTTCATACTTAAGGCATCGATGAATGGTGGAAGGTATGTATCACATCACATGAATCCATAGATGCCCTAATAGAATGTTGTATTAAAATGTTCCTGCTATAACGTAAAAGAGCTCATGAATGGTGCGAGGACCCAAAAAAATGGGGAGGATGACTATTCCTACTCTGGGTGTTACCATGTCATTAAATGTATAAATAATTACTATAGACTAGGAGATAATGGTTTTTGGAAATTATAATTGATAGAAAGCATGTGAGGAGATAATATTAATGCTTACCCCATTATCAATCATACCTCTTTTAATTTGAGTTTGATTTATTTGAGTTGTAATAAAAAAGGTGGGATCTTGATCTTCAAGTGATAAAGGAACAATCTCAAAATCAGTAAAACTAAAAGTTGAGACCATTCAAAGGGCTCTTATAAAAGCTGACAAAGGTTTTGATTCATCTAGTCAGACTTTAATATCTTGGAGAGATTCTATCATTGCTTGTTAATGTTGTGGAGAGTTCTTGATAAGCTCATATAATGACATTTTAATGGGTTCTTGGTGGAGTTGTTTTAATATAGAGATTTATACTAACTCCTTAGCTTCAATAGGGGTAGTTCCTATAATAGAAACTTTAGGCTTTTGGCTAGGTGGTTTAGGAATATTAGACGTAGAGGATATTGTAATTAAAACCTTAGATTTATTAGGATTGTGGTTTTAAAAGCAAGTAGTTACATAAATGACATTAATGTGTAATGGAGATGGATCTAAAGAGGCTACTAACTCTTTATCACTTATGGGATTAACATGATCATGAACAGATGGAATGAATGGAATAGTAACTTTTGGCTTAGGAGTTTGATCATTTATATCATCAATTAAGAGGTCATCATCTTGGACCAACTACTAGATTATAGTCTTAAGGGCTTTACAATTTTTCATATCATGCCTAGGTACTCTATGATACACATATATTTCTTGAGTTTTATACCATACAGGGCTTTTAGGGTGAAGGTTAATGGTCTACATATGTGGTAGAGTAATGATATAGCTTTCCAATTAATTGTTTCAAAATAATAGCATAATATCCTTTCAAAGGGTCATGTTGTGGTTTTATAGGGGTTTTAATAATAGGCTCTCATGGTAAGGTATTACTTATTTGGTTTTGTTATTTATCCTTTACAAGAGGGACAACTTTAAGATCTTTTATTTTAGGCTTCTCTAATGGTCCCTTAATGGATAAAGAGGGATATTGAGATGGAGGTGTACTAAATGAAAAAGGATTTTGTGTCCTTCCATGTGTTTGGATAGAAGAACTTATGATCAAGGTAGAATATGGATGAGGTCCTAAAATTGATGATGGAGATGGTATAAAAGGGATAATCCCTTTGTTTTTTTGGGTGTTAACAATAAAGGGGGTATTTAGAATATGATTTTCATCTTTTTATGTTTTAAAAAGATCCACTTTAACATGAGGATGAGCTATGACTTTCTTCGATGGAATGACAAGACAATTATCCTAGCTATCGATGTGAGAGACTTTACTCTTTCCTTTGGTATATTTAGGGTAAGGAGTTATTATGATAGAAGATGGTTTCTAAGGGTCAAGTTTTTGGGTAAAAGTATCAACTCTCAATATATGTTTTCCATGACAAGGCTTATTAGAGATTAAAGGGATAACATGTGCAACTTCAGAAACATCAAGATGTTTATCTATAACATCTTGATGATTAATTCCATTTTCCCTTTTAAGATATTCACTATGATAGGGTGAAGGGTATGGTTCATGTGAATGGTCCCATGCAATAATATTAGGGAGTTCTACAGGAATTATGGGACTAGTTTTAATGACCTCAGGTTGACTCAAACAAAAAGCATCTCTTATAAGGAGATCCAAGACCAAAGGTTCTTCTGAGACTTCCTTAGGCAATAATTGGTCATGGATTGTATTAATCAGGGGTTTAATTTGATTTTGTGTCTCCCTAAGGTTAGTTTGGATGGTGTTTGATGTGGATGGATGGTTAGGAAATGGTTGCATAAAAATATCTAAAGATTAGTTAGGAGGAACATTGGAATTGTCCAACTAAAGGTCCCCCTTGTCAATAAGGTTCTACACTAATCATTTTAAGGATTGGCACCACTCTATGTCATGTCATATTACCCTATGGTAACTAAAAAAATAATTTTCTTTATACCAAGTGGGTTTAGGATGCATATCATCGACTAGTCTAATCAGAGGGATTTTAATGACATTTACTTGTAGGAGTTTATCTAATACTAAAGCATAAGGCTCTCCTATATGGGTATATTTATTAGGGGGTAAACTCTTAGAGGGAAAATGAGTAAGACCCTAGGTTGCTACGTCTGAGAGGTAAAATCTCCAAATTGGTTGGATGTTAGAGGGGAAGAAGTTTTTATAGTAATTGCATTTGCTACCCCTTTTGGTTTAGGGTTATTGCTATTGCTTTTGGATAGGTCAGACTTAAAGTTATTATTACTCAACTTAAATTTTCCCTCTTCAATGCCACAAATTTAAAGATTATGGGCCATTTTAAAGGCTTTGTCAAATGTCTTAAAAGTTTAAATTTGTAACATAGATGATATATGTTTTACACAAGAATGTGAAAATAATTTAATTAATTCTATTTGAGGTAAGGGAAAATTTAGCTGGTTGATTAACTTACACCATTGAGCTATAAATTTTGATAGGGATTCATCCCCAAACCATCTAATAGTGTAAAGATCGGTGATAGTCACTTTTCAAGAAATATTAATCAAGAAGTGTTCTAGAAAAATTTGGGCCAACTGTCCAAAGGAAAAGAGGGAATGTTGGGGAATGGAATTGTACCAATCCAATGTAGATCCTACTAATGATATGGAAAAATTTCTAAGTAAGAGGGCATCATCATGTGATATAAGATAACACACATGTTGAAAGGCTCTAAGATACTATTGGGGATCTTTTTTATTCTAAAATTTAGTGAATTTAGGAAGTTCCCACTATAAGGGGTATGGTAGAATACAGATAGAGGGATGGATTGGCTCATTACAAATTTGCTCATATGTGAGCATATTATTATGTCCATAGGTAGAGGCTTCCAAACTAGCCATTCTATTCATAAGGATGTTCATGAGGTTCATATGAGTATTAATCTATGGCACACCTCCTAAGACATTCTACTGAGGGGGTTGATAATTTTGTAAAGTGGTATACATGGGCTATGAGGGAAAATATCCTACTATGGTAGACATAATAGGTTGAGATGCCACCACGTATTGAGGGATTTGTAATAGAACATTCTATTGTGGGAAGGATTGTAATTAGATAGCTATGGCTCGTTGTGATGAGGCTACATATTGGGTGGCAAAGGAGACATAATTTTTGGAAGGTTTAATGTATGGGATTTTTTGTGAGCTATGTGCTAAAATTGTTCTAATGGGAGGGATATTTATTGGAATTGACCCTACTAATTTTTATGAAGGTATGGTGGATATAGGTGGAGTAGTATTTTGGACCTAAGTAATGGTTGGAAAATTGGTAGATATCATGAATGGTTGGTTCTCTAAAGGCTAAAAAAATTGAGCATTAGAGCCAAGGGGAGGAGATCTGGTGGAAAAGGTTACCATGGTTGTGGTAAATTCTCCAATTTCTCAGTTCCCTTGAAAGGCATCCCAAACCTATGTGGAGAGTTTTGGGCATGGGGGAAAGGAGAAATATGTATATCTTGACTATTCAAATAATGATTAAGAGCAACATGGTTATTGTCTAATATTTATACAAAGGAAGGATCTCCTTGAGGATAATATTGTGGAAACACTAGATTCTCAAAGGATTTAGGGGAAGAAGAAGAAAAAGGTGTATGCTCCATAGGAGAAGATGTAACACCCTCCTCATATTCTCACTTTTTTTTTATTTTTTTTGAGTTAACATCATGAAATAAAAAATAAAATCAAAGATAAGACAAACAAATAAAATAAAAAATATCTTTTTTGAATTATCTAGTTTTAAGGTATGGATGAAAGATACACACACTAAAAGTCATTCCAAAGAAGTTTTATATCACTTTTTTAACTTTTAATATGTGAAATAAAATGTATAAATTAAATGGATAACAAAGGTCCTAATAAATGAAAATCTAAGGATGGTTTCAGGGAGTTTGTTTTGGTGCTCAAATAAGTCTATACTAGTATTGATATGTGGCCTAGTACTTGGGGCTTGCTCCCCTCACTTCACAATCCCACAACCAGTGCATGTGTTTAGCCAATGGTGTATTAATGGTCCAAATATTATACTCAAAGAGAGAACTGAGTTGGTCCTCCTCTTGGTAGTGAAATCCAAGTAAGATTACCAAAAAAAGGTTACCATGAGGTGATGAAATCCCCATCAGTTTCCTTATGTCAAGTTTTTAGATGTGTTAATTATGACAGTGATTTAGTTTGTGTGTGGATAAAGTGATGACTATGATAGATTGCTACCTAGATTATTCTATGTGAAAGAACCCAAATAATGAAAATGGATGAAATTTATTTTAACTTTAAAGAGGAAATAAAATGCAAATTCTAGATTTTTTTGAATGAATGAAAAAAAAAGAAAGGGAGAAGAGATTTTAAAATTAAAGAATGAATTTGTAATAAATAAAATGAGACCTTATGGGTCCCACCAAGTGTTCTAGAATGTTTTAGTGTTTTTTCTATTTCTTCAATGTGATTTAATTAACTACTAAAAACAAAGTATAAGTAGGGTTTAAGATTACCTAGAGATATGGATGGTTGTTTATGTACTGTTGATCAAGCTTGATTGTGAGAACTCCTCTTTGGTTAGGGAGGAATGACCTATAATTCACCACACTTAAACAAAAATTGATTAATATAAAAATTGATTAATAGATAGATGGGTGGGTTGTCTGGTATAAACCAGTCCCAAGAAGTAGTATGCTTTCTCAAATGGATGTTAGCCCACATTCAAACATTTAAGTTTATTATTAAATATGAAATTACAAAAATAGATATGAATATAAGTAGACAATGTTGAAGATGATTAATTTATAAAAATATTTATATGATCAAAATATGCATCCTAGAATTCATTATCAATGTCTATGTGTTCTTAAATTATAGCCAATAGTTCATCAATATAGGTGAATTCATGTACAAAAATCATAACACAAAGTCTTATCTCAAAATTTATATCACTTTGATCCATAAAGAGAGGTTGAGGGACTATGGGAAGATAAAATATGCTAACTAAATCATGCACTAAACCAGGCAAGGTCATCTACATCAACAGATAGAATTTTTAGAAAATAGATTGTAGATTTTATATAATGTTTTAAATATTTAACATACATTGATGATGATCTTATAGGATAAATTTCAATTTTATAGGATCAATGTCAATTCAGATGAATTGATGTCAATTTTGTGAAACATTTTTAAATAGTAAAAAATATACTATTATAACACTTTATATTTTTGATAAAATGATGAAAACATAATGGAAAAGAGATAGAAATAGTGGTTTACAAATAGAAGACAATTTTGACAAAGATTTAAGAGTTAAATGAGATGCTTAAAACTAATTAAATTAAACTGATAGGGATCGATGTTGAGCCAACATGATTAACGTCAATTCAGATAAATTGATATTGATTATGTGTAATAAAATTGAATATTGATTAGACTATAATAATGACCTAGAAAATTGATAAAATTGATAAAATTGAATGTCAAATAATGAAAATCAGACATAGAAGATGATAGACATGAGAAATTGAATACAAATAAATTTCAACACTAACCTTTTTTATTAAAAATAAACTTGACAGAATGAGGGAAACATATTCACAAAATCCTCTTGATGGTTCCTTAAATGGCTATTCTACAAGATAAGAAAGCTTTCACAATGTCCATACACAAAATGCAGTGAGATTTTGGTAGAGTTTCAAATTCAAAAGCACTATCACCATCCTCCTGAGTAATGGAGGTCTACTATGTATTTATGTATTGATGTCAATGTTAACCAGTCAACATTGATCCTAGAGGATCAACGTCGATTCACCCAAAATGGGTGGATTTCAATGAAATGTTGTTCCAATGGGTTGGCATGGGGTAAAATAGGGTTAAAATGACCTTTGAGGTTATTCAGTTTGTTTTAACCATGGAATAAGTTTGTTAGGAGGGAGAGAAAATTTAGCTTTTATTTGATTTTTTAGATTTTATGGTTCTAAGGGTAAAATAAAAGAGGTAATTACTATTTAACCATAGTAATTAACTCATTAACCTAGGTGGTAAAGGAAAAAAATGATGGTAAAATGTAATTATAAAAATAATTACACATGGGGGGGAATTATGACATAATGATACATAATATTAATATAAGGTTTCTAAGTGTAACATCTACATCTATCTACTAAAATAGAGGAGTAAAGTTAGAGATAGTTACCTTGAAGATGAACGCATTGAGACGTCATCTCTCCCTTGGATAAAGGTGCTTCAAAATAAGTTGTGTTTTTTAAATATCACTAAGTCCAAGACTTTTCCACAAGATAATATTCTTCTCCAAGTATAAAACCTAATCAATAATTCCTCAAGTAGAATGATAGAAGAGAAGATTGTAAAGAAGCACAAATGAATAATTAACTTCTTGTCTCTCTAATAAATGGAGAAATTAATGTGTATATATATTTGAATATTACCCTAAATTTTTCTAAAAGTTTCACTGACAAGGTCAACCCAATCAACTATGTATCATTAATTGATTAAAACAAGTTAGGTCTCGATCTAGGTCAACAAGAACTGACTTAGACCCATAATGTTCTCTTAAAAATTAGGATACAAGGTTGGCCCAGGTTTATAATGTAATGCAAAATATCAAAAGTGTTTTAGGCTTAGGTAGGTACTAGTGAAGGTTGTGAAAACCTTAGAAGAGTGTTCAAGAGAGGAGGCAAGGATTATAAAAGTAGATAGGAGAAGGTTATATTGATAGAAAATGGTGGTATAGGGGATAAAAATCCTATGAATTACTAATGGTCTACCCACCCATTTCTCGATATAACTTTTAAGTCATGTACTTAGAGAGATTGAGATTCAATAGATTCTGACAAGAGAGAAAGCAACATTAATTGATATAGTTTTAAAATATTATGTGTATACATATATGACATGAATGCTTATTATCATTACCATTAAGTACTAGATAATTCTATGAACAAATGTTTTATATTTAAACATAAGATAAAATATCTTATTGATGTTCAAATGATTACATTTGATGATCCTCCTAAGGAATCAAGTTCACAACATAGTGATCAATAGAAATAAAAAACATTTAGCAATTATTTGTATGATCATTAAAATAATAATTTATAATTACAACTACACACCAAAAGATTCAAAGTAAACCAATAAAAAAATCTAAAAAATAATATTTGACAATCATATTATTCATGGGTCATTCTATTTTTTGGCATAACCAAATTGATCCTACACAAACAAAAAATACTTTCCATCCAAAGCATTTTCACCATCTTAGTTTTGATCTACAATACTTGCAAAAAAAGGTCAGTTGAAAAGACTCCTTTAGAAACATAATAATATTGATTGTGTACGGTCCTAAATTAATTCAAACACAGGTTTGGGTTATTCCTACCACATCTCTATATGAATTTACACTAGGAAATATTTGGCTATACCAAATGGAAGCAAAACTTGATCAAAATGAGCAAGGTGTTTCCTTTATTTATGAAGGAAAATTAATACATATTCTAAGTGATAGCATTACTTCTTGTACTACACATGTAAAATGTGATGAGGAACATTTGATGTACATTTCAAATTATCAAATCATGATGTAAATAATGTAAAATATCCAATTTAAGGTTATTAGGTAGTGAGTAAGGAGATATCTACTATCACCATTTGAAGCGATCATAGAGTAGTCTCTCTATATATTCTAAAAATACCAAAAAATACAAAAATAAAAAAATAAAAAAAATACAAAAAAACTTTTGGAACCTACATGTTTTATTTATTCCTTATAATTTATGTGTTAGTTCCATGTTAATGGATGGCATATTAATTACTTCTACATATGCATGTTTGTCACACTTCTACATGAGTGTGATATAATTATACACATACATGATCTATTTCTATATCAAATGTTAGACCTTTCCTCTAGTCATGTCGTATAGACATTAGGGGCATCCACCTCTATGATCATAATACTCACAAATTATATCATTCTATGGTCACTCTAGATTATCATGTTTTGAGATTCTATACATACTTACACATGCATTTATCCATGATTATATATTAAACATGTTACTTGATATGATATGAACTTGATGTTTTTTCTATCACATTTGATCCATGGGGATACTATTAGATGTTTTCACTAGTTACTTATGATTTCCTTTATGCACTTCATGCAGTATCTTGCCTTGTTATTGTCTTACTTATTCAAACATTTGAATATGATCCTTTATTTATGGCCCCCATACCTATGTGTGATTTATTTTATATTAAACATTTCAATGAGTATTGTATGGACATTTGAATATGTCCTCCTTACTTTTATGGGAATCTAACTAAGTCATGTCCCTTTGATTATGCAACATTTTAAACACATGGCTTGTTTGTGATCTCCTTAAACCATTTTCTTTTGACTTACTTTTGAGTGATATTATGTGTGTTCTTGATTTACATGTTGAAATTGTAATATTAATATTTATAATTTTCCATGATACTTATTAGACCTCTTAGGCCTTCATGTGATCACATTATCCTATGTGGGTCAATACTATATTTTCTTAGACATCTCTCTCTCTCTCTCTCTCTCTCTCTCTCTCTCTCTCTCTCTCTCTCTCTCTCTCTCTCTCTCTCTCTCTCTCTCTCTCTCTCTCTCTCTCTCTCTCTCTCTCTCTCTCTCTCTCTCTCTCTCTCTCTCTCTCTCTTTCAAATCAACTTGCCATTAGGCAAGGTGGTTACATTGATACACAAGTGTGCCCCTAAACCTTACTCTTTCAATTTAAATCATTTAAAATACTTTAAATTATAGATTATATGCACTAATTATGTAGTGTAACATGCTCTTGGTTGTAGTTATTCACTCAAAAAACACTCAAGTTAGACTAAATCAAAGGCAAGGTTTATTATACATACCCAAGTACACATACTCTTCCTTTAAACTATAAACTTAATTACTAGATTAAATTATGGAAACTATAGACACTATTTTATGGATTATATAGCACCTTGGTCTTATACATTTGTCAAACATATACCTTGGTTATTCCTCTCAATTTTAGACCTTTCCCACTTTCTGAAGTCTCACATGTGTTCTATCTTATGCTCCTTATCCTATCTCTTTGTCCAACTCGTATTATGTTGATAACCCAAACCTTATATCTTTCCCATAATGATTAAAATATACTTATCTTCCACCTCTACAATTTTTGAGTTTGTACCTACTTTTCTAATCTTTAGTCACTAACATCTAGGATAGACACTTTCATAAATGCTAGAGTTTTACTTTGATGCAAGTGTCTATTGCCCTAAAGTCATATAATTTATAAATTAAGTGTATAATAATTTTAAAACTAAGTTATTTAATTCAAGTTACTTCTCCAAATGGATTGATATAAATACAATATCAATCCTCATTCATTCCTCAACTAGAAACTTCTTGCCTACTCACCAGGCAACTTACCAAAGGCATTCAATCAAGCACTCAAGTGAGCAAAGATTCCCTATTTTATTATATTTCCATATCAATTATATGGACAAAACATACATAGGTTTGAGTTACTAAATTATCATCCCAAGATCTATATCTTACAAGTTACAAGCTAGGTCAATATTGTACTTGCTTTGCACATATTACATGATTCACACATAATTTAATACATAGTGGAGAACTAAATTAGTTTGAGGACCTATTTAGAGTATTATATATGTAGGAAACACTAATTTATAGATGTATATTTTAGGTTTTCTCAACATTTTGTACCCACTAACCCATTTTCCCCCTAGGGTAACTATGAAGATGAATATCTAGGGTTTTTCAAAGATTCATGAGGAGTGACAATCCATGACCCAGATCTGAATGCAATAGATTAAAGGTGAAGTCAAACCCATAATCATCTAGGTGATCACATATTTTTTATTATTATTTATTTCATATAAAACACCTATTTTAGGTTCAAATAGTAGCATCGATGTAACCATCCCAAGCTAACTCTAGTGTTTATGGCTCTAGAGTCATCCAATCCAAAATCTAATGATTGTCCCAGAATCTTTTTCTAGTATTTTTTCTTCCTATTCTAGATCCAAAACCACATTATAATTATAACAAGCTAATTACATTATTTATTTTTAATTTCCATATCTAGCATAGTTTTACTTACTATTTTTAGCCTATCTCATTTTAATGAATTCAACATATGTTTATATCTGACTTAACACATAATTGGTCTACATAGAGATAGTTTACCATCCTTATGCCTTAGTCTATCTCTACCCATTTAAACCTAAATAACCCTAATATGTAAATTTAAGGTTAAAAACCTATGTGTATTAATATCAAAGAAGTAGATGCCCCTAATGTCCATATGACATAAGTAGATGGAAAACCTAGCATCCTCAAGTGCATGGATCATATATCTATGTATGCCTAAATCACACTCAAATTGTGAGTGAAACACATGTGTATATGTAAAATATTTATATTCCATGTACCAACATTAAAATGACAACATATATGCCAAGGAGTTAATAAGACACGTAAATGTTGAAAAAAATCTAGATTTGTGGAGTTTTTTTTGTATTTTTGGAATATGTGAGAGGAATAATCAAGGAAGTCCTCATTGTCAAAGGGTGTAGGATCACTTGAGTCCTTTTTAGTCATTTATTTATAGTGATTAATGGACACTTATTTGATGTTTATATGTAATGGTATTCTAAAACTTATTGGTAGGGAAGGGTGGCCATATCCATTGTGATGTAAGAAATTTTCCCTATCCCTAAGCATAAAGTTGATACACATATCGACATTATGTAAATTTTCCATAAAATAATCAAACCAATGTTGTCCAAATTTGAATTTAAAATAAGTATCCTAATCTAATATCCATATGAGCATGGGGAACACCTATGGTCTACATGCTACCAATAGGTCTATATAAATAAGAGATTCTAGCATCTGCAGAGAGTATATTATGTATTATGTCCCAAAGTTTAAAGGAATGTAGTGTTACACATCGTATCCTAATTATTATTATCAAAATTAATATTATAACAATAAAACCCATCAATATTAATAGTAATAGTTAGATCTTCATGCTTTGGTCATTTTGCAAGATGGTTTTCATGTGAATCTTTGGAAGTAGTTTGTATTTTTCTCTTCGTGGACACAATTTGTATGCAACCCTCACTCTTATATTTCTAAATTTAGTTTTTAAATGTCTAACAGTGAATTGTATGATGAAAATTTATCTAATGATAGTTACAATATCGAAACCCTTTCTTATGAATAATTTTACTTCTCAATTTGTGTCTGTTAGAAGGTAAATATATCATGGTATGGTTGAGTAACATGGAAAGTATTATATCCATAGTATCCTAGTTTGGTGTGATCTTTAGAATATATTATGGAGTCTTATGAGATACATCCATGTTATTTACATGTTATATCTACATTTTACCCTTGTATGGATGATTTAATGTGTGAATATAATATGGGTTCATGGAATAACAAGTGTTTACATGTCCATCTACAATTTTTTATTTGCCCTTATCTTGATTTGGTTTAATATCCTCTATAGGTGATCTTAGATTATATGTATCAGGACCTATAGGTTTAAATAGGTTATGTGAAAGATACTCAAGTGGATAAAAATTAATTTTTTACAATGTCTCATATATCATATCATGGGCTAGATCATCATCACTATCATAATAATTTGAAACATGGTCATCTTGTTGCTCTATGTTGACCAATAAAGGAAACTCAAATATTATAGGTACTTGAAATTTTTGTATCATTGGCTCATTTGGTATTGGTCCTTATTTTTTAGGTGTATCTATGTTCACTTTAGTGTTTAACTCCTTATCTATATTTTGAGATGATGGAGTCATTTTACTTGATTATTTTTTAGGCGTATCTATGTTCACTTTAGTGTTTAACTCCTTATCTATATTTTGAGATGATGGAATCATTTTACTTGACTCACCCACCTCATAATTTTAGATATACTCAAGAGTAATTCATTATGTAGGTTGTACTAATGTATGAATGCCCTCTATATCATAATGTATCTTTTTTTAGAGTTTAAAGGACTCATCATAAGCAACCATTATCACTAATATCCCATCATGTATGAATTTTACACATTGATTTAAGGTAGATGGGATATCCTCCATTGTGTGTATCAAAGGTCTACCCAAAAGTAAATTATAATGTAATGATTGAGACATTACTTAAAAGGTGGTTGGAACTATTTTATGCCCCAATGTTACATCAAATTTATTTGGCCGATTGGAGGGATATGTGAATTATTAAATCCCTTTATATGTATCACTAATTTTTTTAGAAGGCCAGTGTTAATACCCATGATGGTTAGGAAATTCATTCTACAAATGTTTAAGCCTAATCCATTATCAATGAACACCATTTTACTACCCTTATTATGCATACTTATTTATATAAACAAAGTTAACTCTTAGTCAATAACATATTTAGATGGTAACTCTATTGAATCAAATGTGATTATTTTTACATTGTTTTTGAGATCTTACATGATATTCACAAATTAAGTTAACTCAATATCACTAATAACTTGGGTTTCACATAATGCTTCATATAAGATATCCTTATAGATAGTAGATTGATTTATAAGTTCAAGGATGGAAATATTAACATGTGTGTTACTCAATTTATCAAAAAGGTCATATCCCTTAGATTTGATCATAAGCTTTGGCTTAAGAGGCACCTATTATATATTGATAGGTGGTGGATTAGGTTGAATACCTTCACCTTTTCGAGTAGTGACAACCTAAACCATGGAATCTAATATAAGTCATGGGAGATTAATGGGTGTGGTATGGTAGCTATGAATAAAATAAGATATAGCTGTAATAAATGGTTGTGATCATCCACATTGTTGTCTATATACCATCTCTATAGTATTTCACAAGGAATTATGAAAATAGATTTAGTTATATTTTTTCTTTAATCCCCTTTCATTATATTAATAGATTTGCTTATTTATTTATATGGTACCTTGTATTAGTGTAATATAATATAAAAATGTTTCTATAATTATAAATTATAACATAAAATGAGATACACATGCATCCATATTGAACATATGCAAATAAAAGGAGATCTTATTTTTAACTTATAAAATCTTATTAGATCAAAAATTAGAAATTAGTAATAGAGAATTAGGAAACCCTAGATCAATATCTAGGGTTTTTTAGATGAAATTTTTAGTTCACCAAATATTTAACACTAAAATATAGACTGTGGGGAATCTAAGGTTAAAGGGGTAGAGATAGCCTAGGGTAAAATTATGGTATACTATCTCTAAGGCAAGCCAATTGTTTATGAAACTTGGATGAAACATAAACTAAATTTATTATGATAAGAAGATAAATATAGAAAGTAAAATTATTATAGATATTACAATGATAAGGAAAAAATATACTTAGCTTATTTTGATGTTAATACAGATCTAAATTTAGAAGAAGGAGAAAGTGGACTAGATCTAGATTCTAGAATAGTCACTTGATTCTATAAATTTGACCTTTATTATTGTATACACTTGTGTCGACCTAAGTTGATTGCATCAAAACTATTGTCTAACTTATAAACAAGTCTCTAGTATAGAATACATATTGAAATTAGATGTGCCCATTAGATGTTTTTAGGTTCTATGTTACCTTTTCTCTGGTGCATTTAGATCTAGGTCATGGATTGTTGCTCCTTATCAAATAATAAAACCTTAGTTCTTCATATTCATAGCGGCTATGGTAAAAATGGGTTATAGCTCACATTATATTAAACTAACTTAAAGACCCCTATATCAATGAGTGTTGCCTACATATCCAATACTCTTAAGAGGGACTTAAACTTATGTAGTTCTCCCCTATGTATTGCATTGTGTGTGAATCATGCAATGTGTAATAATCAAGTATAAAAGTGACCTAACATGTAACTTGGAAAATACATATATTGGGATATCCTTTATTAATTTAGACCTATAAATATGTTTTAATTATGTATAATATATAAATAAGAGAAATTAGGGAAGATTTTTCTCACTTGAGTGCTTGATAGAATGCTTTTTGTAAGTTTCCTTGTGAGTTTCTAGGTGTTTCTAGGTGAGGAATGAATGAGGGTTTATCTTGTCTTTATACCAATCCATTTGGATAATATATCATATTAAATCACTTAGGCTAATAATAGGAATACATTTTGTTTGAAAATTATATGACTTTAGGGTACTAGACACTTGAGTTAGAAGAAGACACTTGTGTCAATGTAGGCATCTAATTGGGATGAAAGTGTCTAAGTAGTTAGAAAATAGTTTAAAGTCTAAAATTTGTAGAGATGGAAGATAAGTAGATTTATAACATTTTGGGCATGATAAAATCCCTAAGTCATTAGAATAACATTGGTTGGACTAATAGATAATAAATTAGGCATAAATATATAGTTTATGTGAACATTTTGGTAGTGGAATAGGTCTAGAAGATGAAGGTACATCCATGATATGTATTTTAAAATTTTAAAAGAGTGAGGTACTTGATAATGTTAATTTTAAAATATATTAAAACCACTTGACTTACGCTCAATTATATTTCTCTTATTCAACATTCCTCTAGTCATTTATCTATATGTAAGTTTAAATACTATATTTACCATCACTACCACACATAAATTCCTAAGGAACTACTCAAAGCACCTTGTATCACTCTTAGATTGATCCTAGTCTTTGGACTATTATTCCTAGTTTTTTGGGATATGTATGCATTTTTAGATAGGTCTACTACCATATATCTCTCCACTTAGCTCAACCTTATCCCCTCACTATTTAATTCTTAGTTTCTAAATTTTTAATATTTGTATGGGTCATCCCACATGTTTCATAAGTAATATAAAATAAATTATGTAATTGGACTCCTATAAATACAAATTAAAGGTCATTCATTGTTACACTAGATCTCCCTAGAGCTTAGCACTATATATTGAACACTTATACACTAGTGCACATTAAGCAAATCTTCCATATTCTTCCCAAATTAAATATCAATCACTATGTAACTTATGAGAAGTCACAATCTAAGTCTAGAGCATTCCAAATCAAGTAAAGAGTGATCATTGCCAAATATCAAAGTTAAATTACTATTTGCATGCATATAGTGAAGGAGTATAATTGTAAAATCATGCTAGGTGGGAGAACTACATGTGGCTTGATTCCCTCCTAAGAGTATCTATATACATAGGTATTATTCAATTATCAAAAATAGGGTTATTAGGTTAATCTTAACACATTACGCTTCCCCTTATTTTTTATAGGTTTATATCTCTCATAAGTACACCTAAATATTTCAAGGCAAGAAGGAAAATATAGGTTTTTTCATAACATTAGCATAGTCAAAATATCTTAACTCTCTTAACTACATATGAATTTTTAATAGAGGAATTATATTTTTTCACTTTCATGATGTATAAATCTATAGTCAACAAATGAGACAACATTGCATAGCTCTCTAATGAGTGTGAACTTGTCTAGATATAGTCATAGAATATGTTTCCATAACTAAGGTATCATAGGCATGTTTTATCCTATTTTCCATTATAATATACATGCTCTAGTCAAATAGAGTCTATGAAATGTTAAGTATCTTACTTTTGGTTTTACTTACTATATCTAGCATATGACACTTGTCAATTAATTTCAATTAATTCTACTTTACATTGAAATTTATACTTGAATGCCATATATTACAATCTAAATTATATTTCAATGTTTTATGTCTATGGAATATTATCAAATTAAAAATAAGGTAAAACATATTAGTAAACTCTATTATTTGATCAAGATCTTTTTTATAATTTTAATCCTAGGGTTTCACCTGAATCCATGATTCTCATACACTAAACATAAATTTAATCATTCTTTTCAAGATTTTACTAAGCATTACTCTAGGATTTCTATTTAACCTAAGGGTTTTAGATTTAATTCTTGATTTCCATGCATAAAAATATTTTCTTATGTTGGTTTTCAATTTATTTTCTTTCTTTTTCTTGCTTTATATAACTATGCTTTGGTAGTTGTAAAAATCATAGGATTTATCATTTTAGGAAAAGTGTTCATCACTTTTACCAATGTCATGGTGTGAAGGTTATTTATTTAATACTAAATCCATTCAAGAACACTTTATATGGAATTTATCTTTATGTACCTAAAAATTATATCAAAAGCGCATATGGTTTTAATTTTTAGCTAAGAAATCCATTACTAATTTGGTTTTATAGTGCACCATTAAGAGATTATCCTTGAGAAGTTAATTTCAACATACCTAAAAGCTGGGAAATGGTGAATAAGGGATGGTTTAATCCTTTGTATTCAATGTCATTTTAGGCCTTGTTCACTATTTACAACTAGGATCAATGTATATAAGAGCCAACAAATCAAACACATTTTACCTAGTTACACCCATAATGCCATTTGCAAATTCAAATTTTCAAAA
The DNA here is from genome assembly GCA_037957365.1 of Torreya grandis. Classification (NCBI taxonomy): domain Eukaryota; kingdom Viridiplantae; phylum Streptophyta; class Pinopsida; order Cupressales; family Taxaceae; genus Torreya; species Torreya grandis. The sequence goes on from JARHVA010001889.1 coordinate 639,772, forward strand.
TAAAATCATTTCTATATTGGATATTCATAGTGTATACTTTTTTATTCAAGTAATGATTATTATAATTATATGTTAAAAAAATCAATATCTTTCATAATTATTTATTAAATTTTGGAAAACTAATGTATAATAAACTCAATGTTTCAATCAATCGTATTACGTCTTCTATGTCTATGGAATCACAAGTGACTTCCACCATCCCTCCTAAAGGTTGTGATGCCTAATTTTAATCTAACTTGTTTCATGTTTTCAATATACCAATAAGTAAGGTAGCCCACCCTATAGTTTAAAATAAAGTTAACCAACTTGTCCTTCATCAACCCCCTCCATCTATCACAAATCCTCTTGAGGATTCTTTCTTGCATCTTCAATAAAAAGTTATTAAAGTTTATTTTTGTGAAGATATTCTAGATCAGATGGTTATTATAATGGAGTTCATAGATGCATTAAAAAATCAAATGAATTCAAAGTTTATATTATGTGATGAAAATATTATATATACCATAAATCTTTAGTATGTTCATGTAATTCCATTTATACCTCTACATTGAAGAATATTATACCTCAAAATATATCATCTCAAGTATGGGCTCAAAAGCAACATACATTTGAAACAAATGGTTCAAGGAATTGCATAAGAAACCAAGTGCAACTTTAAGAGATATGCTTTGAAACAATTTTATTACTTTACCTTCTACACATCATTTAAGGAAATAAAAATACTATTATGTATATCACACAATGCATGGACATCATAAAGATAATTATTGGGATTTGAAGACCAAAATACAAAGTATAACTGATAGTGGTGATCCTATATTAGATTCATATATCAAACACCGCCTCCTACCATTAATATTTCACCTTATATGTAATATTATTGTATATAATATTAGATAATCATAGGGATAATTGTATTAGAGTTTTTATATATTAGTGGTAGATTAATAGTCTACGTAAGAAGCTAAATAGTCTTCTTAGAAGGTGAATTGTATATCCATATTTTTTACTATAAATATTATAATCTCTCTACATTAATTTAATGCAAGTATATCTTTGGTTTTCACCAAATTTTTATTTTTTTTCTCCCTAGTATTCCTATCCTAACATTGGTATCAAATCATAGGCTTTATTAATATTTATCTTCCTCCATTCATCCTCCCTAATGAAAAAATCATTTTTGACCATTCAAAATACATCTCAAACTAATTTTATTATTATCTCACATTCATTAAATTCTAAATGTGATTTTGGCACTTTGGTTGTTCTAGGAGTGCATTAATGACATTGAAACAAGGAATTTCATCTAAAGTGAACTATTTTGGGTTGTGTGTATCTATTGTACACTTGTGTGGAACATAAAAGGAATCATTTTAATTCTAGTCATGGCTTGTTTATAGACCTATTTGACATTGTTTTCTAATATTTTCCTATTTTTTTTAGAAATGCATGATGTTTATTAGTTACTTTTATTATGTTCTATGTGAAATTAGGTGTGTGTCAATTTTTATAAGACATCCTAACTGAACTTGAGGATTATTAGAGATAATACATGGTGGTTTTGACTATGTATTACTTTATTTTTTGTTGTATTTGCTTCACAATTTCTTGAGGATTGCACTTCATTCATTTATTTGATGTGGCTAACCTTTAAAAATTCTATGGATACTATGTGTTATTTAATTGGCTCTTTTAAGTGTAGACACTATTTCTGAATTATATAACACCTCAATATTATACACTTGGTAAACTCATACCTTTGTTTTTCCTTTTCATTCTAAAGGTTTCCTACTTCCACAAGTCTTGCATATGTTCTCTCTTATGCCCCTTGGCCTATCTTTTATTTTGATCAATCTTATATTGATGACCTAGGCCCTCTATCTTGCATATAATTCTTAAAACATGTTTATCTTATGCCTTTACAAGTTTTAAGCTTGTACCTACTTTCTTGCACCTTAGACACTTACATCCCAGATAGACACCTATGTTGATGTAGGTGTCTTTATCCGATGCAAGTGTCTAGTAACCTAAAGTCATCTAATTGATAAATTAAATGTATCCTAATGGTTTACCTAAGTTATTTAATTTGATTTATTCTCAAAATATATTGGTATAAATATAAGATCAACCCTCATTCATACCTCACCTAAAATAGACCCAAGTCAACTAATCAAAAGCATTCAATAAAACAAAGCTTTCTTATTTTATCCTAATATCATATCAATCATAAGAATAACATATACATAGGTATAAATTACTGAAAGAGTATCCCAAAAGCTAAATTTTTCAAGTTACAAGCTAGGTCATTGTTGTACTTTATTATCACACATTGCATGATTCCCACACAAGCCAACACATAGGGATAACTACATAAGTTTGAGGCCTTATTCAAAGTATTGTCTATATAAGTAGTGTTTATTGACAGAGAGGTTTTTGGGGTATCTTAAAAATACATGACCACTAACCCACTTTTCCTCACATCCATTATAATGATGAAGAATTAGGGTTTGATCATTTAACAAGGAGAGATCATCAATGACCCAGATCTAAGTGCACCAAAGTGAAGGTGATAAAAAAACCCAAAAGTATTTAGGTGGTCACATCCTATTCTAACATATATTCTATACAAGACACTTTCATCCAACCTAGACACTAGCATCTATGTAATTATCCTAGGATAATGTAAGTGTCCAAAGCTATAGAGACACTTAATCTAGAATTTGTTGACTATTCCATATTACTCTTCTAGTCAATTTTCCCATTCCAAATCTAGATCTATATTAGCATCAGAACCAACTAAGTATATTATTTATTTATCATTTCCATATCTAGCATAGTTATAATTTCCATTTTTAGCATATCTCAGCATAATAAACTTAGTGTATCTTATATCTAATATTTGAAATTAATTGGACTGATATAGAGATAGTTTATCACCATTATTCCCTAGGATATCTCTATCACCTTTAACCCTATATTACCTAATATATAATTTTAGGGTTAACATTTGGTGAATCCAACCTATGTGAATGTAAACTTTTATGATTCTTATGGGTTTAAATTAGCTATAGTTTTAGGTTGATGCACTTTTTCATTTCATGCTTATATTATTTTGCATTTACCCTAGGCATAGCCCTAGATTAGGAGGTGTACCTATTTAACACATTAAACTTCTCCTAACACTACCTAAGATGTCTCAAACCAATTAATAACCTAATATAATGGTCTATAATAATACCCATGTTGATAATCGGTAGCATGTTGATGAAGTTACCATAGAGGAAGATTTTAAAATTGAAAACCATGAATCTAATGAGACCAATGAACATGAACAAATAGATCATGATCAAATGTAAGATATTTCATTATTTCATGATTGTATTCATCAAAACCCCAAATATCTTGATGAAATACTAAAAACTATATTAGAAACTAAAAAATCAAAAAACATAGATGACTAATAAGATCCATCTATTGTTCATGTTATTCAAGCTATGGGTAATCCATATATACCAAAAAAACTCCCCTTAAGCACATTACCACTTCATATTTCTAATGGTGGCATGGGATATATATTTAAACCTTTATTTACTAAAACACTATTGCTACATATACCATAAAATTACCAATTTATTCAAGTCAAATATCATTTTCAATGCCTATTACTACTAAAACCATGTTCACTTCCCCATTGGTGACTACTCAACTTGCTAATTTATATCCTAATGGATCTAAAGTTCAAATAGTCTTTCAAGTTATAAATCCCTTGAAGTATAAGGTTAATTTACATACCCTTATTTTGTATAAGTATTATTTTTAGCATATTTTTATAGCCTATTTACATGTATACATCTTTGAATAAGGATTAGATATCTAGTGATGTGACCTCTTATGGACCTCTTTAGTTTAATCTTATATCACTTAATTTACTTACCCCTTAGGGCTATATGTTATTTTTTTACACTTAATCCAATGTATGTGTTGGTCAATTTTGGCCCAAATACCAAGATTTTGCATAGATAGATCAACTGAGTAGAGTTCCTGATTTACCAAATGATTAAATGACTTGAGCAAGTGAAGAAGATGGACCAAACCATCATCAAACATCATGTATAAATGGATATATCAGTTTGGTTACACATTTGATAGATGAACTTGAAAAATCAACTAGGGTCAAAGAGTTGAATTGACATGGTGTTTTCCATGCCTTAAACATTATCTACAAATTTCATGTCTTAATGAGTTATCTATCTTAAGATATAAGTCCTCAAAGTTAAATAATAAAAATGAGATGTGCATGGGGATGTAAAGTTAAATCTACAACAATTAACCATTTGTATTTAAAAATCCTTAAAAATTAATATGTGTGTAAGGACATCAAGTTTAGGCCTCATGAAATATATGTTTGGATTCAAAAGAGTGAATCTAGAGCTGATAAGTGTCTAAATCATTGAAACTTAGATCATAAATAAATGGCATGTGCATAATCAAAAGGTCAAAAGGTCCCTAGAATGAGAGCAATGGCCTACATTCAATTAGATCAAAATATCCATTAGTGAGTAATAAATGATGATGTCAGTGGGTCCCTAAGATCCAACAAAGTGTGTTTAATTATGCATTCAAAGATCAATGTCAATCATCAAGTTAAAAGGTCACCAAGATAATCATGAAGGTGATAAGTGTCTAAATCATAGTACATTCCAAATTAGATCAATGTTTTACATTTGATCTAGCAAACCAAGGATCTAATAGTGCACATTTAATCATGAGAAAGTAGATCTAATAGTTCATAATTAATTATGAAAAAGAAGATCCAATGGTGTGTGTTCCATCATGAGAAAGATGATTGATGGTGAGAAAGAGGTAAATAATTTAGTGAATCCTGAGGATCAAAACATAGCTAGAAATTATCATAATATGATAATCTCATATCAAGATTGATGGTCAATATCAAAAGTTGAAGCTTGGATTTTTCAAGTAAAGTTCAAACATGGTTTAGGTCAAATCAAAAGTAATGTTTCAAAGGGATATGTCTCCATTAGATCTTGATAAAATAACATTAATAAGACATAGTCATATAGTCAAGATTATTCATGCCAAATCTCTATTTCCATTAAATTTTAAAGGCATGCTGAGGTTTTTTGGAACCTAATATTTTCAAAAAATGAAGCTGTACAATCTATGGATCTTCGTCAATATAATGAATATACAAAAACCAATAATTTAGATTGGCTTTCAATTAATAGTAAAGATCTATATTTAGGTTGGAGCATATGTAGACATAAATGAGATATGGTAGAGTGTCTCATCATTTGACATAATCTTAGCTCTAAAAAATAGGTACCTATTTCCACCCAAAGTAGATATGGTAAGGGATCTATCAAAATTATAGATATGAGAATTCTCTTCTCATGAATAGGTAAAGTGGGAAATGGTGTAAAAATCCCAAAATGGAGATCTAGTGGTTAGATAAAATAGCTATAGTATTTAATATATTTTTAGGGTTTGGAATACTTCTTCACAAAAAGATCATGACTCATCATCTATGACAAACTCTTGTTTTTTAGTATGTTTTCTCAACAAATGAGAAGATTTGGGGCTATTGGGATATATGAAATTTAATTTATCTATGATGGATTAGTCTTGATTAGATCAAAGTGTGGTAAGCATTCATTGAAATATGGTGGCATCTCATTTAATGATCTTGGATGGCATGCTCCCTCTCTCTACCCTTTCTCTTATATCTCTTACTTTTTTCTTCTCTTTCTTAGATTCTATACTCTCACAAAGACTCTTTGATATTGAATAATAGGTAACTCTCTAAGATATTGCAAAATATGCTCATCTTGATTAGGCTAAACCCTATCAAAAAAATTTAAGAACTACCTCTTGATGCAATAAAAGACTTTCTTTACCTATCTCTTACCTTGGATTTGTGTTGATTGAGTTTCACATGATGACATTGTGAAGGAGAATATTCCTCATCCATTATCCTCCTTTCTGACCTCCTTTAGTGTGTTTTCAAGCTATTATAGGTCTAGATTAGTGTTTTGCATGAACCTAGTCCATGAAACACTTATGAATTGAGCTAGATTGTGAGGTTATGTGAGATAGCATTGTCTTTTGTAGATCTAATGTGCATTCAAGATTATGGGAGTTTCTCATTTTTATTTGGTGCATTACCTTTTATCCTTATTAGGATCCATTTTACCCTTTCTAAAATGTTCCCCTATAGTAACATTAGTTTAGGTGATCCATCAAGAGGAATCCAGCCTTATCCATACATTTAAACCCATCATAGGATAACCATAGCTTGGGGTTACTCCCATATTATTATTTGGAGTGGGGGAGCCTAAATAAATCCTCCATAAGGGTGAAATCTCATGCCATAATAGTTTTTGGCATGTCTGATCAAACTTACTACATTATTCACTAGTGAAAGGTTTTGGTGTTCTCTTCATCAAATCAGCCTTTGGATCCATGTGTGCAAAACATCAATGGTGATTACAATTACTCATTAAGTAGTTTAAGTAGCCTAAGTGCCTAATCATCATAATTTGGTATGTACAATCAACCATATTTTGAAAGGGTGCAATCTCATGCCATAATAGTTTTTGGCATGTCTAATGGGACTTACTACATTATTCACTAGTGAAGAGTTTTCGTGTTCTCTTCATCCAATCAGCCTTTGGATCCATGTGTGAAAAACATCAATGGTGATTCCAATTACTCATTAGCTAGTTTAAGTAGCCTAAGTGCCTGATCATCATAATCTAGTATGTACAATCAACCATATTTTGATCATTATGCTTATTCTCTACCTTAGCATCACACTTTTTAGGCAAGTAATGTTAATGTGTTCCCCCCAAGTGGCCCTTAAATAACCTATCATCCCTATCATTTCCTTTATCCTCATCCCACCCCTACATATGACCAATACCAGCCTCTTTTGCAATCAAATTAGTCCTCTAATTCCCCTTGTCATGACTAGGCTTATCATGTTATGTCTTTGTCAAGAGTCAAGCAAGAATTTTAAATTTATATTAGGTTGATAAGGGAGATTTTTAGGGGTTTATAAGTTTCTTATGTCATCCCTATATATTTTATACAAGAGGCAAGGAGTGTTCTTTAGTTGGTCAAGAATAGATGGCCATTTTTTTAGGGTAAACAATGGTCATCTTATAAGAATGATGAGAAGCATGATCCAGAATGTAGATAGTGTGTTAATATCTTATGAATAGAAATAGGCTCATTTAGATCACTCTTATGTGTTTTATCCCCTTTAAAAGACTCAAGATCAACCTTTAAAAGTTCCTGATCAACCCGATAGTCAACCTTGTCAAAATTCATCCTTATCAAAACTTGGAGAGAAAATACTAGACCAAAGGAGAAAAATCATGAAAATCAATGAGAGGGTTAAGCTTGGATAAGAATTACCCATTCATGCCATGGAGGGGATAGATATCTTCTTGTAAGAGTTTTAGAATGTGTGGGTACTAATTAAGGAAGTTGATTATCCATAGGTTGAGAAACAAGAATTGAAAGGTGGTTATTATCCATTAAAAAAGTGTTTGAGTAGTGGGAGCCAATCAATTTATCCTTTCCTACCCCTACAACTATTCTCACTCAATAGAATGAATCCATTCCATCATAGCTTTTCTTTAACACATTCAACCCTAGTTATGGCATGCCCTCACTTGTGAGACCACCCTCTCCTATAATTAAGAAGGAAGAAAAAGTGTCTATTCCCTACTCACTTTCATCATGTAAATTAGATCAAAAGGGTATAAAGAAGGAGGAGGTGTTGGTTGTGGAGGTCCAAGTACTAGCTCAAGAGCCACCAAAGAAGCCATTAAAAGTCCCTAGCTGGAAGGGCACTCTCCTAAGTTGAAATCAAGGTGAACTTCTTCACCATCCCACCATCTCCCTCTTTGATAAAGAAACTATTTTACAAAGGATAAAGGAGGATATTTTTATCATAATTGAGCCAAAATAGGACAATTCAAGTGCCTATGATGAGAAAATCATGGTAGGTAGCCCATTTCATAGGGAAGAGCATGTTTTAGCTTTCAAGTTGTAGGAGCTTGATGAGAATCAAGATGAAAACCTTCATGAACCTATTATGGAGGTTAAGATCAGCTCAAACAACTTAGAATATCAATGGTAAAATTGGTGCTCATATTTCTTGAGTGAAATGGAGTAGCTTAATGTTGTAAACTTGTATGAAGAATAAAATCCTCAAGATTAATGTGGGGTAGACCTTGAATGGACTACTAAAGGTCCATTCTACATAGATGAATAAGAGGGTCAGAACTAGGTGCTTGAGGTTGGTCTACTTCAAGATGAGGTGTCATTTGAGGATATCCCTGATATGTTGGAGCTAGAAGAAAGCAAATTAGATCTTGAGCAAGATAGGTGTGATGTTTTAGTCTTTGGGTGGTTAAGTCAACCCTCATTTATAGTTGAAAAAAAAACATGAAATATTGAGTGAGGTTGATTAAAGATACATAGCAGGTGCTCAGGTGATGTAATTTGATGAACATACTAGTAAAGAGCTTGAAGAGTTATTGTATCAGTTTAATGAAATAACCAAAGAGTTTGAAGAGGCTAAGAGACATGTCCTTCTTCCAAAAAACTATGAGCATGATGCTCTAATCATGATCAGTCTTGATTTATATAATGACAAGGTGGAAGAACATGGTCTTTTTAAATCACCAAATGAACCAAGTGTAGTAGCTCCAAAGAGCCTAAATGAAGTCTTCATGTGAGGCTTTCTCAAGAGTGATGAGAAACATCAATAAAGTGCTCTTGTAGTCCAATATGAACCAATTTTGGAAGACTTGTACTAGTATGTCTAAATTGGAGGCATGTTTTTTCCTTTTCATACATTAGAGATCACATCAAAAGGATTGGCCATTAATCTGCATGGTCCACCAATTTGGGTACCTCCAAAGTAAGTTATTTTTCATCTTGGTTTGTTACAAGTGAATGATACTCAAATTTTCCCATTTGACCTAGGAGGGAGGTGATTTTAAACTATTATACAATATATTATATATTATAGTATATTTCATGCTTTTCTCTAAGTGCATATGTGCACATTTGTTTAGTAGGTTAGTTGTCCTTACTTTGTTTAGGCTAGTTTCCTTTCTTGTTGTGTGTTTCCTTTTCCAAAGTGACTTGGTTAATTTATTTTGTTTTGTTTCTTTTAGTCCTTATTTATTTAAGAGAGGTTTTTTAGGAAAGGGACAACCTTACTCAATTTAGATCAGTTTATGACTCCATGCCTAATGGATCAAATAAGATAACTAGTCTAGGTTCTCAAACATAACATGCATGTTTCCCTATGAGTCACCAAAGATATTATCCAATTTTAGCCAACATACCAATATTTTTCTTAGATAGATTAGCTGAGTAGAGTTATTAATTGACCAAATAATCAAATTTATGATCAAGTGAAGAAGATGGACCAAACCATCATCAAATGTCATACAAAAATAGAAAAATCAGTCTAGTTACACAATTGATAGATGCACTTGAAAAGTTAACTAGGGTCAAATAATTACATGTACATGGTTATTTTCATGATTTGAACATTCTCTAAAAATTTCATGTCTTGATGAGTTGTCTATCTCAAGATCTAAGTCCTCAAAGTTGAATAAATAGAATGAGACGTGCACAATGATGTCAATTTAAAGTTGTAACAATTAATTGTTTGGATTTAAAAATACTTAACAAGTAAGATATGCATGGGGATGTTAATTTTAAGCCTCATTAAATATCCATTTGGATTCAACAAATTGAACATGGAGCTAACAAGTATATAAATTATGGAAAATCAGATCATAGATCAATGACACTTAGGTAATCAATAAGTCAAAAGGTACCTAGAATGAGATCAATGGTATGAATTCAATCAAATAAAAATATCTAATAGGGAGAGGGAAAGGATGATGTTAGTGGGTCCCAAATATATAATGGATTAGGTTTAATTATGAATTCAAATATTAATAGCGAGCATCAAGTCAAAAGGTCAGCAGACCTAGGATAAACATGAAGGTGACAAGTATCTCAATCGTAGTTTACTCTAGAGCAGATCAATGGTCTAGATTTGATCTAGCAAACCAAATATCTAATGGTACACATTTAATCATGAGAAAATAGATCTAATGGTGTGTACTTAATAATTATAAATTATATCTAATGGTACACATTAAATCATGAAAATTTTGATTAATGGTGAGCAAGAGGTCAATAAGTTAGTGAATCCTAAGGATCGATGTGAAGCTAATAACTAGCATAATATGAGAAGCCTAGATCAAGATTGATGGTCAATATCAAAAGTTGAAGTTGGGAGTTTTCAAGTAAAATTCAAACATGGTTTAGGTCAAATTGAGAGAAATGTTTCAAAGGGCTTTGTTGCCATTAGAGCTCAATCGAATACCATTAGGCTGACACAGTCATATAGTCAATATTTTTTATGCCAAAACTCTATCACCATTAAATTTTAGAGGCATGTTAAGGTTTATTGGAACCTAATATTTTCCAAGAATGAATATATATAATCTATAAATCATTTATATAATGACTATATCACAACCAATAATCCGGATTGGTTTTTAATCTATAATAAATATTTATATTCAAGTTGGAGCAGATGTAGACATAAATGAGATATGATAAATTGTCTTATCCTTTGACACAATCATAGATATAAAAAATAGGTACCTATGGCCACCCAAATTAGACATGGTGAGAGCTCTATCAAAATTATAGATATGATAATTCTCTTATCATGAATAGGTCAAGTGAGAGATGGTGTAAAAATCCCAAAATGGAGATCTAGATGTTGGAGAAAGTAGCTAAAGTATTTAATAGATTTTTAGGGTTTGGAATATTTTCTTTACAGTAAGATCATGACTCATCATCTTCAAAAAAATCTTATCTTTTAGTATGTTTTCTCAGCCACTGAGAAGATTTGAGGTAATTGGGACAAATTAAAATTAATTTGTCTATGCTGGATTAGTCTTGATTGGATAAATGTGTGGTTGAGCATTCATTGAAATATGGTGGTAGCTCATTTAATGATCTTGAATGGCATGCCCCCTCTCTCCCCTTTATCTTATATATCTTACTTTCTTCCTTACTCTTGCCCTCTCTCTCAAATTATAGACTCTCATAAGAACTATTTGATATTGAGTAGCAAGGGACTCTCTCAGATATTATAAAATATGCTCATTGTGATTAGGATAAACCCTATCAAGAATTTGTAAGAAATGCCTCTTGATGTAATAAAATACTTTCTTTACCTATCTCTTGCATTGGATCTATGTTGAGTGGGTTGATCATGATGGCATTGTGAAGGATAATCTTCCTCATCCATTTTCCTCCTTTCTAACCTCCTTTAGGGTGTTTTCGATCTATTACAGGTCTAGATTAGTGTTCTACCTAAACCTAATCCATGAAACACTTATGCACTAAGTTAGATTGTGAGGTTGTGTGAGCTAGAATTATATTCTATAGATCTACTATGGGTTCAATATTATGGGAGTTTCCCATTTTTATTTGGTACATAACCTTTTATCCTTCTTAAGATCCCTTTTACCATTTTTAACCCTTTTTCCTATAGTAAAACTAGTTTAAGTGATCCATCAAGAGGAATCCAGCCTTTTCCAAAGGTTCAACCCCATCATATGATACCCATAGCCTAGGGTTATTCCCATATTATGATTGGGTGTGGGGGAGCCTGAATAAATCTTCTACAAGGGTGAAATATCATGACACAATAGTATGGTAGGGATCCCTACCTATTATTTCCTAATTTTTTATGTTTTTATCCCCTTAACACCTATGTTTTTTTTACACTAGCATCAATGTTAGTGTCCAACAATGATACAAGTGTCCATCTTAAATTTTTTATTATTTTTCATATCTTTAACTTTGTGATAATTTATTTAACTTCTTTTCCCATCATATTATCAAATTTTTGTGTGTCACTAAATCTTAATTCAAAATCAAGAGGTCCTTATATATACAATGGCTATAGTCTAATTACACTACCTAAAATTTTGATTTGACAACTACCAAATTGGAAAATACTATATGTTTCAAGTTATCAAACTATATTACAATAATAAATTAAACATCCAAATCATTTAAAAGGTCAAATATATTATTGCATTGATTTTACCAAGGGTTACTAAGATAAAAATCATATAGTTGCATAGTTACAATTCCATGCACATACCTAGGAGGGAGAATTACATGTAAGTCTAAGGCCCTCTTTATATTATTGGATATGTATGTATCACTTAACAAAAAAAGGGTTTATAGGGTTAGCTCAACTCACGTGATAACCCCTTTTTACCAAATTATAAGATTTTAAATGAAAAATAACTAAGGTTTTGCTCATTAGATGAATTTGGTGCACAAAAAATTATAATGTGTGGCATAGGGTAGATACACAAGTGACAACATGGGCCTAGTGTAAATTTGGATCAATTCATGTTTGTATCTTTGATTAGACACCTATATTAGAGGTAGACACTTACATAGACACTACTTTCCCTATTTGATGCAAGCATCTAGTGGGTTAAAATAGTCAAAACATAGAATGAACAAGTTCAAAACCTATCATGTATTCCTGTGATGACTCTTGATCATTTTCATAACTCACAAAAAAATAAAAAATAATATATGCTCTCTTATCCCTTAGCTACCTTGTACTTGATTTATTTATTTCACATGCTAAATTAGAAAAGATCTCAATTATTGACTATATTTTAGTGTAAATCTAAATATTGTCATTCCCTTTAAATAATTTATTAGTTTGTTTGTTTTTTATGAAAATCCCCAAAACCATAAAATAATTAAACCTATCCTTTGTTATTGATCCAAACCCCTAGTGTTCATGTAGGGTTTTCTCCTTCTTCAAAATAATTAAATTTCATATTTATGTATGTTATTTGTATATCTATTTTTATCTCTCCTACTTGTATGGGCATAGTTTTAGAATCCTTAATTACATCATTACTTTGGCCCTAGTGGTTGTGTGATTCATACATGGAAGCTTCATTATTATTATCACTTCTTTAATCCACTTTATGATCAATGTATTTGATATGAAGATCTTATAGAACATCATAAATAATATAAAGCCTTTTTTACTTATGACTATGACAATGAAATAACCAATGATGCAAATACAAATATAAATGAGAAACATAATGACATTTCATATTTTAGTTATGAGTGAAATTATATCCCTATTGGCTATGACACTTATCCCATTCTCTACTTTTTGACAATGAAGGGTTTTCATAATTACTAGAGTAGTATGATACAATAGATATGAAAAATGATAACATTCATAATATTGAAAATTAAAATGTTACATGCATACATCCTTTAGTTACTTCAAAAATTGAGTGTCTTTCTTCCCTTTCCAATGTTGAAAATGTCTAAAAAAATGAATGTTCCTCTTCTATCTCTCATGATGAACATATTGATGAAATCAAGAGTATGCCTTTTTCTCCAAGTAATACTCATGTTGAAAATTATATGCTTTCTTTGGATAATTCTAGTTAAAATAGTCAAATTTATTCTTCCCCTTTAATATTTTGTGAACAACATGCATGTCCTATGTCTCTCAGTGTCTTTCTCAAAGAAAAAAAGAAAGTGCATATGAAAATCATAAGGAAATAACTAAAAAACATGCATTCTTTGGGGACACAAGTAAAGTCCCAAGTATATATCATGTATCATTTTCCAATATTAAGTTATGTAAGTCAAAGAAAATCAAAACTAGCTTTGCATCTTCTCTCCCTCCTTTAAAAATTAAAATTGAAAGTGAAATTTATATTCTTCCCTCTCATGATATTGCAAGTAAAATAGAAAATTCTTCTTTTCTTCCCTTTTTTCCATTTTATGATACAAAATAGCAAATGTTTATAAGAATTTTTTTCTTATCTACTCCTATTAAATATCATGATATTTTAAATATCATATCACCTTGTAATGACAATAGTACAATCCTTCATTCTATCTAAGATGATATACTCACATCTATAACCATGGATGCCCCTTTAAAAAATGTTGTACAACCACATGATGATCCTCCTATTGACAATGAAAAATATTCAATTACTCCTATGTACTGTGTGCATGGAATTTTACATCTACTTGTAAAATATTCAACCTCTTCTTGTGATATGTTATCTATTATGATTACCATGGGAGATTTTCAACAAGTCAACGTAATTAAGCTACAATTTTGTTTCATGAGGCTATTTTTGAGGATAATATATTATAATAACAACTTATTTCTAAGAATGTATTTAAGCATCCTTAATCATCAAAATTTATTATGCCTAAATTATCATATTTTTATTGTCAATGGGATACTGTTATTAATTTACAATAATATATACACTCCTTTGAACATTGGGCCCAAAATGGAAGATTGTTCTTAAAGGCTTTTCATCATAGCTTAACTGAATGGGATATTGATTGGTTTTATAGTATTTTAAATGATTCCTTATAAACTTTCAAAAAACTTAAATATGTATTTATATTTCATTTTCATCATTATGCCTTACCTAAGTTACCACTAGAATATTTTCAATCATTGACACAAATAGAAAATGAGTATATACAAGACTATGTTATTTGATTTAAGGATGATTTGTATTCCTTAATTCATACACCCTTAAATTTGGAAGTAAAATCTATATTTAGTAGATATATTTTTTCTCCTCTTAAATAAAGATCATTGCATAATCCCTCTTCTTCATTCAAGACCTTATATTTGGATGCGCACAAATATGTATGTGTTCTAATGCATGCTCAAACCAAGTTGCCTATCTCTTCACTAGAAATAATGCATGATAATAACCATGTTTCCAAGGAAAATAAATGAGTTACAAAAGATCATGAACTAATTAAAATACCTTCTATATAACCAATAGTATATGTGAAATAATAAATGATAAAGGTGTTTAACAAAGGAAAGGAACATACTTATAGACTATCTCCCATAGTTACAATATACCTCTATAAAATGATAGCCTCTTAAGTTTGACTATTACTCTAAGAGACCTCATGAAATATTGTGCATGTTATTAGATAAATTAATGATAACAATTCCTCCTAATTCAAATTATCCACCACACCAGTTGAACAGTCAAAAGGACAAAAAAATTGTCCTTACCATGGTATTAATGGACACTTAGATATTAAGTGTTTTGCTCTTCAGAAAAAGCTTGCATAGTTAGTTGATCGAGGAATTATTGCATATCATTAAGATATATATAGACCTATTTCACATCCTTCTCCTACATGCTTGTCTAAGAGGTTAAATCCATCCCATGTACTGCTTTTAAGGAACACATGGTCTATTAACCTTTACAAAAGATGACCAGTAGTAGAAGTCTTTATCCTAGTGTACTATCTACCAGGACTAATCACTCCCACACTGATCCTATTAATTAATAGTTAATATATCAAGTCCTAAATAGAGGGACATGGATGATATGTACATATATAATATATTTGGGTGCCAAAATAGACACCTATATATTCACAAGTCACCCCTATAGATACAATATAATTAGCTACAAAAACATAATTTTTTATTCCACTACCCCATGATCATTATAGTCAAGCATTCTTATTTCCTTATGGGTTCTACTACATATGATGATTATTTTATTATCACTATGATGCAAATATCAAATTGAATTAACATTTTAGTTATATAATTTATAAACATATGATCATACATTATGGAAATAAACACTAAAATCAAATATAAAACACTAGATGTTATACATTCATTTAACATAAAATAAACCATATGAATAATTTCATGTGTGTGTGTGTGTGTGTGTATAATTATAAACAAGGTATACAAATAATAAACATAAATCAAATGTCATGGGCATA
Organism: Torreya grandis; assembly: GCA_037957365.1. NCBI lineage: Eukaryota > Viridiplantae > Streptophyta > Pinopsida > Cupressales > Taxaceae > Torreya > Torreya grandis. Next base: position 655,714 of record JARHVA010001889.1, read on the forward strand.
TCTCTATGTGTGTACTTCTCATCACTATTTATATCCATTATCCTCACACCTCTCAATGTCAAGGCACCAAGATCCAACTTGGGCCTACATTCATGAGATAGCTCACATACTCTTTCCTCAAAGGATCCTAAATGCTACATCATGTCCTCATGATCATGGTGTAGAGTGTCATATCAATTAATCAGAACCTGCATGATTTCCATGGCACAATGTTGTGTTATATCCTATCTATCTAACTCGACACGTATCTCCTCATGCTCAGCTACCATATTATCGAATGACACCACAAATCTCACTACATGATCAAACAAAGGTGCATGATCACCTATAATATAAAATAATCTCTCGATAAAACTATTACTAGATATATCCATGGGCATGATATGTGTGAGGCCCTATGTAACATATTATATTCTCATCATGCACTCTTGATTACCTATAGACATGAGATATATGATACAAGTTAGTTAAATCTATGGAATCAAATAATTTATTTAATATTTTACCCAAATAAAATGCCAAATTTAAAAACTATGGTACCCACATGTTACTCTAATGATCACCTCATCTACTAGTGTTGGTTTCACATGGTCATAATCACATGCATCTCCAACTGTATCTCCTCCTACATCCCCTTATGTTGTAGGAATAACACCTAGGGAAAATAAAAAAATAAATAATAATGGCAACTTAGTTCCCACCCACCACTATATATAACCATCTTTGCATCCTGCATCATCCACTGTAGATAGGGGAACCATGGGATCGATCTCATCAATAAGATGTAGATCTAGATATATAGTTGTAGGTGATGGCCTATTATGGGGCCTATTCCCACTCCATGATATCCAATGTTAGGGGAAGGGTGTTGATGGTACCCCTGCTCTTTACCTAACTATCTTAAAACATGGTCATACTGAAAAAAGTATACAGATTGGGAAATCAATCAACTAAACACATGTTGATCCAAACCCTATACAACTCATGTCCATCCTTAGTTCATCCATAAAATGTCTAATATAGATGCCATATAATCTCATTTGAAGTTAACCTATCTATAATAATGTGGTATTACATCATGGTGTGTAGTTTACCATAGGTAAATACCCACCACTTTATAAATATATGTGGATGGACCCACCTAAATAGGGGTCTATAGACTATCCATACTAATAAAATGTGCTCATATTCCCAAACATGCAAAATATTCCTTGCTCTATTCCCTCCACTATCGCTCTTCAGTGAAAACTACATGGTACATATGATATGGTATAGCCATTTTGCCACCCTCTACTTATATGAATGATGCTATTAAAACATAAATAAACTTTTAAAATTACAAAATGTCACCTATGATAGATTACATCTAGACTCAACTCTACTAGGGTAAGAAATATATATTATACCAAAACTCCTGAATATGTATATCCTTCTACAACTAAAAACACAATAATGAATACTCATTAGAAATCACATTTTAGTTTTAAAATATATAGGTTACAGTAAAATATTCACAAAATAAAAATATAGTAGTGTTAAATGCTAGCATCAATGTAGAATAATTATAGGTAATATATCCCCTCCTCCCAAAATTGGGGGAATCTTAGTAGGGTCATGTTTACAAACATGTTTTTTAGAGTCAATTACAATTTGCACATTCTCCAAATTCAATGGGGGCATGTTTTGGAAGCATGTTCTCCACACTTGTTCAGTATTTAACATATATGGATTAAATGGGGGTATGTATTGAGAATATGTCCTCCATATTGTCACTTTATTAGCTTTTATATTTATTGATATATAGTAGGGGCATGTTATGGTAACAAGATACCCACACTTGTACAAAATTTGAAATTGACAAAAGACATAGATATATGATTTAGATTTCTAATTGTAATAGAATTATATACATTGATATTATTTTTATACACAATTTTAGCATGAGACATATCTAAGGTGTATATGTTATCCAATGTGCACATAATATTTAAAAATCCAAATTAGTTTCAAATTTCAAAACACTCTCAGGTATTATCATCACTGACTAAGATGTACTTTTATAGATTGTTTTGAACCTTACTCATCTATAGTGGTTGGCTCTTTTTAGTTAGATTGGAGTGATTAAATCATCTAGTATCACCAAATTTTTGGGTGAACTTTATTACATCACTCATATTATACTAGGTTATATATGTTTTCACTTGAGTTATATTTGTTAGGAAATAATACTTTAGAAGATCGAAGCACCACTCTTCCTATTTTGGGTTAGGGGCATGATCACCTCCCAACTCTCCCTATTATAACTACACCACCACCAAGGTATAACCTAGTTAAACACTTATAAGTTAATTCATCCTCTTTCCTAGAAGATAGATGATGTTTCAATCCCCATGTCTACTTCTCTAATTTCTAGTACTCCTTAACCATTGTTACACAACACATACATAGGTGTATTTTATCCATGATCTTTATTTAGGCTACTTTTTATTAATACTTACATATAGATTATATAAATTTATTAATTTAAGGCATAATTTTATTTACAAGTAAGGTTCAAATTAAAGATTCAATGAAGTCTCAATCAAATACAAGGTTTATTGTCCATACCATGGTATATATTTTGAATTTCCTTTAAAATATTAATTTTAGTTTTGATGCATTACTAGATTAAGTGGGGGGAATGTAGACACCCATATTTGGTGTAAGCATAATTTCGTATCATGTTTTTGTAACCTCTTTACATGTATACATCTCTTGAGTGAAAATTATATATCTAGTGACGTGATCTCTTGTAGACCTCAATGGTTCCATCTTATTTCACTTGATTTACCTACCCCTTAGGCCTATATGCTATTTTATTACTCTTCATCTAATGTATGCCAGGGATCCCTACCTATTGTTTTTTATTTTTAGGCTCTTTTCTTTTAAACTAGCATATCTTTTCCCTACTTGTGTGCCTAAGTAAATAAGAGTTTTAACATGATAATGCATTGTCATTTCATGCAATAAAATTTTATCACACATTCACCCAAATCATGTAGATTAAGACCAATTCCCATTGGTTTTGTCACACAAGGATTTATTCATCTAATTTTATAGACTAGGGTGGTCAAAAAATTACTTAGTCCTAAACTCATCCATATTCCTATAGCCAACTCAACTTATTTATTCATCACTTAACTATCAAAATAAAAATAAGTTGGTATAAAATGATGATAGACAATATCAACTCCCTTATAACCATAGACAAATGAATACAAGCATTATATCAACATAGGATTGTTTCCATTATATTCATAAGTTTTATCAAAGATTATAGTGATTCTAGAATTACAATGATAACCAAATCATCAAAAGCAATACAAGGTAAAACAAGGGGGTATTTATACTTGGTTTACCCTGATCAATCAATTATAAAAGTAAATATAAATAATATGAATCACCAATGATCATAAAAAAATTGAGTCATGACAAGCTATTTACAATAAATTCTTATGGACCTAGGCCTAATTACCCCTATATTATCTCTCTATGTTGTATCCTCATTTTTTAGTGCCTATCTTCCCATGGGCCAGTGTTCAATTTTCACTTGACTTAGTCTTTTCCAACAATATTACGAACCACTCCATAACTATCTCTACATTTGGTACTTTCCCCATGTCTTCCACTAATATTTGATTCTTATGTTCTCATGTTATCCATATATCATGCTTATTTACTCCACAATAATTACTTATTCCATGCCATGGAATCATGTGCCATGGTCTTCATTACCTTGGTATTCCACATCATGTCTCTCTACATTGCTTGTTACCAAAAAGTACTTGGCCAAAATAGTCTTCAAAATTAGGGGCCCAACATTACCCCACACTAAGGCAATAGTCCATCCTAGAATATTCATCCTTTTCTAATCCCAAATATTCAATATACCTATTCACACGCTCCCAATGGTTTACCATATTTTGGATCTTGAATGTGATTTCTTCAATCATCTCCTTAAGCTTCTTTGTCTCCTTAGGTTACTCTAGATATTCATTGGATTGAATGACCAAACACTCAAGGGATGTAGAAGCATCCTTATGAACATATTTGAGTGAGGTGACCTTTATTAAAACTTATCCTTAGATCACTATGAAACTAACATTTAACCCATGGAAGTAATAATTTCATTTATTCTCTAATTCCTCCACATGTTCAAATGCTTTGGTGAAATTAGTGTGATCCTTTATTATTACAACATTATTCTTACTATTAGTAATAAAGCTCCTCTACTTTTAGACTTTCTTCCAAAAAAAATTTGATCCATGTCAAATTATTAAAAACCCCATACCATATGGGAACCATATCACTAACCCTATTCCAAAAACTCTTATAGACCTTGATAACTTTAGTAAATTATTTTGCCAACCATGTTTGATCGTGGTGGGGACTGTGTTGGTATTTAAATTTCTTCAAAAAAAATTCTATTAAGGTTTATAACTTGTCACTTACCTCTTTGAGAAATGGTATTCCATCTATAAGAGCTAGATTTAGGTCAAAATTAGACTTGCATAGGGTAAGGGTCTTTACTTGATCTATCATTTTTATCCCTAGTTATTTCTTGAGCTCTTCCAACTCCTCTTTAAGTTTTATCCTTATGACACACTCATTATGATAGAGAGTAACCATCTCTTGATGCTTCTTCTTGAGTCACCTTACATCTAATTTAGAAAAGGCATTCTTCCTAGTCACCTTATGAGAAAAATTCAAGAGTGTCCTACTTTCTTGTGATGAGGTACACATCTAGGGATCTACCCAAAGTGTGTCAAGAAGTTCTATCTCTCCTAGTGTCAAAATTAGGATTTTTGAGGGAAACTCAAAATGGAATTATTCATTATAGATATCATTATGAAATGACAATTCTTATTGAGCCTATTTGGTCAAGTCCTCCTTTAAAAAATACTCCCACATAAGAAAATGTTTGTCTCGCACTCCCTACTGGTACTAACCATGAAGGGTTATGGTTATATCAGTAGTCACTAGCCTTTACTAGATGGATTTTTTATCTATATCCTTCCCCTTAGAGTTATTTTACTTAAGTATTTTAATATTTGGGTCTTCTTCTTGGTTATTGAGATTGACATCAAGACCACTCATTCCCAAAGTTATGTCTAAACCACACCTCTATTCACTAGTGGGACTTTCAATATCTATTTGTGCTTCCTCAAGGGTGTTTTCTTCATGTCATGTTGGTGAGGGAATATTATCCTATGTTGGGTTAACCTCTTATTCCTCATTTCTTTTTCAAAGGTTTCTCTTTCTGAATTTGCCTATGGGGTTTTTGCCTTCTATTATAAGTCATCATCATTCTTCCTTATTGTCTACACACCCTGATGTCTTCTTTCATGGATTTAATATATAAAATAATAAATTAATAGAATCACTAACCAAAATCTATTGAACCTTAATTTTAGTATTATTTAACTCTAGCTTCTCTCTATATGCCTTTTTCCCTAAATAAACATACATTTGATGGAGAGTATGAGTCTCAACATTAATATTTTTAGCATCAATTTTTATAAGGTGCCCATCATATATCCTATTTATGGTGTTCATGAAATATCTAGTAGTGAAGGAATATAAAAACTTAAGCCATCACTATAATTCACTTAAGGGGCTCATCTAAATGTACATAAAAGAGAAATGTTATTTAACCACAAACTAGGTTTCATCTCCAAACTGATCAGGTAAGTCTTTGGGAATACACCACTCATTTCTAAAAGCTTCCTTCATGTCATCATACTGAACCTTCATCTTAGCCTTATAGGAAAGAATTATAGCACTAGGGCAAGTGAATGAGTTAAACCTTTTTGTATAAGACTTATGATTATGGGGGTAAGCCCATTTCAAATCACTAGTTATGTACTTTGGTACACTAATTTCAACAAAAAATATTAATAAGATAATATCACCCCAATAAATTTTTTGGTTTGGCAAACAGTGGGATTTTTCTACATTTGCAATAATTTTCTTAGCTAAACACTATGACTAGTTGTACTTAACTCAAAGGATAACCTAATCGATGACATAAAAATGTGCCATGTCCACTTCTTTATACCTATCCAAACCCCCAACCTTGGTCATTATTAAGTATGCATCCACTCTAATGGTAGAATCCTAAATACTTTTTATATGTATTGCATGGCCTTGCTTCTTGTCTTCTCAATTTATTCTTAGTCCTCCAAGTCTCCACCAAGGTCAATACCTAAGCATTGTAAACCTATAATTTTTTTCACCTTTTGGGACATGATCCTCATCATACAATAAAAAAAATATAAATAATCCTCATGTACACATGAAATAATAAACTTTACAACTTTTATAGGTTTCCCAAAATATGGTAGATTAAATAGATGAAATAGTATAACATCATTAAATTTATTAAACATACTTAGGTAATAAACAAGATCAATCTAGGTATTTTGTTGATCTACCCTATAGTCATGATATAAATTCACCTCATTATTTAACTAGTGATTATTATAGTCAAAATAATTTTAGGTTGGCACATTGGACTCCCACTTCTCTACACACAACACTATGTTAGGATATCGCATCTCTTCAATTAACATTATGGGTGGAGGTAGTGTTATAGATTTAATATTTGTTTGGTGTGACATCATAAATTATGTATTGTTAATTCCCTTAATATTTTATGGTAAACTTTCCCCATGCACACCAGACTCACTAAGTACCTCTTCCGTTATCAAAATTGGTTCTGCTCCCATACTCTCAAATTCTTCTTCCTTATAGATTATAGGTAAGGGATCTCTATTTTAAACCTTTTTATTTGTATGCATCACCATTTTAGGATCTTAAACGTTGAGGCATGCCCATTTGATCCTCCTAAATGAATACATGATTACTTATCTAACTTGATCAGTTCTTTTACTTCAACATCTTCCAATGGCAGATGTCAACACTTTCAACTTATAATTCCTTCAACCTACACTTCCTTAGTCATTATTTCATTTATTTTTCTATTCACCATAATTGATTCACTCTAGAATACTCAAATTGGTCATTAATAGTTGATATATGCTCTTTTAACAACTTGAAAATGCTCTTTTAGTAGCTTGAAAAGGATCTTTTAGATCTGTAAATTCTTGAATTGACAATAGTAAAATGTAAAATTCTATATGTGTAACCCTTTATAGCCTCAAGAGGGTAATCCTCATTTAATTCCCCATTACCTCATCCATCACTTCATGCAATTAATTACTCTAATTGTATTACCATGATTCACATTTGGCATACTTACCATTATAATTATTTTTCCTCATTTAACACATTTGTCCCATCCCATGTTTTTCCTGAGGTGTATGATAGATGTAAAAAAAATCAAAAATTTCCATTTCCAAGGTGGGAAACTCACTCCTTTATCTTGACTCTTTGTAGTATTTATGCATTACATATTTCATACCCACTTATCCTCATGCACTTTCACTTATGCATCCCATTTTCCTATGTGCATTCCCATTCACCATTTCCTTGGTGCTCTATACTTATTTTACCCTTCTTATCACACACTAAAAGTTATCGATGGTCCTCTATGGCATTACAAAGAAATATAAAATAAAATAACCAAGTGTTGATCTAAAAATAAGAAAGGGCACACAACCAATGCCACATCTTATTAAAAAATAAACTAAAATTATAAACTAAACTAGTGAAATATGCCTTATTACAAAATAGGAAAACACTCTCAAAATAGTACAGGAAAAGCCAACTACCATTAAAATGACCTAGAATAAATTGGCCATCAAAATACTTCAATTTTCATGTGTTATTGGGATAAATACTATGAACAATGAATATACCATCCTAGTGGACATGAAGTTTTTCTGAATGGCGTGTGAACTTGGAGTCATAAACCAAAAACTACATACATGATCATGTCAAGACTTCTATTTTTGCTTCTTCACTCCTTGACTCCAATGTTCTATAAAATGGATTTCATCCAACTAAAGCAAAACATTCAGATGTACTTTCAAGGATTCATCATCATCCAAATCACCAATATACATAATAAATAGAGAGGGTACAAGTAACTAAACTAGAAGAGTGACTTCAATACCAAACATAAGATTAAAGGGTGTACTCTTATTCAATCATTTGTAAGTGGTCTAATACACCCATAATACTATAAACTATGATCATCTCAGTCTTTTGTCCAATATTACAAATCTTCATCAATGTATTACCTAAGATCTTATTAAATGCTTTAGTTGTACCATTGGCCTAAGGATGGTAAGGTGTAGTATTGTACCCTTAAAAAGAGTGTTAGTTGATAATAGTTTAGGACTCAACATTTGCAACATTTCTTTTTTATAATGTCTTAATATATAGCCTTATGATCTAGACCATTCTAACATGAACATCAGAGGTTTTGACAACATTTCATAGAAATTCATGGGTCAAATAACACTCAATTTTACTTTGGGACCTAAGACACTACCAACTACTTACCAAATCATGCCAAATGACCTCAATTATAATTTATTACATGGTCGGCCTTGGATTCATGATATGCATACAGTCCCTTCTACACTTCATGCTTGTCTAAAATTTAGTCATAAAGGCTACATTTACACATCCCCAATAGATAATGAACCTTTTAAATATTGACAAGTTATCAAATCTCCATAGAATTATATTCTACCCTTTAATCTCAATAATATACCTACATAACCCACTACCCATAATGTACCCTTGAACTGTGAAACACATTAGACAATTCCAAGTTTTGTAATAGCACTGACACCAAATCGCCAATTTAATTATCTTTTTTCACTTAAATGTTTTCATAAGATGGTATATCAATGGAAAGGTCTTGGAAAATAAAAACAAGGAATCATCAATCCTATCAAGGCATCCACACAACATGGAAAGCAAGTGCTAGGATATCAACTTACCCTTATTCATGATAAACCTTCTTCCATGACTTTAAAGCATATAAATTTTTTTCCACTCATTACATTGATAGACCACACTGTTAATCATACTTCAACATTATCATTAATCTATCCTTATCTCATTGATGATATAGTTTCACCAGATATGTTCACATTAGATGAATTATATAATGAAGAATCCCTCTTACAATTTTTTAGAGCATATGAGGACCTCCCATCTTGCTATCATAAAAATAAATCTCCTCATCACACAAATGCCCATGCATAATCTAGAGAAAATCTAGATTCTCCCCAAGACATACTAGTTGATTCAAATAATACTATCCCTACCACATTATTTAACAAAGAAATAGTTAATTTAAATTTTGGAACCGATCAAGATCCCTAGATTGTCTTATTAACCACTACCCTATGAAAGGAAGAGGATATATACATTCATCAAATTTTAACAAATTTTCTAGAACTCTTGGCTTGCTCTTACTCAAATATGCTAGGAATTGATATATCTATATCATTTCATTAGATTCCCTTATACCTAGATGTTAAACTAGTTAAACAAAAAAAAATCAAAATGAATCCTAGAGTGGCTCTCTTAGTCAAAGATAAGATCCAACACATCTTATATGTTGGCTTCATTCGACTAGTAGCACACCTTGAATGGGTTTCCAAGATAGTCCCCATGGTAAAACCCAATGGACAAATTTGGTGTTGTTTCAGTTATTGATATTTAAATAAAGCATGCCTAAAATATGATTTTCCTTTGCCTAACATTGACATGATCATAGATTCCATACCTACGTATGAAATTTTATCATTTATGGATGGCTTTCTAAGATACAACCAAATCAAAATCATAGAAGAATATCAAGAGAAAATACATTTTACAACACACTAGGGCATATTTTGTTACATTGCCATGCCTTTTGGATTAAAAATGCTATATCCACATATTAGCATACCATGATGCATATTTTTCATGACTTGATTCACTATACTATCAAGGATTATGTTGATGATATATTAGCTAAATCCAAATAACAACATCACATTATTGATTTATGAAAGATATTTAAAAGACTCAATAAATATAATGTCTTATTAAACCCAAAGAAATATGTGTTTGGAGTTACATTAGGTAGCTTTTAGGTTTCATTATTTCTTAGTGTGGCATAGAGGTTCCCTAAGAAATTCAAATAAATTATCAATAAGCCACCTCCCATGAACTTAAAATAACTTTGATCCTTATAAGTAAATATCCAAACAATCCACCATTTGTAGCTCAACTTGCTAATAAAACTCAGTCATTCACTTGATTATTATTGATAAAAATTTTATCTAAGACTAGGCCTATTAATAAAGCTTCAATACAATCAATCAATATCTTCTTAATATACCTATTTTAGTACCACCTATACTTGACAGGCCTTTTCTACTATATATATTAGCAACAAATCATGCATTAGGAGCACTCTTATCACAACACAATGATCAACATACCAAGCAAGTAGTTTATTACATTAGTTTCACATTAGTTAATTATGAAAAAAATTATTATACAATATAAAAATTATGTCAAGCATTAGTTTTTTCCACATAAAAACATCAACATTACATGGTCAATAATGAGACTCAGGTTATCACAAAAGTAGATCAATTGAATTTTCTAATGGCAAAACCACATCTCTCTAGTCACATCACAAAATGGGTCATGTTATTAACAAAGTTTGACTTAAAGATAGTTCTCTAGAAATAAATAAAGGTCCAAATCATTAGAAACCATTTGGTAATAGCACGAAATTTAGACACCAATCATATTAATGACACATTTAGAGATGATTTTACTTCTTATTCTATTCATTTTAACACTTAGACCATGTTTATTGATGGTTATCTATGTCCATCTCATGCACCAAAAACACCACAAAATATGAAGCACTTATCTTAGGTCTATTTGCTATCAAGTCCTTCCAAATTAGATCTATTCAAGTCTTTGGTAATTCCCAACTTATGGTCAATCAAGTCAATGATGTCTATTAAACAAAAGAAGAACATCTTATCCCATACCAAAACATGGTAAAATGTTTATCATCATAGTTAGATTACTTTTCTATAGAAAGTATACCAAGAAAAGACAACCAAAACGTAGATGAAATGGCAAGTGTCACATCCTTGATTCCTATCGACATCAATGATGATCAAGCTATTTTCATAATTAAATGATTATAATTACCATCAACATCTAATGTGGATTTTATTACACTATATGTCTTAGCTACTACACTTAGTTCTACAACTCCAAAATGGTTCTCTTATATCTATAACTTTCTAAACAAATATATTACACCAGACACTTTTTCATGAAAAGATAAATACAATTTACAAAAACAATCACTATGTTATGTAATCATTGGCAAAACTCATTTTAAGCGATCCATCAATGAATAATTGCTTCAATTCTTAACTTTAGTAGAAGCCAAAATTACTCTTACACAGATACATGATAGCGAGTGTGGTGGTCACTTCAGTGGAAAGGCCATGTCACACAAATTGCTAAAAAATTGGTACTACTATCCTATTACGGAAGATGAATGTTCATAATGTGCAAAGCTATGTGATAAATGTCAATGACATAGTAACCTACAACATGCACCATCACAATAATTACACCCTATTATCTCTCCATGGCCATTTATGTTATGGGGTTTTGATCTTATTAGAAAAATTAACCCCAAATCCAATGATGGGCATAAGTTCATCATCACAGCTACAAAATATTTTACCAAGTGGGTGGAATCCATTCCACTCCAATCTACTATAGGGGAAGACATTTGTATCTTCCTCATGACTCATATTATTTCACACTTTGGCTTACCCATAACCATCATTTCTGATAATGGAACATCATTCAATAATAAAACTATCAAGAAAGTTTGCACAAAATATAATATTAAACACACATTCTCTACTCCATTTACCCATAAGGAAATAGTCAAGCAAAGGATTCTAATAAAACTATGAATAACATTTTGAGAAAAAACAATGACTGAATTTGGAGATGATTACCACAATCAACTAGTCTTTGTATTATGGGCTTATCACACAAGTATTTGCATGCCCACAGGAGTCACTCCTTATTCACTTATTTATGGTATAGAAGTAGTTTTACCATTGGAATTAGAAATCCCATATCTTTGTGTCTCCCTTCAAGGTATTTTCACTAATGACTAATATAATGAAAAAAAATCTACACGAGCTTGAGTAGTTAGACCATACACATATTCAAGTAGTAGAGCATCTCAGACTCTAACATCAATGTATACAATGATCCTACAACAAATGAGTTCACACCAGAGAATTTGAAATTAATGATCTTGTTCTCAAATAAAATCTTCATAATGTCAATGCCAAATAAGAAATCAATGGAAAATTCAAACCAAATTAGATAGCTCCATATACTATTACCAAAAATTGTAGCCCTAAAGTGTATCATCTAGCCTCACTTGAAGGAAAGAAACTCAAAAATCCATTGAAAATTATGCATCTGTGTAGATTCCATGTCTAGCATTTCATTTCACACAATGTATTGTACATAATTTTTCAAAATTAATTGTATATAAATTCCTTTCAAATTACTTGTGCATAGTCTTTTTTGCTTTCTTGTACATAGTTTCTCAGTTTTTCTTGTACATAGTCTCATAGTCTCCTCATGATTGATTATAAATAGCTTATATTTCAAAATCCAAAATTAATAAAAAAAATTAAAAATCCAAAAGCATTTAAATATGTCAAAAATACCAAAAACAATACACAATTTCACAATAAAAAACATTTAGATAATTCAAAAACACAAAAACATTTCAATTATATGTATTATCCATGTTTTACATTTCTACTACCAAGCTAAAATTACATTTATTGTTATATGTTATTGTTTGTCAATTTATCTACATTACCATGCTTCATATGATCTTATTTGAGTGTGTGTAGTGACATCCAGATACTTGATTGCTTCACTCTACCAATTGAGGGGGCATCCTACTTCTACACTTGAGACATACATCAATATATCTACCCACTGAGGGCATATTATATATGACTACACCATCTAGGTTATGTCATTCCTACACCACACACTCTAGTTATCATATTGATGTACATTACTTATTAGCTTACATAGATTACCCTCTTGACATTCACTAATATATAACCCTTATGTATTTCTTAGCATATACCTAGTCTTGTACTCTATGTCTTGCATACTTTCACTTATTTTTTCAATTAGTTAGATGCAATTGTATTTATAGTATATTACATTCCTTCCTTTCTTTTTTTACATATCTAGATGTGATTGCATTTCTTAGTTCTTATTTTTTCTATTGTATGTGCCTTAGGACATTTGCCAATGTCCTTTGTTTGTACTCTTCTATGTGATTGTGGCCATCATGCCAACCTTGCTTATTTCCAATTATATGTGTATGTGGAATTTTAACATGCCTTGTATGCTTGATTTCCAATTTGAGTGACATGTACGCATGTCCCTTGTTCCTTAGCCACTTTCATATGCTTCTTGCTTCTTGCTTTATGTGCTTGTTGTTTATTTTCTTTTCATTATTTTCAATGCCATGATCCACATCATACATTATCTTCATTTCTTGGATACCATGATGGGCATCATGCTACATCCCTCCTTGACAACTAATAACTAACAACTAACATTTCTAGATTCATTTCAATACATAACACATGTTATTATATTGTTATATCTATCTAGGCATACCCATGTTGATCTAACAATCTTTCATACAAACCATGCTATATCTTGAGATATCTTACCAATTATCATTGATATATCATGTATTTCATATAATAACACACTTTTAGGGATCTTTCTTCTTATGGTATTCATTACAAGGTCTTTATTCCTACCCTCAAAAGAAGGGGCAAAAAATAAGGGTTTTGTCACAGAGATCAGAGCTCTTACCAATTAAAAAATCAATTTTTAGAACACTCAAAATAGAAATCAAAGGTCAAAATAGGTAGAATAAACCATAAAAATAGTGATGATTATAGAAAAATCATCAATTTAAATAAAGAAAAATAGTGTTGGACATGGACAATAACACTATATAGAAAGGTATCCTATTTTTGGTGCTCCTTTTCAAATAGCAAAAAACTTATATTTTCTAGAAACAGGTAGAAAGGTCAGCTTACTTATAGTTTTGTCAGATACACATCAATTTAGATTTAGTATTTTTAGTAAATTTTTCTCAAAAATCTAGATATAGGGGGCATCATGCATAACATGATGGCTCTCACTTCCTATTTTACATTGGGTAGTTGGTATAACTTCTAGATCAAAATCCATGTTATAAACATTGTTGATTAGGAGCAATATGCACATCACATTTGACTTATTTTCTTTCCATGTTTAGTATATTACCTATGAATTCTCAATAGTTGTGTGTTTTATTCCATCTATAGGTGGTTGGCATCATTTTGGATTGGCATTTATACAAGACTAACCTCCATCATTTCTGAGTGGCTTCCACATAAGCCTATTACCTAATTTTAGAGTGGTTTTCATACAATCCTAATATCCTCCTCCTAGAGTGGCCAATATTGGCCTATTTTCCATCACAAATTTAGCCATCCACACCACATTATCAACTTATAGAGAATTTATGGGCATTAAGATCCATCTTATATGACACACATTCACATTGGTATCAGTTTATAGCTTCACTTGATGGGGCAATGATGGAGCCAAAGAACTAAATATCATTTGTATTCTTGAGCCACCTTCTTAGAGGGATTAGACACACATTCTACACATCAATTAACACATGCATGATCATGTGACTTTACTTAGTCAGTGATGATGGAACCAAAGGGCCAACCTTTGTATTCTTGATCCACTCTTAGGGAATTGAGCACTCAACTCTATTCATGATATTGATCTTAGTACAATACATACCCAACATTACTTAGCATCACCCAATATCACTCATCATCATAATAAGTTTTATATTAGTTTTTATACTTGATGAGGTGTATTCATTCCTTTCTCTTCCTCTCTCTTTTACCTAGCTTTATATGTTCTTATTTTAGATATAGTATATCTAGTAAGAACTAATCTACTATTTATTTTATCTTGTAGATTTACACTTCATAATGTGCTCTCTATGCACACCCAACATCACACAGCTTCATGGGCTTCACCCTTGAAGGTAAGTTTAGGTATGCTTTCTATTTTTCCTTTATCCTAGTATTTCACTTTGCTTCATCACTAAAATAAAGTGGGGGGAAATGTAGTCATATAAAATGTCAAAATTGGTAGCTTGAGTGTGGATTGTGACACCCAACCCATAGGTCCCTCTTGCATGATATCTTGACCCTTATATGCACATTTTTGTTGATTCTTAGTCATTTATAGACTTTTAAGACTTGATTCTAGCTTAGTCAGACCCTATTACACATAATAATTCTATCCCCCTAGGTTATGAGCCTATAGGATAGGAACATTAGGTTTGGAATATACCACTAGACCCTAGGTTGTCCCATTTCTAGTGCTCCTATCTAATCACTTTTTTAGCCTAAATGACTACTTTCTCTTGATTCTTCTTCTTCATTATGACAGCCTAGTGTGAATGCATCTAACCCATGACCAATAGATCTCTATAAAATCCCATTCAAAGTTTATTTAGAAAGGGTTAGAAAATATTACAAAATCAATCAAGAATACAATCAGACCACTAAGGCAAATTTCCCTATTCTCTACATATAGCCATCCAATATAGGCACCAGCATATTCAAACCCTCACACAAGTCCCTAGCCACCTCAAACACACCTAGTTTAGCACTTTTACATCTACATAACACTATTTCACAAAACACATCAAATGGGAGAACCACATATGGCTTTATCCCTCTTCTAATTATTGTTATGTAGGCAACATGCCCACACAAGGGGTGTGGATACACATTTAGTGCATTTTACACCCACTAACCCCCCCTTTTCTCTTAAGTTTCAGTCAAGCATACTAAAAGTCTAGGGTTTGAAGATTGAATATACTATACAATGATCTCCATTGGCATTAGAGATCTAAAATTTCATAGGTAAGATCACACAAGGATAGTGGATAAAACCCAAAAAACTCAAATCTTTATGACTAGTTTGAATAATAGTGGCAAGACTTGGACTATAAAACCAAACCTTAAAGTGTCCTATTTTTGGCACTCTTGTCCTTTCACCAAATGAAAGCCAAATCCTTGTTCATGACATTGTCTCAGTCTTACACAGCTAGTAGTAGTCTCTATCTTAGTTGTATCAGCCTAATTTTAAGATAAGTTATATTTCTCCTCTTTCATTACTAGTTTTACAAAGCTATAAAATTCAAATAAATTTTACACATAAATACTCTATTTATTTTAACATTATTTATTTATTTACTATTCCAGACCCTTAACTAAATTATAAATAATACTCCAATATTCCCAAAACTATTAAATCATTTACAACATTTCTTCTTAGGCTAATGGTACATGATTTAATAATTTTGGAAATATTGGAGTCTTATTCTTAATTTATTTAAAGGTATTTGTTGACTAAATAAATAATTAATATTACAATGAATAGAGTACTAATTTGTTAAATTTATTTGACTTTCATAGATTTCTAAAAATAGTAATAAAAGAGGAAAATATAATTTATCTTAAAACTAGACTGATATGACTGAGACAGAGGTTGATACTGGCTATGCAAAACTAGGACAGTGTCATGAATTAGGATTTAACTTTTGTTTGGTGAAAGGATAGGAGTGTTGAAAACATGACACTTTGAGGTCTAGTTCTATAGTCTAGGTCCTACCACTATTATCCAAAATAGTCACAGAGATTTGAGTTTATTGGGTTTTGTCCACTATCCCTATATGAGTCTACCTATGAAATTTTGGATCTTGAATGTTGATAGAGCTCCTTGTAAAGTAGATTCAATATTCAAACCTTAGACCTTTAGTATGCTTAAATGAAACTTGAGAGAGAGGGGGTTTAGTGTGTGTAAGATGCATTGAACATGTATCCACACCCCTTATGTGGGCACACTACTTACATACCAATACTTCGAAGAGGGATCAAGCCATATGTAGTTCTCTCATTTGATGTGTTTTGTGAAATAGTGTTATATATATATGCAAAAATCCTAAATTAGGTGTGCTTGAAGTGGCTAGGGACTTATGTGAGGGTTTGAATATGTTAGTGGCTATATCAGATGGATGTATGTAGAGAATAGGGAAGTTTGCCTTAATGGTTTTGCTTGTATTCTTGATTACTTTTGAAATAATTTCCAACCCCTTCTAAATGAAATTTGAATGGGATTTTATAGAGATCTATTGGTCATGGTTTATATGCATTCATGCGAGGTTGACATAATGAAGAAGAGGAATCAAGAGAAAATGGTCATTTAGGCTTGAAAGGTGATTAGATAGGAGCACTGTAAATGGAACACCCTAGGGTCCAATGCTATAGTCCAACCCTAATGTTCCTAACCTACATGTTTAAGACTAGGGGGATGAAATAAGCATTAAAAATGGGGTTTGGATGAGCTAAAATCAAGTCTTAGAAGTCTATGGATGATTGGGAATTAACAAAAAAGGTGCCTAAAAGGGTCAATAGAGCATGTAAGATGGACCTATGGGTTTGTTTTCATAATCCACGCTCAATCTACCAATTTTGATATTTAATATGACTATGGTTCCTAAGATAAAGGAAAAATAGAAAGTGTACCTAAACTTACCTACAATGATGAAGCTCGTGAAGTTATGTGATGTTGGGTGTGTATAGAGAAAGCACATTGTGAAGTGTAAATTTTCAATAGAAAATAAATACTAGATTAGTTCTTACTAGATATGTTATATCTAAAATAATGTAAAACACTAGGTAAGAGAGAGAGGAAGAGAAAGGAAATGAGTTCCTTGATCACTAGTCAAACTTAATGTACATCCATACCTTGTAATGATATTATCCCAAATGAATCTAACAACATTGGTAGTAGTAAAATATTGGGTTGGCATTACTTCAACCCATAAAGTGAGGTAATCAGTGGTGATAATGGCATATCATGCTCTAGTATGCTTCATATTATATTAATGGGGCCAAAAAAATCAATAACCCATTTCTCAAAGGGTTTATGATCTAGGATTAGATGAAGGGGCATAACATCCCTTATGTTCATCTTACCCATGCACTAATAGATATCACATTGGCTCATGTAAGCTTTAGCATCCCTAAATAGAGAAGTCATCATAATCTAGCTAAAAGAGTCTTTCACACTATAGCATCACTAGCATAATGTCCTCTAGTGACACCTTTATGAACCTCTTGAAGAAGCTTTATGCACTCATGTTGTATGATGCAGTGGAATAAAACTTCATCCTACCCAAAATTATGAAGGTCACCCCCTATAAACTAGAAGGGAACTACATGAACAACCAACTACTTTTCTTGAGTGTTGAGGTGGGATGGTGTTGAACCTATATTCAAAAATGTTGTGATATCCTCCAATTCTTCGAGCATGCACGTGAATTGAAAATTTTTCATATAAAGTAAGTCATCCTCAATGGCACACATCAGTTCACTATATTCAATGTGTGATAAATGATAAGGCCCACAATTATCCTTACTAAGTTATACCATCACTAAGAACTAGAACTCCTAGAAAAGCACAATCTATTGGAAAATGTGTTTATACAATATAGGCTTATTTACTAGGTTTTTCATTGCTTCATGGTCTATAAATAAAATTAATGAGGTGTCTAAAAAATAATGATGAAACTTTTGAAGCACATAAACCATGTACAAGGCTTTGTGTTCTATAGTTGAATAATTATTTTCAGCTAGAGTGATCTTCCAACTAAAAAAATAGATAGGATGATCAAGGTTACCCTCACTAGGTTGAGCAAGGATAGTGCCTACTACCATACCTAAAGAATTAACATGCACATGAAAGGGATTTGTCTAGTCCATAAATTGGAGAATGGGGTCATTAATGAAATTATCCTTGAGTGTTACAAATGCCTAATGATGAGCATCAGTCCAAACAAACTGATCATTCTATTTTATTAATTCTTCCAATGGTATAGTGATCTTAACATAACCTCAAATAAACTTCATATAGTATTTATGTTTCCTATAAAGGCACAAACCTCTCACTAGGTGGTCTGTAATGAAAGATGAAGAATAATTTCAATCTTATTTGTATCCACTAATATTCCATCACAACAAATAACATGACCTTGTAAAACACTAAATGGGGTATAAAAATTACATTTATTCAAATTCAAGGAAAATTGAAGGTTTTGATAGCATTCAAACATAAGGAAAAGATTAACATAATGTTCCTACACTAAACCATTTATGCTCTAATCATTCAGCTAGACTTGAATTTATTTATGAAAAAAATATTTAAAATCCTCATCATAATCTATTAAAACATAGTAAGAGCATTATTCAATTTGAAAAGCATCATTTTGTAATAAAAAAACCCATTGAATTGAAAAATTGGTCCTTGGTTTATCTTAGTCTATGATATAGACCTAATGATATCTAGAGAAACCATCAGTGAAAGTATAAATCTCACACCCAACAACTCTTTCTAAGATCTCCTTAGTGGAAGGAATTGGAAAGGGGTTAATTATACAAGAAGAATTGAGTACCTGATAGTTAATACAAACATGAATGTGACCATCCTTCTTAATACTAATGACTATGGGGCTCACCCATTTAGACTTATCCATAGGAGTGATAACTCTAGTGCATAACATTTTATTAATCTACTCCTTGACCTAAGCACACAAGTTGGGATTCATATGATAAGGCCTCTTTATGATAGTTCAAACACCCTCTACCACCTTGATGTGCATCTTTCCCAATGAAGAGTTCACTCCTTTCATCTCATTGTAATTCCATGTAAAAATAACTTGATACTCTAATAATTCAAAAATCTTGGATATCTCAATACCATACCAAAATTTCCCCATTATGGCCATCTTGGGTGCATCCTATATGTTAATATTACATTATATCATCTAAAGTGGCTCTAAATATGGATGTTGATCATCTTGGATGGTGTCTCAAACATTATGCATGCCATAATTAGTATGTAAACCCAAGTGATTAATGGATGGATTAGGGAGATCAAAACTTGTACCTTCATCAACTTGGTACATAACCTTTTGTATGCATTTCTAGATCTATTATCTTAATGCATGATCTATCTTAGGTTCAAGTGGTGGAGATGATTCTTATGTATTATTTTTTTGTAAAATGTTTAAGTTCCCCACCCATAGGCCATGTATATGTCTGATGTAGTCTTTAACTAACATTAGATCACCTATAATACCTTGACACATGGCTTACAAGGTGAGATGTAAATCCATCTTAAGGTAAAATTAAGATAGCATTGTAATAATATTACCTTTAAGGAAATTCCAACAATATGTCTTCATGTGTCACTCTTCATGTACATACCATGCTCTATCTTAGGTGCTTGGAGTACCATAGAATGTATGAACCCATAAATACTCAATAAAAAACATATCATCCACCTTCCATGTGTTTTTTTTATTTTTATTTTATATGAGCTTATAGAGCACTAATGTCATCATGACTTAAGGTTTCACAAATATGGTTATTATGGTGAAAAATATGGTGCATAGTAGAGTGAACTCAATCCTTAGTAAAATATGACGGTGAATTCTCCACCACTGAGTAGTTTTTCCATATAAAATATGGATAATTTTGCACATACATTCATCTTCAAATACATATAAATACTATAATTTCTACACATACTCTCATACTTCCATTTAACCATGAAATCTAGGAGCTTCATTTAACCACATTGGTTGTGTAGCCATAATACATCCATGAAGAAGGAAAACAAACTTATGATGTTTATGGAACTTCTATAAAGAATACTCTTAACTACCAATAGTGCCACATATCCTTCTAGTAAAATCATACTCACTATGAGCCTAATAGGCACAAACATTGTTGGTAGTGTCAGAGATAGACTCTACATCCACCTAATACAATATGTCATCTAGATTAGGATAAAGGAATTTAGTACCCCAAACTATGACATTGTAGATATAATTAATTTCCTTGTTGATATTAACTCGCTCAACATAAGAAGGTCCTTGAGTATGGTTTAGCAGGATTATGATGCACTAATCATCATCCTCAATGTTAATGCAATGTTTTTTGAGATTAATTTAGAATTATTCACATAACACTAAAGGTGACCCAAGAGCACTGGAAAGTTATCATCTTCAACCAACTCAATCACTTCAAATTTGGCTTTGAAAGTGACCCCTAAAATATATATGGTGGCATCCTTAAGGAATATAATAGGTAGTGTGTGAGCCTTATTGGCCATAAATAGCACATGAGGGAAGGTTACAAAGAAGGCATTTCCATATTCTTCCAAGAATATTTAGTGAGTAAATTTACTTTGATGTCAATATCAACTAGAATATCTTGAATGACCCATCTATAAATAGAGGTGTTTATCAATATATATTTAGTCCCCTCCATACTAGGCTAGATATGAGTGTCTTATCATTATGCATGGTTTAATTGATGATCCTCTATAAGCTTAAATGTTTAATTAATTATCTAATTTTTTAAGGTATAATTTATTTTTCAATGATTCATTTTCATAACTCAAGGAACTCATCATGTGTCGAGTCATGAAGATCCATAGCTTTCTACATGTTAGCACATATAGCAGCATCATTATCCTTGAGGAACTAGATCTCTCCTTACAATTCTCAAGCCAAATTCATTATGTCATGTGATACTTATATTTTTTATCATCCAAATAATGAGTCATACAAGTCTCATCCCATTAAACCTTATACATGGGTTAGTTTATTAAATACTAGGACTAAACACCACTTCATGTAGTAATGTTGAGTTTAGACTAGTCATAGTAGTAGGGTGCAATCTCCATCAAGTATTTTTAATTTTTATAGTTATAAAACCCTTTTCATTTATATTATTTGTGATTGTAGTATATATTTCAGGGCACTCCTCTAGATGATGTTTATTTTTACAAAAATCACATGTGGGATACACCGGGTAATAACCTTGGTAGTGATCTAAAGAATCACACTTGTAATAGGTGATAGGTGGAAAATGACTGCATCCATGACCATGAACTTTATAAGGTTATCCTCCACCATTTTCATGGTTATTTGTAACATAATTCTAATGAGTACCACACATACATGCCTCATTAATCTCACTAATAAGGCATCAGTCATTGGTATCATGAGTATATGCATAACATATTTTACAGTATGAGGATACCTTTGATTGTGTAGAATGTTAAAGTAGGGGAAATCCCTCACATCATGGTATTCCTATAAAATATCATAGGATTGATTCACCATGGTGTGAATATTATTTTTGGGATAGTTATTCCTAGTGTGACCTTCAGATTCACAGTCAACACACAACAAACCACTATGAGTATCATGAGTACTATGTGCAGTGATTTTTTCTAGCTAAGATGCCATAACATAAATTTGAGTATCCATGAAGGTATTAATCCTTGTGTCTATGCTTCCAAAAACTTTGGTATGAAGGGTAGCTTTTAAGGACTCACATAGGTTAGTGAAGGTCTTCTTTGATAAGGTACATTAAAAGGGAAGAAATAAGCCTCCTATGAACCATAGGGCATGTTGAGTGTCATTTATCTCAAAATAAATCTTAGAAAGAAGCATCTTAAAACATACATCATACTCATGCACACTCTCAATGAGTTTTTGTTTGATGTCCTTTAGGGAAGTAATGTTCTACTACTCAAACTCTAGGATATCAAATTCATAGAGAAAAGCTACCTTTAGTTCATAATTCACCATAATTTCTTATGGATCAGACTTATGGTACCACTTTTGTACACAATATAAAATAATGGTGTAAAATTGAATTATATTTCATTTATTAGATGTAATGCCACACACTCTCTAGATAATTTCACACTTGTGAACATGTTCCAATACATTTTCCACATCATGACACTTAAGCAAATGGAGTGTTATCTCATAATAAATAGTGGGTGGATGAGGTTTTGGAAATTTATCTTGATGTGATGCACTTTCAATCCCTTCTAAACCTTGTGGGGGAGGTCTACCAATGCCTCCTATGCCTCCAAATCCTCTAGTCAAATTACCACCAATACCACCTCCCACACCTCTCAGAGAAATAGAAGCACCTGATACATTAGGTATAGAATAAGGATGATTAACTATGGATGGGTTGGTACTCTAGCCACTGTCTATGCTTGGTCCACTATGCATTCCAAACTAAGCCATAAAATTATCTTGTAATGGAAAATAAATCAACAATAAACTAATATCTTGGTCTTGTTCTTCAAAATCATCTATAATAATTTTAGTATCTAATTTTACACTATAAATATCAGAATTACATATAAAAATATTTTCTAACTCAAGATCATGAGCATGCACTTGGGTGGGGAACTGGGTCTATCCAAATTAGGTTCTTCAATCACTAATGCTTGACTTGTTTCTCCCATACATACATGTGATGGTGTTAGGTGTAGTCCTATGGTTGGGGAGTCCTTGTTATACCCTTCCTTTTCTCTATGGACCTTTACAACTCTTCTTGATTCCTCACATTCCCTCCCTAAATTGGTTCCACTCATAGCCCTTCACCTAGCCTCATCATACTTGTGATTCCAAAACTCCCACTAACTAGATTCCATGTCAAACCAATAATATTACATAGAAATGTGCCCCTCCATTTCCCCATCTACTACACTTCTCATGAAAGAGTTAATCCATCCATGGATAAGCTTTCAAGTCCATAATCCACTATAATATTCTTAATCTTAAGTGAAAAATGTCTAAGATGTCTTCTATGTGATTCTTAGAGGAAGTGAAATCAATAT
Organism: Torreya grandis; assembly: GCA_037957365.1. Classification (NCBI taxonomy): domain Eukaryota; kingdom Viridiplantae; phylum Streptophyta; class Pinopsida; order Cupressales; family Taxaceae; genus Torreya; species Torreya grandis. The sequence goes on from JARHVA010001889.1 coordinate 679,642, forward strand.
TCCTCTAGATAAGATTACGTTGAGACCATGTATTCCAAAATGTAACCATTCAAGGTTTCGTTCCACCAAACATCCACTACACATGTCCAAGGTGTTCCCCATCATGATAAGGTTGACTGATGCTCTACTGACTAGGTGATCTTCCATCTATAGTTCCTCAACTATTCTTATGTATACACCAAAATCCAAACATGAATGTGAATAGGAACTTATACAAAGAAAACTTCATAGAATTATTTTTACAGATATTTTTCTACTCATACACATGTCATGTCCCATTTTTAATTAATTTAATTTTGTAGGATAAATGCCCATTCTAATATTTTCCATGGAATAAGGAAGTATTTGGAAAATATTTTATTTGATATTTAATATTTTGGACTTGTATTTATTTTATAATTTCATTTTTTTTAAATGGGACAAATTAAATATTAAATATATTTTAATATTTATTGGTGTTAGAGACCAAAAATGGAGTGTGGGCTTTATTAAGGTGAAATTACTAACTTCCAAGATCATGTTTCACCTAATTTTAGAATATTTTATGATAGTTATGATATATTTTATGGTAGGTTATCATAGTGTGAGCTAAAATCAATGAATTTTGGAAATATCATATCTAATAGAGAAACTTTATGATAGAATCTATGATGGTTGTAAGAGAAATGGAAATGGAGAATATTTTAGGAAAGTGGATAAAGAAGGAAAATTGTTGTTTATCTCCCCAAATCAATGAATGGGATTTTGGCACTCCAAAATCAAGGAGTGACAAATATTGGGTGGGATTTATGAGGAGATATAATATGTAAACTTTTTATTTCCTATGATATAGATATAATATGAAAATATTCTATTTGGATGTTTGGATTTGTGACCTAAATCTTGTTTAAGATAGGCAGCCTTATCAATTTGGGATCTTCTACCAATTCAAATATGGTATAAAAGTTTGATATACTTTTGATTTAGATACAATATTTGATTATGAAACCCATGTTATTTAATGAGGTTAATCTCATTAAAATATTGTATTTGAACTTCAAATATTTACATATTCCCATATTCAATTAGTGTGTATGTTTGCATGTTTGGAGTGTGTAGTTTGAGTAGATTCTAGTGTGGTGAGTATAGATTTGTTTCAATTGTTTATTTTTGATATTATTTATGTAAAACATCCCCTATTTTTTAAATTAAATTAGATATATCATTAATATAATTTGGAGTTCATAATTTGTCATTTTTATGACTTTTGATGAAATTGGGTGAAGTGAAATTGTTAGTTTGGTATGTAGATTTGTGTTTTTGATTAAATCTAGTAAATTTATGATATAGAATAACATGAGGCTATAAAATTAATAATTTTTCCTATTATATATAAATATTTTTATTTTTAATATTTTTTGTATGTAATTTTTGGAGGGTTGTCACAGTGGTATCATAGTTAAGATCTTGCTAGCCTATAAGGTATGTTGAGTTGTTCATCATGAGAAAATTCTTGAGATTATTAAAAGATGGGGAAAATGTAGATATTATTCTAGATAAAATGGTGGAAATTTAGAGGACCCAAGATAAAATAACCACTTTAATTCAAAATATTATAGATAGCATGAAAAGTTTAGTTTCATCCAAAACATCTCAAATGAAGGATGAAACTATAAATGCACTGAGGGGAAAGAAACTTCTCTTCTATGACAAAGAATTCAAATGTTGGATCATAAAAGAGGTGAAGCAAGAAAAAAAGTTAGAAGTGAAATAATTTCCCAAGGATTCAGAGATGAAGATGGTGGAATTAGAAAGTTATGAGTACATGTGATCCAAAATTACAAGAGAATATCAAGGAATAAATTATGGAGAATGAGCCTAGAAAAGAAGAGAACTTGGAACTAGAGTCATACCAAACCATAGAGGTTGAATATTTATAGTTTGAAGATGAATATTTAATAATTGAAAATAAATATTTAATGCTATATGAGAAAATTCAGCAAGATAGTTTTATTTATGAGCATGAATTTGAGGAGGATGTCCCATTTGAGACTTATCCTATTGAATATATTCATCATGAGAAGGGCAGTACTACTAAAAATCCATCAGGGATGTTCAAATTAAAAAAGGAAGGTAAATACTCTGATTTCATCACAATGGATGAAAATATTTTAGATTTGATGTTTCCTATTATGTCACTACAAAAGGCTTGTCATCATGGGAAGAAATCTAAGCAAGGTGATAAAGTGAAGGATATAACTTGCAGCATATGGCATGTAGCTTCATTAATTCAAATTCAATATTAATATTTGCATATGGGACCCAAGTGATCCCTTACAAAATAGGGAAAGTAAAAAACATGATATTTATATTGATTACCCTATATCTTACATATGGAAAAAGGAGGATTTAATGAGAAAATATATAGATAATTTTGTGCATGTTTATAGTGTTATGAGGAATAAATGTTTAATATTTATAGATGGTTCCTTGAATCCAAGTTACCCATTTGAAGGCAAGATTTTAAATGGTGGTAAAATGAAGATAGTCATAATTGAATCCATGAGGTGGAAAGGTGGTAAGAAAAATATATGTCATTTTAATGCTCTTTATTTTATGAATAAGCATATAAAGGTGTTTTTGGGATCAATCTACTTATAGGATTATTGTCCTTATAAGAATGGAGAAGTTTTAAGAAGGATACAATTCCAAAAAATGGCTTAATTATTCCTAGCATCATGAAAGTTACAAACCCTTCATATTTGGATCATATCAATAGTACTCTAGACATGCAAGATAATGCAACACAAGAAGTATTTGATGATCCTATGAAGGTAACCAACTCATGTTTTGTTTTTTCATTTTAGATTTCTCACATCCATTTTTGAAATAATATGGATTTTTAGGAAAATATAATTGGGATTTTTTAATGTAAAGGTGGAACTCCATTAAAATTGAGAGCAAGGAGTTGAATGAGATAGGAAATGGGTTTTATATTTATAAAGGATTTTAGTATGTCTTAGAGTTTTCAATGGATTTTAAGCATACCATCATCACTCATCATTTTTTAAAGATTGAGTTGAGAAATAGCTACCATTAGATTTATGTTTGCAAGTAACATGTGCACAAGTTATTTTTTAGAGGCTAAATGGGTTACATTAAGTATTGGTTACTATCATTTGTTGCACTATGTGTTTATGAGGAAGAGTTCCAAGATGAACTTATTAAAAAGCATGAGCATGAAAAAGATGCCTTCCTAGATATTAATTTTGAATTTCAGCTTATTGAAATTTTTAGATTAATAACTTATGGAGGAAGATCCAAATTGATTATACATGAACATAAGGTAAATGATGTGAATATGGTTCAATGGTTGTAGCTTTTGATTCAAATGCAAGGAGTCAAAGGATTTCACTTCTTATTTGAATATAATAATGGAGCAATCTAGAATTTAGGTAAGTAATATTGTATCATTTTAGTTGGTTTTAGAAATCACTTTTAGAGTATGAATGAAATAATCAAAACTTGGAGTGAATTCCACCATCATGATCCATTTTTCAAAACATCTACATGAGATATTGATATCACAAACTTGTTTCAAGCCATTTGTGCTCAAAGCATATAGGAGGGCACTACACAAGAATTTTTGGGAAGGATTATAAAGATAATAAATTCATTTAATGAAATTATTATTTAAAATTTATCACAAACATTTTCTATAAGGTGTGATGCTTTAGGAAATAGAGTCACTATGATTACAATGTAAAGATGGAAACCCATGAAAATTGAAAGCATGAAGTCCAAATATTTAAAAGAGAGTTTTTATAGGTATGATGAGATGTTTTGATTATATATGATTTGAGAGTATCTAAACATAATCTTGTTTATAGTAGATATGGGATAGAAATATGTTCAATAAAACTGAAGTCTTTCTTAGTTCAGTATGATTGGAGGGATGAATCACAAGAATGGGAAATAAGAAATGTGGTTGTTGGTGTATTTTTTTAAATAATTTTTACTTGGTATTTTCCTACCGTTAATAGAGATTGGAGATTTCCAAAAATGGTAGATTATGCTAATGAATTATATTCCACTGACATTTTAGATGAAATTATGAAGAGGTATAATAATTTTCTAGTAGATGGTCTCAAGTAGTACATCATCTTCCATCAAAATAAGTTGTTGTTTGTAGATTTAGAATTCAAAGGTTGATGGTGTGAATGTTGTTGATGTAGGGTGATAAATTTTGTTCTTCCATTGTATTTTTGTTGTCCTAGATCATTTCATGAAGCTTAAATTAACATCTCTCAAATTGAGGTAAGGTTTGGGTTTATTAGTGTGTATTTCAACAATGTGTATATTAGCATTATGGGGGTGAAGGTAGTAATTTTTTCCATAATGTGTGTTTTATTATTTTTATAATATTAGAGTTATATTCCTACATAATAAAGGTGTTGAGTAATGTAAATTAGTAAATAAATATACTTTAATTAACCTACAAATTTGTGTAAATAGATAGTATTTTTACCTTTTCTAAATATAGTGGGGAGTGAGAGAGATTAGAACTTAGAATATTCTAGTTGATTTGGATTGAGACAATGTCTGATACTAGAGGAGCAAGATAGAGAACTAGGTAGAACTAGGTCCCTAAACTTCATTTCTTGATTGGATAGGAGTGCCAAAAATAAGACACCCTACTATCCAATATTGTAATCTTATTCTGATGTTATTGTCTTAAGGCTAAAAACTTTTTGGGTTCTATTCAGAATTCCTATTTTACCTTGTCACTAAAATTTTAGGGTTTAAGACCTCATATAGCTCATTGTGTGCCTATTTTAATCTTCAAAACTCTTAAGATCTCTTGGTGCTTGAACTTGAAGGCAAACTTGGGAAAGAGAGAGAAGGGGTTAGTGTGTAAAGGATATGATAGATGCACTTCACACCCTATGTGTGGGTAGTCTACCTACATAATAATACTCTGAAGAGGGATTAAGCTAATGTAATTCTCCCATTGAAGTGTTTGGTGAAATTTATGTATGATCAATGCAACTAGAATATGAAATTGGATGTGCTTCAGCTAGCTAAGGACTGGTGTAATGACTTGAGTAGGCTTGAAACAATGTTGGAAGGCTATATGCAAAGAATAGGGAAGAGTGCTTAAGTGTATTTACTTTTATTCTTGCATATCTCTTAAAAATGGGTGCCAACTCTTCTAATGAACTGAGAATGGCCTTTTATAAGGAAATAGATTATCGTGGGTTAAATGAATTCACATTAGGCTGATAAAGGAAAAGATAAGGAACTAGAAGTATTTGATCATTAGGATAAAAATTAAACTTGGAAAATAGTGCCAAAAATAGGACACCCTAGGTTCTAGTGCTCTTATCCTATTTGGGTGTTATTTTCTAAAGGGAAAAAGACCTAGGGGGATAGATATGAGCTTGAAAGGGCTACCTGGGTCTAAAAAATATAAGTCTAGAAAGCTTTAGATGACTGGGAATTAGTGAAATAAGTAGCCTATAAGGTTTGTGTGAGCCAATAAGAGGACCTATGGATTAGGTGTCTTAGCCATACTAAATTTGTACAATTTCACATTTTACATGACTACATTTTCCCCCCCTTTATTCTAGTGATGCAGTAAAGTGAAATAATAGGATAAAGGAAAATAAGAATCATACCTGAACTTACCTATAAGGGTGAATCTCATGAAGCCATATGATTTTGGATGTGCATAGAGAGAGCACACTATGAATTATGAATCTATAATGAAAACATAAAGTAGATTAGTTCTTACAAGATATGTTATATCTAAAATAAGAATGTACAAGAGCTGAGTAAGAGGAAGAGAAAGGAATGAATACACCTCATTGGGTACACAACCCAATATAAAATATATTATGATATTAGAATGTGTTGGATGATGTTGAGTGTGTTTTGAATCAAGATTAATATCATGAATGGAGCTGAGTGCTTAATTCCCTAGAAAGTGGCTCAAGAATGCAAAGGTTGGCCCTTTGGCTCTATTGTCACCAACTATGTGAAATTAATGAATCATGAATGTGTTAATTAATGTCTAAACTATGTGTTCAATCCCTTTGAATAGGTGGCTCAAGAATACAAAGGTTAACTAGACCTTTGGCTCCATCATTGCCCACTAAGTGAAGCTAAGAAGTGATATCAGTATAGAATAAATGTCATATGAGATGGCTCTTTGAGCCCATGTATGCTATATAAATCTGATAATGTGGTGTTGATAGCCTAAATAGATTCTATAAACTAGGCCATTCTTGGCCATTTTGAAAGATAGAGGTCAGGATTGTATGAAATCCTCTTTAAAAATGATGAAAAATGCTTATGTGAAATCCAAATTGGTAACTCAGGTACTCATAAAGCTAAAATTGTATGAAAGTTTAACTTAAATGTGATTACAACAACTTATAGATGGAGTAAGGAATAAAACTATTGAGAATGCCTAGAATAAACTAAACTCAAAAAGAAAATAAGATCAATGTGCCATGTATATTGCCCATAATTACTAATGTTTGGAACATGGATTCTGATTTAGAAGTTATGCCAACTGCCTAATTTGAATTAAAAGTGAGAACCATCATGATGTGAATTATAACCCATTGTATTTGAGAAAATTTTATTGAAACTATTGAATTTGATTGATTTGGAAGTGCAAAAACTATTCCTGAACTAAAATTTATCCCTATTTCTAGAAACCTAGAGTGTTTTTATACCTAGATAGGAGTGCCAAAATGTGGACACCCCTATGTTTGGAAATACTATCCATTTTTGGTAGTATTTTTTAGTGTGAAAACTGATCATTGATCTAAAACTATCACTATTTTTTTTCTCTAGTTTGAATAGTTTGACATCTAGATTTGGTATTGAGTGTTATAAATGTTGTTATTTCAACTATTAAGAGGTTCGATCTCTATGAAAAACCCCTATTTCATGCCCCCTCTTCTAAGGGTAGAAATGATGAACTTATAATGATTTCCCTCAAAAGAAAATATTCCTACAAGTGTGTTAAACTATATAGATATATGATATATCATTGATATTTGATAAGATATCTCTATATATAGCAATGTTTGTATTGATAGATTGTTAGATCAATAGGGGTATGCCTAGATAGATATAATAATGTAAGAGCATGTGTATAATACTGAACTAGATTGGTAATGTTAAATATTAGTTGTTATTTTTTAGTTGAAGGTATGGAGCATGATGTCTAACATGGCATGTAAGAAAGTAAGGTAAATTCATGATATAAATCATGGCATTACACATAATAAGAAGTAAACAAGTAATCAATCAGCAAGTAAGAAGAATACAAGGATGGCCAAGGGGCCATGAAAAAAGGTACATGTACACATGTCATGCAAATTGGAAGACATGTTCAATGCCACATACACATACAAGTAATACAAGAAAATTTGGTACATGGGCCACAGGCACATATAAGAGGACAAGTAAAGGACATTGGAAAATGTCCTAAGGTACAAGTAGGAGACAAGCTGGAATTGAAAATGCAATCACATAATCTATGTTAAGAAAGCATAGAATGCATATAATAACTATAAAGATACAAACACATCTAACTAATCAAAGCAAATGTGAGAGTATTTAAAACATGTGTAGTATAAGACTAGATATATGCTAAGAGATATATAAGTGCTAGATACTAGTGAAATGTTGATATAATATTCTATGTAAGCTATAAAGTAATGTACATTAGTATGATAACTCAGAGTGTGTGGTGTAAAAATGACATAACCTAGATGGTGTAGTCATGTAGAAGATGCCCCTAGTGGGTGTGTATAATAATGTGTGTCTTGAATGTAGAAGTATAAATGCCCCTTCAATTGGTAGAATGAAGCAATCAAGGAGATTAATGTTGTTGTACATGCTCAAATAAGATCAAGTGAAGCATGGTAATGTATAAAATTGACATAAAATAGTATGAAACAATGAATTTAAGTCCTAACATGATAGTAGTAATGTAAAACATGGATAATGCATATAATCAAAATGTTTTTGGTTTTTTTGATATATTTGAATGTTTTTGTGTTTTGAGGTTTTGTATTATTTTTTTATTTTATTGATATAAGCTATGTATAGGAAATACTAGGAAAAAAATATACTAATCAATAAGTCTCATGGGAGACTCCCTGTCATGTTATCTTGTATCAAGAATAAGGATTTTGCATGATCATGAAGCATGATGGAAATGCTAAGACTATAGTTTTGAAAGTTGTATATGCTATAAATTCTCTAAAATATCTATAGTGGAAGCCAACTTTTAGGTCCCCATATAACTTTGAGAAGTGGATACAATTTTAGGGCTCTTAAGGACCCATCTAGTAGTAGGAGAAGATCTCTAAACATGTGTTCTATGTGTAGATGCATGAGATATCAATGATATTACCCTGGGTGTGAATATGGTAGTTGAAATGTATCTATAATATTGAAGCTATGTAGGTGTATGAACTTTTTATGTTGGTGATGAAGGTCTTAACTATGGTTGAATCTAGATTGGAGGAAGAACTGTAAAGGGTGGATGAGTTGAAACTAGATTGGAAGGGGTGCTAACCTGAGTGACAAAGTTATAACAATGGGTGTAATCAACTTGTCTATCTTCATAAAATATAAATTAACCACTTAGGTTAGCACCCTTAAAATTCATCTAGATGGTAGTAGGTGCGGGATAAAAGCTAGATGAACCAAGTTTGAAGAGAGAAGGGATAAATATAACCACTAGTGTTTTCTTGTGTCTAATAGTGATAGGGAGATAATTAAAAGTATCTAAAGAGTTAGATACATCTAAGTAGAAACCATGTATATCAATATGTTTATAAAGAACATTCCACATGATAGATAAAAACTAAGGGATAAAGAACATGGAATTGTGCAGTAATGCATAAAAGACTTTGAATTGAATCATGACATTTCTAATATGTTTAAAATGATAAACTTGGAAAATTTTCCACATGAGAGATATAAAGCAAGTGATAGAAAGCATGAATTTGTGTATGAATGTATAAAAAAATTTGGCATGTGTTATGACATTTCTAATGTGTTTAGCATGATGATATTGAAAGTTTTTCCACATGAGGAATAGAAAGCAAAGGATAAAGAACATGAATTTTTTTGATAAATACATATAAACTTTTGATATGTAACATGATATTTTGAATGAATTTATCCAAATTTAGTTGTTAATTTTTCCATATGAGTGAAAGAGAATATGAAAAAAGAATTTTGGAATCTTGTGCATGTTTGACAATGAATTTGTTGATATCATCCCAGATAATGATACATAAACATGAAATGTAAAGGATGAAACTTTGTACTTCCATATGATAGACTTCATCATTCATGTACATGATAGGGCCCATTATGGTTTCCTTATTATTTTCAATAAATGTAAGAAAAGTTTGTAAATAAATGAGTAAAACTTTTGTAATTTGAGTATGGATGTAAAGTGATACCTCAATAAACAAAGTAGGAGCTAATACATGCAACTAGGGATTTTTCAAAAATATTTTTGCAAAATACTATGAACTTTTAAATTTGAAATTTGATCTCTAATTTAAATATGCATCAACAATTAAAAAATTTGAGGGAATAGTACTTGATTTACTAGGACCTAGTAGGTGCAACTAGGGTTTTGAGAAAAATAAAAGTTTTAAATTTATTATGAATTTTTAAAATTTTAAATGATTTTCTAATTTATATATTCAACTAAAAATTCAAAAAAATGATTAGAAAATGCTTGGAAAATAATTGGGAACTAGTTGATGCAACTAGGGTTTTGAATTATTTTTTTTCAAAATTAGTGCAATATTTTGAAAAATTTAGACAAAGTTTGTAGAATTTAGATTGAAACAATTAGGAAATTTTTTAAAATATTTATAAAATTAGCAATATATTTTTCCTAGTGGTTTGAAAGTGTTTGTATGCAAATAGGACCTAGTATGTGCAAACTAGGATTTGGGTGAATTTATTAAAAATATTTAAATTAAGTTGTAGTTTTTTTAATTTTTAAATGCAATAAAAATAAAGAATTTTTTTTTTAAAAATCAGAAATAATTATCTCTAAGGTTTATAGGGTTTTTGTGCAAAAATTCAAAGTAAGTCAGGTTCACCAAATGTTTTATTATTTTTAAAATATTAGAGTTATATTCCTAAATAATAAAGGGGCTGATTAATGTAATTCAATAAATAAATATACTTTAATTATCCTACTGATTTGTGTAAATAGATAGTATTTTTTCCTTCTCTAAGTATAGTAGGGAGTGAGAGAGATTAGAACTTAGATTATTCCAGCTGATCTAGATTGAGACAAGGTCTGATACTAGAGGATCAAGATAGAGAAATAGTCAAAAATAGGTCCCTAGACTTTGTTTCTTGATTAGAAAGGAAAATTAAAAATATGACACCCTATTGTCCAGTGCTATAGCCCTATTCCAGTGTTGTTGTACTGAGGTTGAAAGCTTTTTAGGTTTTGTTCAGAATGCTTGTGTTACCCTGTTACTAAAATTTTAGGGTCTAGGACCTTATGGAGCTCATTATGTGCCTATTTTAATCTTAAAAACTCTTATGAGCTCTTAGTTCTTGAAATTAAATGAAAACTTAGGAAAGAGAGAGAAGGGGTTAGTGTGTAAAGGATATGTTGGACGCACTTCACACCCTGTGTGTGGGCATGCTACCTACATACCAATACTCTAAAGAGGGATCAAGCTAATGTAGTTCTCCCATTGAAGTGCTTGGTGAAATTTATATATGATTAATACAACTAGATTAAAAAATTAGATGTGTTTCAACTAGCTAGGGACTGGTGAAATGACTTGAGTAGGCTTGAAATAATGTTGGAAAGTTGTGTGCAAAGAAGAGGGAAGAGTGCTCGATTGTACTTGTTTGTATTATTTTGTATCTCTTGAAAATAAGTGCCAACCCTTCTAAATGGAATTGGAATGGCCTTTTATAGGGAAATAAATGATCGTGGGTTAAATTAATTCATGTTAGGCTAACAAGGGAAAATATAAGGAACCAAAAGAATTTGATCATTAGGATAAAAGGTGAAATTAGACAATAACACCAAAAATAGGACACCCTAGGTTCTAGTGCTCCTATCTTATTTGGGAAATATTTTATATAGAGAAAAATACCTATGGGAATAGATCTGGGCTTGGAAGGGCTACCTAGGTCTAAAAAACCTAAGTCTAAAAAGCTTTGAATGACTGGGAATCAATGAAAGAAGTAGCCTAGAAGGGTTGTGTGAGCCAACAAGAGGACCTATGGATTAGGTGTCTTAATCATACTTAAGTTGAAAATTTTCACATTTTACATTATTATAATTTGTATCTATTATTATGAAGGATGTGTTTAAGGTTATAATAGTCCATTAGGCTATAAAAATAAGATTTATATCATTATAAGAAATTTCTAGAATTTATAGTTTAAATTGTTTCATGTTAGTGCTTATACATAGTTGGGGAAACAATTTGAAAAAGGGAGGTTATTTATGGAAGAGGATTTTATACATACTACATACCAATGGGTAGCATGGATAAACTAGTTATACATTGAATATTTCTACAACCATGTCACTCAACTCATATCCATTACTCTAAGATTTACCAGAGTGGTAGGAAGGAAGTTGGATAAAGCTGTAATTGGAGAGTTTACAAAATCTCTTTAAGATAATGAAAATCAGCTTTAAAATTAGAGAGAAGAGATCATTCTCATACATATCAAATAACACAATAGGTTTTTTATCTTCATTGCTTGATTAAAGTCAAGAATGAAAAAGTTTAATCATGCATTACATTTTATATTTCCTTCCAAATTGTACCTATGATTTGGTAAGTATTGCACATTTATTTAATATAAATTCTCATGACATCAAGTTATTCTTTGAAGAGGTGGTTAAACTATATGATGTTTATAATAATGTTCTAGATGATAGAGAGAATTTATTATACAATTAACCTTAGTAGAAGATGTCACACTTGAAAAGTATAGGTTTTAGATTACATGGGAAAATATTTTGATTGGCATGGAGATACTCAAGTATTTGGGTTTACATAGTGTTCCTTGGAAAAATATAAATCATCTCACTAGTATATGATTTGGACTCAATGGACAATATGGTATGAATAATCACATTGGCATGGTGATTCATGAGTATCTTGGGTTGAAATTTATTGAGGACAAGTAATTTTGGAAAGGGTGGACTTGTCGTGTCCCATTTTTAATTAATTTATTTTTTTAGGAAAAATGCCTATTTCAATATTTTATATGGAATAACGGAGTTGGGAAAATATTTTATTTATTATTTAATATTTTTTACCCACTATTATTTTATATTTTCAAGTTGTTTAAATGGGACCAATTAAATATTAAATATATTTTAATATTTATTGGTGTTGGAAAAAAATGGAGTGTGGGGTTTATTAAGGTGTGATTAGTATCTTCCAAGATCATGTTGCACCTAATTCCATAATATTATATGATAGTTATGATAGATTTTATGATAGGTTGTCATAGTGGGAGTTACAATCAATAAATTTTGGAAAAAGCATATCTAATATATAAACTTTATGATGGAATATATGATGGTTGTAATACATGCAGAAGTGTATAATATTTTGGGCAAGTGGATAAATATGGAAAATTGATGTTTATCTCCCCAAATCAAGTAATGGGATTTTGGCACCCCACAATCAAGGAGTGGAAAATATTTGGTGGGATTTATGAGGAGATAAAATATGTAAAATTTATATTTCTTATTATATATATATATATATATATATATATATATATATATATATATATATATATATATATATTTAAATATTATATTCTGGATGTTGGGATTTTTGGCTCAAATCTTATTTAATATAGGCAGCTTGATCAGTTTGGGATCTTTGCCAATTCAACTATTGTCTACAAGTTTGATGCACTTATGCTTCAGTTATAGGATTTGAGAATGAAAACCCTAAGATTATTTTAGATCATATGATTAAACCAATTTTTATTTCATTAGGGTGATCTCATGTAGATATTTCATTGGAGCTTCACAAATTTACATATTCCTCTATTTAGTTGGTGTGTATGTTTGCATGTTTGGAGCATGTAGTTTGAGTAGATTCTAGTGCGGTGAGTCTAGACTTTTTAAATTATTTATTTTTTATTTTATTAATTTAAAATACCCCATATATTTTTACTTACATAATATATGTCATTAATATAATCTAAAGTTCATAATTTGTCATTTTTATGACTTTCAGTGAAATCGGGTGAAGTGAAATTGCTAGTTTGGTATGCAGATTTGTGTTTGTGATTAAATATAGGAAATTGATTATATATAATATCATGAGGAAGTTATATTTATAATTTTTATTATTATTTATCAGTATTTTTATTCTAATAATTTTTTCCATTGCATGTGTGTTAAATTTTCCATTTTCAGAATCAATCGATATAAGGAAAATTTGAGTGTTCTAAAAGTTAAAATAAAATAATTTTTTAGTTTGAATATTGTGTAAATTTAATTTTTTAATGTGTATAATCCTTATTAAAACTACATTAAAATAATTTTAAAACTTTAAATATATTTTATTTAAACTTTCAAAACCCCAAAATTTTCCCTACATCGATTAAACCCAAAAATGGCAATTCTGACACAAATGCATTTGAAAAATTATTTAAAATAGTAATATTGATAAATAAAATAAAAAATAAGTAATTTTATGGAATAATTTTATTATATATCATAATTTTTTTCATATTTTATTATAAACACAAATCAGAACATAAAACTAGCAATTTCACTTCACCTAATTTCATCAAAAATCAAAGAAATGACAAATGATAAACTTACAGATTAAATTCATGATATAAATTATGAAATTAAATAAAAAGTTTTGTTTTAAATCCAAAAAAATTATCAATAGATAACTGAAACAAATTTTTAGTTACCACATTGGACTCTTCTCAAACTACATTTCAAACTTGTAACATACTCACCACATTGAATGCAAAAAATATACAAATATATTAATCTCTAATGAAATATATAAATTATATTATCATCATGAAATTAATTTTTTTCATCATATTATCTCCAATAATCCAATGGGTTTCATCCTCAAATCTTGTAGCTATATAACAAGTGAAACTAGAAAAGAATTTTTTTTAATTTTCCAAAAAATCTCAAACAAAGAGGTTGCCTGTCTTAAATAAAAATTGGGGAAAAAATCCCAATATCCCAAAATTTCATAAGTATAAAATTTACATATAATAACTCTAACATGGGTAATATATTTTTTTTATATTTTATCTCCAGGTATGGGTAAAATAAACTTTCCATATTCACCATCTATAATAGGCCTATTAATTATGGTCATAGGTTTCATCTTATTCCACTTGCCATAATTAACTTGGATCCTAATTTTTCCTTATTTGGTTTCTATTCTCAAACTTTCCCCTAGATTTTATTCACTTAAATAATAATAACAATTTTCCTTGGATCTCATCATTGTCCTCTTTTAAAAAGCCATGCCTCACTTGGTAAGTTTCCATTAGGACTCATCATGATCTTCACTTAGAAACCCACATCCCAATTGGATAAAATATTTTATAATAATATTTTATAAATTACTTGGACCTTATTAATAATTGATGAATATTTGGGACCAAATAATTAAAATTTAAATAACTATTTTCCATTCTTCTTCTTGCAACCCAAGGATAGTATTATAATGGGAAATTTTCTTGCAAAATTAAATTAATAAAAAATGGGACATGACAAGTACACCATTCCAAAAATTTCTTTTCCTCAATCAATTACAACCCAAGATACTCAATAATCACCATGCCAATGTGATGATTCTTACCATATTGTCCATAGAATCAATTTTATACATGTCAAGTGAGACATTTCTTGCCAAAGTGCATAGCATAACCTATTCTCTCTATCATTCTTAAAAATTATTGTAAAATTCATATATTTTAACCACCTCTTTGAATAACAACTTGATATCATGAGAATTTATATCAAATAAATGTGCAATACTTACCAAATCATAGGTACAATTTGGAAGGAAATCTACAATGCAATACGTGATTAAACCTTTGCATTATTTAATTAAATAAAGTAATGAAGATAACCAACCTATTATATATTATTTAATATGTAGGATAATTATTTATTATCTCTAATTCTCAAGTTGATCTTCATTCTCCTAAAGAGATTATATAAACTCTCTAATTGTAGCTTCACCAACTACCTTCCTAACAAGGTAGTAGACCTGAGCTAAGTGACACAGTTATATCAATATTCAAGTTATAATAAAGTTATCCATGATACCCTTTGGTATTTAGTATTTATTAAATACTCTTACATTAATAAACTCTCTTTTTCAACTTGTTTCCCCAACTTTTTATAGGCACTAGCATGAAACAATTTAAACCAAAAACTCTGGAAACTTCTTATAATAATATAAGCAAAGCATAATGGACTATTAATATATATAAATAAATACTCCATATATATATATGGAGTATTTATTTATAGTTATAATAGTCCATTATGCTTTGCTTATATTATTATAAGAAGTTTCCAGAGTTTTTGGTTTAAATTGTTTCATGCTAGTGCTTATACAAAGTTGGGGAAACAAGTTGAAAAAGAGAGTTTGTATAAGCACTAGCATGAAACAATTTAAACCAAAAACTCAAGAAACTTCTTATAATAATATAAGAAAAGCATAATTGACTATTATAACTATAAATAAATACTCCATATATATATATAAATATATAAATATATATATATATATATATATATATATATATATATATATATATATATATATATATATATATATATATATATAACAATTACTACCTTTAACCCCACAATTATACAATACACATTGTATAAATACACACTAATATACCTAAACTTTACTTCAACTTGAGAGATGTTAATTTCAGCTTCATGGACTAATCTAGGAAAACAAAAATATAATGGAAGAACTATATATATATATATATATATATATATATATATGCAATGCTACAATACACATTATAGAAATACATACTAATAGACCTAAACTTTACTTCAACTTGAGAGATGTTAATTTAAGCTTCATGGACTAATCTAGGAAAAAAAAAATACAATTGAGGAACAATAATTAACACCATACATTATCAAAATTCACACCACTAACATCTTAATTCCAAATCTGTAAACAATAACTTATTTCAATGGAAGATGATGTACTCCATGAGACCATCCACTAGAACATTTTTATCACTCTTCACAATTACATCTAAAATGTCAATGGAAAATAATTCATTATAATAATATACCATGGTGGTAAACTTTTAATCTATATGAATGGTAGGAAAATACCAAGTAAAAAATATTTTGAAAAATACACCAACAACCACATTTCCTATTTCCCATTCTTATGATTCATCACTTCAATCATATTGAACAAATAAAGACTTTAGTCCATATAACCTATTTATATCACATATCTACTATAAACCAAATGATGTTTATATATTCTAAAATAATATATGATATAAAATATCTATCGTACCAATAGAAACTCTCTTTTGAATCTTTGGAATTCATTCTTTCAATTTTCATGGGTTTCCATCTTCGCATTGTAATCGTGATGACTCTTTTTCTTGAAGAATTACACCTTATAAAAAATGTTTGTGATAAATTTGAAATAATAATTTCATAAAATTAATTTATTACCTCTCTAATCCTTTCCAAAATGTCTTGTGTGGTGCATTCTTGTATGCTTTGAGCACAAATGGCTTGACTCACGTGTGTGATATCACGATGGTGGAATGCACTCCAAGTTTTGATGATTGAATTATTACTCCAAAATTCACTTCTAAATCTAAATAAAATTATATAATATTGCTTACTTAGATTTAGATTTCTCCATTATTATAGTCAAATAAGAATTGACATCCTTTGTCTCATTACATTTAACTTAAAAGTAACTACAATTGAACCATATTCACATCATTTTATTTATGCTCATGTATAATCAATTTGTATCTTCCTTAATAAGTTTTTTATATAAAAATTTCAATAATCTAAAATATAACATTAATATCCAGTAAGTCATCTTTTAACTCCTCATAAACACATAGTGTAGCAAATGATAAGAACCAATACTCAATGTAACCCATGTAGCATATGAAAAATAACTTATGTGCATGTTACTTGTAAACATAACTTTGATGGTAGCTATTTCTCAACTTAGTATTTGAAAAATGATGAGTGATGATGGTATGTTTACAACCCATTACAAACTCTAAGACATACTAAAATCCTTTGTCAAATTATATCCTTCTTAAAACTCCTCCATTCATCTACGGATAGTAATCCTATAAGTAGCTTGATCCCAAAAACACCTTTCTATGCTTAGTCATAAAATAAAGATCATCAAAATGACATATATTTTTCTTACCACCTTCCCACCTCATGTATTCAATTATGACTATCTTCATTTTTCCACCATCTAAAATAATACCTTCAAATGGGGAACTTGGCTTCAAGTAACCATCTATAAATCTGAAACATTGACTCCTCATAACACCCTTAACATGCACAAAATTATATGTATGTTTACTAGTTAACTCCTCTTTTTTCCATATGTAAGATATAGGGTACTCAATATAAATATCATGTTTTCTACTTTCCCTATTTTTCAAGGGATTACCTGGGTCCCATATGCAAAAATAATCTTGAATTTGAATTAATGAATCTGCATGCCATATGATGAAACTTATATCCTTCACTTTATCACCTTTCTTAGAGTTCTTCCCATTATGACAAGACTTTTTCAATGACATAGTATGAAATATCAAATCTAAAATATTTTCATACATCATGTTACAATCAGATTATTTACCTTTCTTTGTTGATTTGAACATGTCTAATGATTTGTAGTATCATTTCCCTTCTCATGATGAATATATTAAATAAGATAAGTCTAAACTAGGACATCCTCAAATTCATGATCATCAATACAATTATCTTGTTGACCATTCTCATATGGAATCAAATCTTTCTTTTAAATTATTAAATATTCAACTTGTAAATCTTTAACCTCTATGGCTTGGTGTTCTGGCTCCAAGTTCTCTTCATTTCTAGGCTAATGCTCCATGATTTCTTCCTTGACCTTCTATTTTAATTTTGGATCACATGTACTCATAACTATTTTTTGTTCCGTCATCTTCTTCTCTGACTCCTTGAGAAAAAATTCCACTTCTAAGGTTTCTTCTTGATTCACCTCTTCTATGATTCAAAATTTACATTCTTTGTCATAGAAGGGAAGTTTCTTTCCCCTGAGTGCATTTCTGGTTTTATCCTTATTTTGAGATGTTTTGTATGAAATGAAATTTTCATGTTATCTAGAATCTTTTGAATTAAAGTTATCATTTTATCTTAGCTCCTCTAAATTTCTACCATTTTATCTAGAACAATATTTGCATTTTTTCCATCTATTAAAAATGTCAAGAATCCTCCCATGATGAACAACTCAATGTATGCTTCATAGAGTGAGTCATATAGATATTGTTCTACCCCTACATGTGTGGTTCCTATTTCAAGAAATGATAATTCAAAATTGTCTTGTACTCTAGTATCCCATCATTCAACATTATCCAAAGATAGTCATCCAAGCATCTTCCCACCATCGTGCAGATAAGCACTATAGATCCCAGCAACAAAACCAAAATGTTAGGCTCTTTTCCTTTAAAATGAAATATTTTCTCCCTAATTATATTCCAAAGAAAATAATAGTTCAAATGTGCTAACACATTAGAATTTCATGCAAGAAAATGTTCTCACACACTCACTCGAAACATGCATCTTAAGACTTCTTCCCATTAGTTTTGTCACACAAGGGTGTATTCATCTACTTTCCTAAACTACAGTACTCAAACAAGTACTTAGTCCTAAACTCATCCTTAGTATTGTATATAACTCAACTTATTTTTTCATCACTTAAATATCAAAATAAAAAGAAGTTGGCATAAAATGATAACAAATAATATCAACTCCATTATAAACATAGACAAATGAACACAAGCATTATGTCAACATAGGTTTATTTCTATTATATTCATAAGTTATATTAGATAATTAATTAGAGAGTATAGTTATTTCATAATTATAATGATAACCAACTCATCAATAATAATATAAAATAGAACAAGGGGTATTTATATGTGGTTTACCCTAACCAATTGGTTATAGAAGTAAATATAAATAAGATGACTTGCCAATGATCATCAATAGAATTAAGTTATGGTAAGATATTTATGATAAATTCATATAGATCCAAGACTAAATTACCCTATATTATCTCTCTCTATGTTATATCCTCATCATCGAGCACCTATCTTCCCATAGGATGGTGCTCGATTCATGTTTGACTTAGTCTTTTCTAATGTTCTCATGAACTGCTCTATAACCATCTCTACTTTTTACATGTTCCCCAGGTATTATACTAATATTTGAGTCCTATGTTCTCATATTATCTATGTATCATGCTTATTTAGTCCATGAGACTTACTTATTCTATGACATGGACTCCCATGCCATAGTCTTTTGTGCCATAGTATTCCATACCATGTCTCTCTATGTTGTTTGTTAAAAAAAATACTTGGCCAAAATAGACTTCAAAATTAGGGGCCTAAAACTTGTATATTTTATCCCCTATACACCTACATCCATTTTAGATACTAGCATTAATGCTAGTGTCTAACTAAGATGTAGGTGTACAAGATTATCTTTGTATCCTTTTCTATATCTTTCACTTTGTGATCATTTTTAAACCCTCTTTGCCCATCCTATTATCAAATTTTCATGTGTCACTAGATCTTAATTCAAAATAAATAGGTCCCTATCTATATAAATACTAATAGTCTAATTACACTACCTATCAATTTGATTTGACAATTACCAAATTGAAAAATATTATATATTTCAAGTTAACAAACTATATTACAACACTAAATAGAACATGTGAATCATTTAAAAGGTCAAATATACTATTAAATTTCTTGTACCAAGGTTTATTAATACAAATATCATATTTTTTCATAATTATAATTTCACAAACATATCTAGGAGGGAGAAATACATGCTAGTCTAAGGCCCTTTTTGGAGTATTGGCTATCTAGGCAACAGTTAGCAATAAATGGGGTTGTTAAGGTTAGTTCGACTCACGTGCTAACCCATTTTTACCAAGTTATAATATTTCCAATGAAAAATAACTATATTTTTTCTCATTAAATGAATTTGGTACATAGGTAGGTATAATTTGAGGCACATGAAAGTTATACATGTGATAGCATAACCCTGGTGCAAATTTAGATCCATTTATGTGCATATCTTTGATTAGACAACTACATCAGAGGAAAACACCTATGTTGATGTTATTTTGACTATTTTATGCAAGCA
This sequence comes from Torreya grandis, assembly GCA_037957365.1. Classification (NCBI taxonomy): domain Eukaryota; kingdom Viridiplantae; phylum Streptophyta; class Pinopsida; order Cupressales; family Taxaceae; genus Torreya; species Torreya grandis. Next base: position 700,142 of record JARHVA010001889.1, read on the forward strand.
TATAGTGGTAAAAAAATATTCAAAACATAAAATGAACAAGGTTAAAACCTATAATGCATCCTTGTGATAACTCGTGATCACTGTCACACCTCAAAATAGAATAACAAACAAGATATGCTCTCTCTTATCCTTTAGCTACCTTATACTTATTACATTTATTACACATGATAAATTAGTAAAAATATATATTATTGATTTTATTTTAGTGTAAATTTTAATAGTGTCATTCCCTTCAAATAGTTTATCAGTTTTTGTGTTTTCCATGAAAATCCCTAAAACCATAAAATAGTTATAAACATTGAACAAAAAGATTTAAAGTATCCTCATGATATTCATTCCCAAGATGTGTTGCATAGCCCTCTTTCACTTGAGATATATTTACACCCTTTTCCAATTGGTTTTTTTGAACCTAAGTTCCCATTTTATGATGGAAAGGGCTATCCTGAGAAGCATCTTCAATATTTCTATAAAACATGCCTTGATTTTAATTCCAATGATAAAATTTTGACCAAATTATTTTCAAGGAGATTCAAGTATTATGATTTGAGGTGGTTTTATTATTTAACTCTCCAATATATGAAAGCATTCAAACCTATTATAGATTAATTTTTGGCACACTTCTTTATTAACATTACTGAAAAGGTTTATTATGCCCAAATTACAAAAATCAAACAAGGAACTAATGAAAATATCAATGAATATGTCTTGAGGTATAAGAAAATGTTGGATAAAATGACCAATATATGGTATATAAATAACTTCAATACATATTCAAGTAAATTTTTATTGCTCCTTTACATAAGTCAATTTTTAAAAAGTTTAAATCTTTTGATGACTTGTGCCATGTTGTTTAAGACTGTGAAATGAAATGTATTTCATTTTAAAAAATTAAGTATGTAGAAAACACATTGACTACATCTACATCAAATACCAAGTTTACAATAAAACCAATTTATAAGGTAAAACCTCGACTTTAAAAAAGAAACAACCACCATGATTAATACAAATTCACAATAGCCTAATCATCTTGTCTTATCCAATACACCAAGGAGATAATTTACACACTTAATTGAATATCTCACTTCATTACTCCCATGGCTAGTAGAGTGTTGGCTTATATATTTCCCTCATCCTATAAATGCTAATATGAGTCATCCTTTACCCAAAGGATATGATGTGAATGCTTATTTTGATTATCATAAGGACAAGGGCATTCTACAAATAGATATTTTACCTTGAAGTATAATATCCAAGACATTATTGATGAACAAAAGATTAAATTTGATGATACTCCAAAGGAATTATATTCAAAACTTGGTGATCATCATAAATATAAAATATTTAATAATCCTTTGCAAGACCATTCTAAGAAAGAACCAAAAGTGAAAATGCCATATAATGCAAATCCTCCTCCATCACATTATGGGCCCTATTATATGGGACTATTGGTACTTATACATGACATACACATAATAAGGTTTAGATAACTCTTATTAAAATTGATGACAATGATATTAAGGATGATGACTCTGATCTCCATTATTTATTCATTTGAGCATATCATAATAAACACTGTACATGTAGTGTTATGATTGATAATGGTTTAAGTGATAATTTTTGCACCATGACATTACTTATGCACTTGGGTTATCATCATCATGATTTACACTCTTCTAATAGATCAGTTAGATCATTTGATATAACCTCACAATAGACTTTTAGTGATATTGACTTCCCTTTATAGGTGGGTCCCACATATGTGGTTACTATATACACATAATATTCTTAAAACTTTATCAATTACTAATTATTTATATTTTTTAGTAACCCATGCTATATTATTAAAACTTTAAAACTCAATCTTTTAGTTCATGCCTTAAAGGGTGCAATAAGAACTTTGCTTAGAGGGGTCCATGGTATGAAGAGCTAAGAAAAGTCCTAGTTAGGCAGAGTTCTTATATAATGAAGGATACATGATGGATAAGAATACCACATTATTTTAAAATATTTTGAAAAACTTTAAGTTAGCTTAAAGTGTAATCTGATTGATCCTTGAGAAATGGGTCTAAAACTATAAAGAGAAGGATCCAAGTAGGTTTCATGGTGTTTGAGAAGTCAGAATCATGGAACAATTTTGTATGGGCCTCATAAAATGATTGGATTTTTCAATGATCAATTAAAATCCTATATCACAATTCTAAATGAGCCATACCGTCATTAGGATGTCATGCAAAAATGGATAGCTTACTTGTGCATTTTATAAGTATGCTCAAAAATCCCTATGGGGGTCAAATAAATGCATGGACATGATGACCTTAATGCCTTGATTATCCTATGAAAATTTTATTTCTCAATGATTTATCTATCTCAAGATATAATTCTTCAAATTTTAGCTTATAAAATGAAACATTCATGTGGATGTCAAAATTAAGCTCAACAATTATCTATTAGGATTCAAAGATTAACAATCACATGGACATCAATGATGGTCACATGGACTTCAATGATGATTAAATATATGTCAAATTTTGGGTACATGAATTTCAAACTTAATCCATAGTAAATAACTATTGGGGTTTAAAAATCCTAAGATGTTCATGTAGATGTCAAAGATGTTCACACAGACATTAAAGATGTTTATATAGATGTCAAATAAGGGCATGCAGATATCAAATTTGGGCCTTATTAATTAGTTTTTTAAGTTAAAATGTTGGACCCTACCAAGATAAATATCTCATGTGCATTTTTATATCTTGATCTAACAGTGTGAGTTAAAGTCAAAGAGTCAGAGGATATAGATCAAAGGCTTGCATTCATTTGTACATCTAGATATAACAATGTGAGTTAAATTCAAGGAGTTAGGGTATCCTTATGATCAATAAGGATACGAAAATTTGGCACAAATTGATAGGTTTGAGTTTGTAATTGATAACCAATAAACAAAGGGAAAATCCAAAAGCTTTTAGTGGAGGTCAATGAACCAATTTTTGACCTAGGCAAAGTAAATAAAAAGGAGTCGAGTTTGAACATGACACCATTTGAACAAAAAAATATTTTAGGATAGAGGGTCACCATTAGATATCTATGGAGATAAAATAGGTCCTTAAACCTAATATATATCAAAGGTAAATAAATTGTTGTCAAAATGAGACCAGACCACATGGTGAGCTTTGTTTATTGATATTAAAGACTATAAGAAAACTAATAAAGGAGATTAATTTTTATCTATAGTAAACCTATAATCAGATATTAAGTAGGGGCATATATGAATGGTCTTGAATAGGTGTCTCATATTTAAATATGGTCCTAGCTCTGATAAATAACTATTAAGAGTAGACTTGGGCATGGATCTATCAAGTACATAGATATAAGGATCTTTCCCTTATAATTAAGCAAGTGGAGATGGCATGTAAGATCATAACAAATAGATATGGAGATTGGAGTAGAATAGTGTATAATTTAATTTTGTTTAGAATCTTTGATTATCTTCCCTCCTAGTAAGGATCATGACTCATTAGCTATAAAATAGACCCTTGTCTTCTAGTGCATTTCTTAGCCAATGAGAACTTAAATATTTTGGGATAGATGAAGGATTAGTTTTGATTGGATAAAATATGGTTAAAAATTCAATAAATGTGGTGGCATTTAATTAATTATTTTATGTACTCATTCTCCCCTTCTCTCCCTCTTTTTTATCGTATATCTCCCATTCTTTCCCATTAATAAGCTCTCTCAATTTTTGGAAGAAAATAATTTATGTCAATTATGTAGGAGAGGATACTCTCATTTGATAAGGTTATACCCTATCAAAAATTTTATGAAAAACCTTTTTAAGATAATAATATTTCCTTTACCTATCTCTTGTTTTCAAATTATGTTTAGTAAGTTTGTGCATGATGGCATTGTGAAGAAGAATCTTCCATGCCCATTATCCTTCTTTCTATACTATTTTAGGGAGTTTTCTAGTTGATTATAGGTCTAAAAAAAATTATTTCTACCATTAATGAAATATTTGTGTGAATCTTAGAATTCTTCCTAGTTTCATTCATTGCTTCTTGAACCTAGTGTCTGAAATACTTATTTAATTTTCTTGATTTTGAGACTGTGTGAACTAGTACTATCTTATGATTCTTCAGTGTATTTTCATGCATGTTTGAGTTCTCATTTAAATTGGTGAATCACCATTTTAGATTTATTATGAACCCTTTACCCCTTATCTACCCCTTTTTCTAGTGTAAACATTAGTACAAGTGATCCATCAAAAGTAATTTGACATTCTCTGGAGGTTCAACCCCACCATAGGTGATCCATAGCCTAGGGTTGTCCCAATAGTGTCTCTCAATTAGAAAGGGCCTGAAGAACTCTCTCCAAGGTTAAAAATTGACGTTATATGAGTTTTTGGCATGCCTGGTGTGACCTAATTTGAAGAAAACATTGATCAATTTTGATGCTAGTTTGATCATTTTACAATAGTTATAGTTTCACAAAATAATTTCTGGAAACTCCAAAAGAATAATCAACACTCTGGTGTAGATAAGTAACTATCTTTCATGCCAAAGGTGACTATAAGATCATTTTCTAGAGGTATTCCTTTTGAATTTTTTGAACTACCTTTAAATTTAGAAAAGAGATTAAGGTTTGCTAATACACACCCATATAAAGGTAGCTTTGCTCCTAGATCAAGTCCAAGGTCTACCCCTACTAGAAGATCCTTGTCAACCCCTTTTATTTCCATGGCAATCCCTAGATCTTTTGTGGATTTTAATGGCCAAAGTCCTCTAACTCTCCTCTATTATGGTCCTATCCTAGTATAATCTCTAAAAAGTGTCCCTTATTTTACTAGAGACCAAGCTACAACACCTTTTCAACACCTCATGGATATAGCTAACTTATACAACATTCATGATATCAATGATGAAAATGTAGCAATTAGGTTATTAGCCATATCCTTCAAAGGTAAAGCCTTAGATTGGTATATAATCCTTACTACTAATTCCATTTATATATGGGACCAATTAACAGAGGATTTATGTAAAATAATTGAAGATAAAAGTGACCATTTGTCACTTGCAAAGTCGTTAAGTAAATTAAAAAGATCCCCTTATTAAATCATGCAAGACTTCAATCCAAGGTTCCAAAAAACTTGGGATAGAATCCTAGTATTTATTAGGCCTACCCCCAATTTTTCCTTCCTATATTATTTAAAATCCCTTAATCATGAAATTGTAGTGATGATCCAATCTATGAGAGGGAAACATTCCCAGATGCATATGAGGTGGAAATCAGAGTAGAAAATTGTCTAGTCCAAGTTGTCAAGCTAACACCTAAACCACCAATGCCTCTATTCCCTGAGATTAGACCATCCCATATTTCTATTCCTCCCCTTTATATCATTCTTACTATTCCTAAATTTTTTGATATACCCTCAACCAAGCAATAAAAGTCTTCCACTAGTGGGTTTAGTGATTCCCAAGAACATAAGAATTTTCAAGAGCTTAAGAGCATGTTTCAGTCCTTGGGGAATGAGGTAGTGAATGTTAAGAGGAAACAAGCTTTCAATAAGCCTCATCAAGCCTCATATCAACCTCAAAAATAATATTACCAAAAAAATAGGCCAACCTACCAGGGAAACTTTCAAGGCCATGGCTAAGGTCAAAACTAAGGACAAGGGAATCTTAGCTATAATAGACAGAGCAACTATAATCCAAATATTACAAGAACTTCCAAAACCTTGGTCCCTATCTATAATAATGTTTCTCAAGAAGATGAGGTTACCATGCCTTAGAATAAATCTTTTGGGTAATCCATTATCCCAAATACTGACCTTAACCAAGCTTTCAATGATCAATGGCAATAGGTTAAAAACTATGAGTACAATCAAGCCCTTATGGATCAGAACATAGAGGTACCCATGATGACAAATCTAGAAGAGCCTCAACAAGGTCAAATACCTAATAAAATACCAAGATAGTATGGTGCTACAATGATTAACTATGATCAAGAAGAGTGTTATGCACTCAATCAATAGGTTAGTTCTAGCTAGGCATACATCCCAATAGTAGTTAATACAAGATTAAAAAGAAGGAACATGGATGGTAACTAGGAAGTAGTCAAAGATCTTCCTACCATTACTCATTCAATATCAAATCTGATTAGGTTTTAAACTATTCTAAATGTTATAATAGCTCCAAGGAATCAAGATCAGGGGAATACCTTTGTTCCCCAAAACTCACAAATTCAAAGTACAGTTATGGATCCCAAAGGACAACCAAAGGTTGGTGGTTCACCCATCAAAATTATGGAATAAATGAATAATTCCAATGTGAGTGTGTCAATATGGGATATTTTTTCCATGCCCGATTAGGTGGATATTCTTTAAGAAGGTTTATCCAAGATTAATGTTGCACCATTTGTAGACAAGCCATCAAGCAAGGTGGATGAGGTTCTCACCAATGCAACCAAAGGAGCAAATGAAGGGAAATTAAGTAATATGGTTAAAACTCCTCCTTTATAAATTTTAATAATCATTGGTGACTCTCTAGTGAAAAATTTCTTAGTAGACATTAGGGATAACACCTCAGTAATGCCAAAATCTATAGAAAAGTTTAAGCCCCAATCTAAGGAGGTGTTGTAGCTTGACAGTTCTTCCACTAAGCCATATAGTATCATCAAGGACCTTAACTTGACCCTACATGATTTTTCAAGTGTCACAGTGGTCCAAGATAAGTTGATCTTAGATGTTCCTCCTTGTTTTACTCTATGCCTATTTGGAGAATTTACTACAAATATTGGAAGTTATCTCTCTGTAGATTAGTCATACATGGAATTCAGGATAAGATATGGAACCAAGGTATCCATGAAGGTTAAACCCATTACATAATTTCACATATAACCTTACGGTATAGATATCATAATCCTCAATTGCACCATTCTTGATGAGGATGAACATATAGTTGGTTAAGAGTTAAACACTCACCCTAAAGAGATATCAAATATGTTCCTGGATAAGCTATGGAATGAACATCAACTAATTAACCCCTTGGAAGGAATTAAAGAGAGGGACATGGGTGTCTACTATTTACATGAATAGGATCAATCCATGTCATCCCTCATTGGACCTCAAGAAGATCCTAATGTCTTATGGAATTGTTCTTTGATGATTCCAAGAGTAAGCATGGAGTGGGTGTAGGTGTAATGCTAGTGTCCCCCTCTAATAAAAAGTATATCTCTTCTTACCGGTTCTAATTTAGTTGCTCTTAAAATGTAATAGAATATTATGGACTTATCCATGGCCTTCAATGGGATAATAAGAGAGGGATTAAGAAATTGCAAGTTTATGGGGATAGTGATTTAATAGTGTACCAAGTTAAAAGCTAGAATATCACCAAGAATCCCTTGATGAAGTCTTATAAACATAAAGTGTGGGATGTAATTGAGGATTTTGAGTTTTTTAATATCTAAGTCATACCAAGAAATTAGAATCAACATGCTAATAGGTTGGCAATTGTGGGAGCTCAATTTGATATCCCCAATGATTTGGAAAGGATCAAGATGCAGCCACATGTCAAAGTGGTGGTGAGACCATCATTGCTAGACAATGAAGCTCATTATTAGGTCTTTTAAAATGACAAGAATAATGTTTATTTATTGTAGTAGGAAGAATAATTTTCTTCAATGAACCAAGGAAAATTTTAACATCAATATGAAGAGAAAATAGTTCAATTGAGATCCAATAAGATTTTTAAAGGGCTTATCACCCTTGAAGGTATTTTCTATGGGGGATATCATATGAAAAAAGACAAGGTAGTGATGTCAACCAATGAAGACAACTATGAGAGATTCCTTATCTTCAAATACATCCTCAAGCTTAGAAAGGTAAGCACTAAAGTTGAGAGGTAGACTTTCATAGAACTTTCTAAATAATATGTAAACATCTTTGTTTGGGAGTATAGTGACCTAAGAGGATTTGATCCCAACCTAACCCAACACACTATAGAAATAGAGGCTAATTCCAATCCTATAAAGTAGAAGTAGAGACCTATAAACCCAAAAATAGAAGATATTATGAGGAAATAATTGACCAAGTTGATTGAATCCAAGATCATCTTTCCCATTAAGTACTCCTCATGGGTAGCCAATTTGGTACCTATGAGGAAGAAGAGTGGGGAGATCATATTATGTTTTGAATTCAAGGATATAAATAGGGTATCTTTGAAGGATCACTATCATTTACCATCCATGGAAAAAATCCTTTAAATAGTAATTAGTTCATAATGCTTCCCCCTCTTAGATGGATATTCAGGTTACAATCAGGTACTAGTGAGAGAAGAAGATCAACATAAGACTAATTTCACCATAAAGTGGGGCACATATGCATACCATAAGATGCCTTTTATATTTTCAAATGCTCGGAAAACTTTCTAAAGATCCATGGACATGGATTTCCAAGGTTTTCTAAATCAAATGGTGCTAGTCTACTTAGATGGCATCATAGTTTTCTCCAAGAAGGCCAGTGAGCACATGGACCATCTACAGATGATCTTTGAAAAATTTAGAGAGTATGGGATATTTTTAAATCCCATTAAATGTGTGGTTTCCTTCCATGAGGGAAAAATTTTGTGTCACATTATCTTGAAGGAGGGATTATCCATTAACCTTGATAGTATAAGTGTTATCTTATCATTATCTCCACCCAAGAATAAGAAATGAATCAAAAGCTTCCTTGGGAAAATAAACTTTGTGAGAAGGTTTATACCTAGTTTTTTAAGCCTAGTCAAACCAATCACCACCATGTTGAAAAAAGAGCCAAGTGTTTATTTGGTAAAATGAAGGTAAGGTAGCATTTGAGGTCATCAAGGAGGCCATTTCCCAAGCACCCTTGATCATAAATCCTAACTTCATAAAGGATTTTATATTGTACACCTTTTCCAATATTGAAAACATATTATCTAAGTTGATATAGAATAATGGTGGAGGACTTAAGTAGCCAATTGCCTTTTTTAGTCAAGGGCTATAAGGATATGAGATAAGGTATACCTTAAAAGAAAATAAGGTTTGTGCATCTTTAAGGAGCCTAAAGAAGTTTAGACCAATTATCTCTAATATTAAGATTCATCTTATGGTGTCTCATCCTAAAGTGAGGGACTTTCTCCTCAATAAGGATTTGAATGAGAAAAGAGCAAGCTAGATTACCAGGGTCATGGAATATGATGTGGAGATCAAAGTCACAAAGTTGGTAAGAGGCAAAGGCTTGTTTGAGAATATGGTGGATGAACTTTAAGAGGACAAAGAGATTTTTTTGGTGACACAAGATAACTCATAATCAAATACACCTCCACTTCAAAATAACTATCTCCAATATATGACCCGTTTCTTGATGACAAGAGAATGCCCTCAAGGTTTGAACAAAGAAAAAATAAGGTATTTTAGGCTTTACTCCATAAATTATGCACTAGTTAATGGTGTTATTTTTATAAGGGACCTCAATGGAGTACTCCTTATGTGCATAGATGATGATCGAATGGCAAAGATTTTGGATCAGTTTCATGATGGACCTGTAAGAGGCCATTTTCTCCAAGAACAATAGCAACAAAGGTAATGAGAGTTGGTTATTATATGACAAACCTATTCAAGGATTCCTATTCATGGGTTAGGAAATGTTAGAAGTGTGCTCTCTTTATAGGAAAATAAATACCAACTACCCTTCCACTCAACCCAATCTAGGTAGAGCAACCCTTCATGTAATGGGGTTTAGATTTCATAGGGATGATAAATCCACCTTCAAGTGTATGGAATAAATGGGTGCTCATTACAACTAACTAATTAACCAAGTGGGTAGAGGAAATTTCCTTGAAAGAAGCCAATGAGATAGCAGTGTTAGAATTCTATGATACCATAATGATTAGGTTTGGCGTCCTAGCTACTATAATATCAGACAATGGCTTAGCATTTATTGGCATGAAGATAAGTTAATGGGCACTTAAGTTGGGAATCTACCTTATCACATCCTCTAACTACTACCCCCAATGCAATGGATTGAAAAATTCCACCAACAATAGCTTAATAGTATTATCAAGAAGATCATGGAAGAGAATCAAAGAGTGTGGCATACAAAGCTAAGAACAACCTTATGGGCTGATAGGGTGACTCCAAAAGCTACAATTGGAAATTATTCATATGTCCTTGTATGTAGAAGTGAATCCAAATTCATCATTTCTCTTAAATTTCTTGCATTAGAGTTAGCCCATCAGCTTGAGTTAATGGAAAATGAGCCTATAATAATGAGGATGGTAAAGGTCATGGAGATTGAAGAAACTAGGGACCTTATAATGAGGAAATTAGAATCACATCAAGCTCAGGTTAAGAAATACTTTGACAATAGAGCCATAGTAAGGGAATTCAAGGAAGGGTACCTAGTCCTCAAATAGGACTCAAATAAGGCTAAGCCAGGCAACCATACCAAGTTTGATATCATGTAGAGTGGTCCTTTTTTGATCCATAGATGCAAAAAACATAATGATTTTTAGCTTTCTCAATTAGTTAGAGAGGTATTACCCATCCAAATCAATGACATTAATTTAAAGTCTTGTTATTAGAAATGTTTGCATCTATTTTATGATATTATAGTTGTAGATGTATCTTGAGTTCACTATATGAATTCAATAATACAAATCCAAACTGAAACTACAACTACTCAATAAGAAGGATTTATGAAGATAAATCAAAATGATAATAATATTATCAAATTCCCTTACTCCATGTTACCTCCTTCTAGGACTTGAATGCATATGATTTAGACTCAAATTTAGACAAATGATGGCTTGATTAGAGGATTGTTGATTATGGATGATGGATTGATTATATGGTTCTAGGATAATTTTTGCATGGTTTTGGTATGAGATTAATGATTTGGAATTATTTTGGCATAGTTTTGATATGATATTTTTAGTTTAATTCCATAGAGGTGGAGCTTTGGTAAAATATATGGAGGGAGGGAAGATCTATGGCTAGGATTCAAACTTGGGTGAGAGAATCCAATGGTTGAGGATTAATCAAGAAATAAAATTCCTTGGATAAACATCTAGAAAATAGAGGTTTCTAGAGACTTGGAGGAAGTATTCAATTATAGAGACTTATAGGATTAGTTTATGGATAATGAGAGAGATTAAAGTGGTTATATGGGAGGATTAGGTGAGAATTAGAGACATAGGGATGTAGGGAAGGCTAGTATGTGGGTTAGTAGGTGGGTAGATGGGGTTATAGGAATTTTAAATTCCCATACAATAGATAAATAGGATTAGATTAGGATATTGGAAGATTAGGAGGAATTAATGGAGGAATGAGATGAAATAAGGTTTGTAAATGTAGATAATAGAGGGAAGAGAATATTATATAAATGGATTTGGAAGAGGGGTTAATTATCAAAATTAGTGTCAACTAATAAGGATATTAGTAAATAGTAATGGAGAAAGAGATTTTAGGTGCATACATTTTTCCCCTCTTTGAAATGGAATTACAAGTAGATAAAAGTGGAAGGAGTAATGTTCTTTCAAATAAAACCATGTCATGGATGAATGTTGGTAAATGATGTTGTTAGGGGATATGATGCCCCCTCGAGGGGACATGTGAGGAAAAATTCATTAGATAAACACTAAAAAGAATAAATAATGGGTGGGATGAGATGGATAGAGGAGGGGATGAGACACCAAATGTGGGATAAAAGATGAAGAAGATGAGGTTGACATTGAGCAATGAGATATGAATTGATAACGATGCCCCTAGCAAGGACACATGAATAAGGAATAGAGGTGATGGGTGTCATAGTTGTAGACACATCCTAAGTAAGGACACATGCATGGGAATAAACTATAACATAATGATGATAGGATAGAAGGACACAAGATTTATATGTATCCTGAGCAAGGATGTATGCAAGGGAGAGTTATAGGCTGGGATAAGATGATTTAATAAGATATGATGGGTGTAGCTCAAAGATAAAGTTTATGAATATGATGATGTTAAGAGAGAATAAATGATGTGATCAATTGATAAAAATACTATGGGATGAGGATGAATGATAGAGATAGTGGTTGAGCTATCCTTGACACTGAAACATGGCCAAGTGTTGCCTACATAGTCTAAAAAGACCTCAGGCTGATGTGGTTTTAATTAGTGAATGATGAAAATGATGATGATTAGTTATTAGAAAGTGATGATGATGAGGATTAGACTTTTTAGTGATTGAATGATGTGATTCAAATGATTAGATGAGGATTATAAGATCAGATGTTATTCAAACAGGTTGTGATGGGGAAAATTATGATGAGGTAAATGATGATATCAAGCCATCATGAATGTCATAAATCTCATCATAGTCTAAGTAATCAAAAAAATATAGAACTTGACAATATGCCCCATGATATAAACATGACCAAGGGGATATTGTGCTAAAGTGCATGGGAAAGTGTTGAACTCTACATCCTCAAGGACACTTTGGGTTTCCTCATAGCATCCTTATACATTTCCCTATAAACAAAAAAGAGACATGATAAAAATGAGACGAATAAGATATGTACATGCTATGCAAACAAGACAATCATAAAAAATAAGTAACACATAAATATATACATGTAGTTTCCTAATGTCTTTCCTAATGATAGGATAGGTGAAGGATTGGATGATCATGATGTGATTGAGATGGAGGATAAACTTGGATTTGTATTGGATGATTAAGATGAGATGTTACTCCTAGTCTAGGATGGAAGGATGAACAACATGATGGGGGTGATAAGGTATTTTAATACTAATTTGGTCTTGAAATATAATTAAAAAATGGTCAAATAAGATGATTAAATAAGTGATGACCAAGGATTACCAACAAACAAGGACCTACAAGGATTCAATCTAGCAAGGAGATTAGGAGATGATAATGGGATCAAATACCTTTTATGATAGAAAAATGATTGGATGGATTCTAGACATGAATAATTAATGATAAGGATAGTGATGGGATAAAATCACATTTCACACTATCAAAGTGATGATTGATGGGTGCTAGGTATGAAATGGAATTAATAAAGAAGTGATGGGTGTCAGATTAAAATCTTGACAAGGTGATGTGTGGTGATAATACTTAGCCAAAATAATCATGAAATGATGGGTGACCACTTTTGATCAAGTTTCAAGACTAAATGTGGTATCTAAAGATGGGTATGATAGGAATATATAAGATTAATGGAGATGGATGTGATTAGGAGATTATACATAGATAAGACACAATGGATTATTTTGGCTTTTTCAAATTTTATGTTTTTTAGAGTTTTTTGGGATATGTATATAAACTATACAAATGGGGTTACTATCAAAGGGAATACCAAGCCTAGAAACTAGGATAAGGATGGAGGGATGATGGATTGGATGATAGAGTATGATAATGATGGGGGATCACAAATGAATAGACTAGGGACAAACAATGACCACATCATGAAGGAACTAGATGGTTGTTTTCCCAAGTGTCCACTAGAGGATATTCCAAGATGGTGTTTGGGACAATTCTTAAGACACCTTTTGCTTCCTTTCAAAGTTCAAGATAGGAATGATGGAATGCATGATGGACATAATAGGATTAGGGATATGATTATAGAAAATGGATAAGGATAATGGACCAAGGGATGGACAAGGTTGATGAGGGATATGAAAAGTATGGATGGATTGACAAGGGATATAAAATGGATGGATTTTCCCCTAAGTGTTGAGGAACAATTTAGATAATGGATTATTTTACCATGATGTTGAAAACTATTTTTCATCATGGAACTTGCCCAAGATGTTAGAGGATTGGTTTTCACCATTGGATAATTTTTTTAAAACATTTTAACTTTTTTGGGCATCTTGATTTTTTAGGTATGATGGGTGAGATGAAAAGTATTGAAATTTGATGGATTTTTTAATCTAAAAAGTGTTTTATGATGAATTATAGATGTCTAGATGTCCTAGTGGCCTTTAGTTATTTTTGATGGTGAACCCTCTAGATATCTAGACTAGGTATCATCGTCACCCGTATAAGAGACAATGTTGCTCGAGGAGGTGATGTGAGGTATGGATGTGATTGGATGTTGATTTTGATGGAGGGTGGTAAGACTTTATTGGATGATAGGATTTGGATATGATGGTGGTGTAATGGATGATGGAGGATAATGAATGATAGGATCATGAGAGGGTGGGATAATTGGTGAAGGAGGATTCGGACTAGTAGTCGCATACACCATTGGAGGTATTGGACATTCTTCATTTTATTGGTGCCAAGTGATAAAAGACTTTAAAATATCCAAGATACTTTGAATTTGTGGTTCATCTTTGATTTGATCATTTCACATATGATCGGTCATATGATTTTGATCATTTTAATAGATTTGATTTTGACTACCCCTTGGTGCCTGATTTTGGGCTTCACCAGGGGAAGTTATTTTTTGACTTGATAAATAATTATTTTGACTTTGATACTCTCCTAGTGCTAGATATCAAACTTCAATAGGAGAAGACATTTTTAGATAAGGCTGATGATTTGACACAAAATGTAACTATTCAATATATGAATTTATAAAGACACAATATATTGTACATATATTTTGAGCTCACTATATGAATTCAACAATGTAAATCCAAATTCAAAATGCAACTACTCAATAGGAAATATTTATGAAGATAAATTATAATGATAATAATCTTACTAAATTCCCTTGATCTATATTACCTCCTTCTAGGACTCAAATACATATGATTTAGACTTATATTTAGACAAATGATGGCTTGATCAGAGGATTATTGATTGTGGATGATGGATTGACTATATAGTTCTAGGATAATTTTGGCATGGTTTTGGTATGAGATTAATGATTTGGAATTATTTTGGCATAGTTTTGGTATGAAATTTTTATTTGAATTCCATGGAGGAGGAGCTTTGGTTAAATAGATGGAGGGAGGGAATATCTATGGCTAGGATTAAAACTTGGGTGAGAGAATCCAATTATTGAGGATTAATCAGGGAATAATAAATTCCTTGGAGAAACCTATAGAAAATAGAGGTTTCTTGAGACTTAGAGGAAGTCTTCAATTCTAGATACTTCTAAGACTAGTTTTGGGATAACGAGAGAGATTAGAGGGGCTAAATTAGGGTATTAGGTGAGAATTAGAGACATAGGGATGTAGGTAAGGCTAAGATGTAGGTTAGTATGGGGTAAGTGGAGCTATAGGAATTTTAAATTCCCATATAATAGATAAAAAATATTAGACTAGGATAAAGGAAGATTAGGAGGAATTAATGGAGGAATGGGATGAAATAAGGTTTGTGAATGTAGATAATAGAGAGAGGAAAATATTATATGAATGGATTAGGAAGAGGGGTTAATTAGTAGAATAAAATAGATTAGCAAATTTAATGTTGACTATTAAGGATATTAGTTGACAATAATGGACTGAGCAATTTTAGGTGCATATATTTTACCCCTATTTGAAATGGCATTATGATTGGAATGAAGTGGAAGGAGTAATGGTATTTCAAAGAAAAAGCCATGTCATGGATGAATGTTAGTAAATGATGTTGTTATGGGATATGATGCCCCTTCGAGTGGATATGTGTGGAAGAATGAGCTAAATGGTCACTCAAAAGAAGAAACAATGGGTGGGATGAGATGAATAGAGGAGGGGATGAGATGCCAAATTTTAGATATAAGATGAATAATATGAGGTCAACATTGAGAAATGAGCTATAAATTGATAATGATGCCCCTAGCAAGGACACATGCATAGGGAATAGAGTTGATGGGTGTCATAGTTGTAGACACATCCCTAGCAAGGACACATGTATGGGAATTAACCATAACATGATGATGATATTATATAATTCCATAAGCTTTAAACATATCTTGAGCAAGGATGCATACAAGGGAGAGCTATAGGATAGGATAAGATGATTTGATAAGATATGATGGGTGTATCTCAAAGCTAAAGTTGATCAATATGATGATGATGATGATAAGAGAGAATAAATGATGTGATTGAGTGACCAAAAGACTAGGGGATGAGGATGGATGATAGAGATAGTGGCTGAGCTATCCTTGGTCACTGAAACATGGCCAAGTGCTACTTATATAGTCTAAAAAGAGCTCAGGCTGATGTAGTTCTAATTAGTGGTTGATGACAATGATGATGATTAGTTATTATAAAGTGATGATGATGAGGATAGTTAGACTTGTTAGTGATTGAAGGATGTGATTCATATGATTATAAGATTGGATGTTAGTCAAATAAGTTATGATGGGGAAAAGGATGATGAGATAAATGATGATATCAAGCCATCAAAAATGTCATAAAACTCATCATAGTCTAAGTAATCCAAAAATATAACACTTAACAATATGACCCATGATATAAATAGGATAAAGGGGACATTGTGCCAAAGTGCATGGGAAAGTGTCAAACTCTGCATCCTCAAGGGCACTTTGGGTGTCCTCATATCATCCTCATTCATTTCCCTATAGATAAAAAAGAGACATGATAAACATGAGACAAACAAGATATGTAGATGACATGAAAATAAAACAATCATAAAAAATAAGTAACACACACACAATTATCTACATGTGGTGTCCTAATGTCTTGCCCAATGATAGGATGGGTGAAGGATTGGATGATCATGATTTGATTGATACAGAGGACAAAATTGGATTTAGATCAAATGATTAAGATGATATGTTGATCCTAGTTTAGGATGGAAGGATAGATGACATGATGGGGGTAATAAGGTCTTTGAATACTAATTTGGTCTCAAAATTGAATCAAAAAGTGGTCAAATAAGATGATTAAACAAGTGATGACCAAGGATTACCATCAGACAAGGCCGTGTAAGGATTAAATCTAGTAAAGAGATTAGGAGATGATAAATGGATCAAATAGCTTTCATGCTAGCAAAAGTGATTAGATGGGTGATAGACATGAAGAGGAAATGATAAGGATAGTTATGGGATCAAGTACCTTTCACACTAGAAAATTGATGATTGATGGGTGCTAGGTATGAAATGGCATTGATAGAGAAGTGATGGGTGTCAGATTAAAATCTTGACAAGGTGATGTGTGGTAATAATACTTAGCCAAAAGGATGATGAAATGATGGGTGACCACTTTTGATCTTGTTTTAAGACTAAATGTGGTCTCTAAAGATGGGATGGATAGGAATATAGGATATTAATGAATATGAATGCAACTAGGGGGTTAGGCATAGACAAGACATAATGGATTATTTTAGATTTTTCAAATTTTATGATTTTTAGGGTTTTTTGGGATATTTATATACACTATACAAATGGTGTTAATAACAAAGGGAATACCAAGCCTATAAACTAGGAAAAGGATGGAGGAATTATGGATGGAATGATAGAGTATGGCAATTATGGGGGAGGATAGATGAATGGATTAGGGATAGCTAATGACCACATCATGAAGGAACCAAATGGTTATTTGCCTAAGTTTCCATTAGAGGATATGCCAAGATGGTGTTTGGGATAATTCTCAAGACACCTTCCTTATGAAGGTCAAGATAGTAATGATGAAAGGCATGATGGACATAATAGGACTAGGGATATGATTATAGATAATGGATAAGGATAATGGACCAAGGGATGAACAAGGTTGACGAGGGATATGATAAGTATGGATGGATTGACAAGGGATATTAAATGGATGGATTTTCCTCCAAGTTTTGAGGAACAATGAAGACAATGGATTATTTTACCATGAATTCAAAAACTATTTTTCATCATGGTACTTACCCAAGGTGCTAGAGGAATGATTTTCACCATTGGACTTTTTTTTTTAACATTTTGACTTTATTGGGCATCTTGATTTATTGGGTATGATGGGTGAGATTCAAGGAATGTAAATTTGATGGATTATTTATCCAACACCTATTCTATGATGGATTATATATGCTTAGATGTCCTAGTGGCCTTTAGTTATTCTTGATGGTGACCACTCTAGATATTTAGACTAGGTATCATCATCACCCCTAGAAGAGACAATGCTACCCAGGGAGGTGATGTGAGGTATGGATGTGATTGGATGTTGATTTTAATGGAGGGTGGTAAGGCTTTATGGGATGATAATATTGGTATATGATGGTATGATGGATGATGGATGATAATGAATGATAAGATCATGAGAGGGTGAGATGATTGGTGAAGGAGGATTGGGACTAGCAGTCACATACACCATTGGAGGTATTGGACATTATTCATTTGATTGGTGCCAGTGATAAAAGACTTTAGAATACCTAATATACTTTTAATTTGTGTTTCACCTTTAATTTGATCATTTGATTAATGCTCAATCATATGATTTTGATCATTTGATTAGATTTGATTTTGACTACCCCCTAGTGCTTGATTTTGGGCTTCACCATGGGAATTTATTTTTGACTTGATAAATGATTATTTTGATGTTGATAGTCTCCTAGTGCCAAATATCAAGCTTCACTAGGAGAAGAAATTTTTGGATAAGGCTAATGATTTGACTCTTAACTTTGACTGATAGGATCAAAGATTATTAGATTATGATTTATGACTTTTATAATATTGTCTTGGACCTTTGGATTTGTGGCACATATTATATTACTTGAGGAAGGGTCAAACATTGCATGATACTATTCATCCTTATGGAAGGAAGTGATTAAATTATCATTTATGGTAAGAAAGGGATCCATAATGGATGAAGGTGGTGGAGATAGTATGATGAGGTTAATGAGTCGTGATGGGGTAGTATAATCTTCATAGGAGTTCTTAGGAGACCCAGTTTTGACATCAAATAAAATCTCCTCAAGATCAACAAAAGGATCGCTAAGACTACTTATAGTAAAGGCATCTAGAATAGGATCTGATTCACTTGGATAATCTTCAATAGATAATTTTGTTATGATTTCATCATACTTATTAGGATCTAAAGGCATGCCTAGCGATGGATTAGAGGTATCTGAATTAGGGGATCCTCAAAAAGATGGGCATTATCATCATCAATGAGGGATGATGTCTCAAATGATAAATCTAATTTGGATATAGGTTTTAAACATGATCCTTCAAAATATAAGACCTCAAATGCTAACTTTGATGCACAAGATACAATGCTGCTATTTTTAGAAGCATTATCCACTATTGACCTCTCAACATGGGGTATTTGATGTGATTAGTGAGAGGGAAATTATGGAGGGATAAGGAGAAGGTCATGGAAGGGTTCATGAGAGGTGGGAGGACTAGGATAATGGGATATATACTCTACTCTGATGGAGGATTTTTCTAAAATGGGAGTGATATCTTGACCTTGGCTTGAAAGGGGAAGATCTTGATCATGATTATAAAGGAAATCTTGGCATTCCTCTTTTTCTTCACCCAGGGATGTGGACTCATCTATTTCATCATAAATTATTATATCACCATGATCAATGAGGTCTTGGATAAAGTCTTGGAAAGGTTGACATTTATTAATGGTATGCCCCCAACTTTGGTGATATATATAAAATTGATATGCATTGTATCTAGATAGTTTAGGATTATTGGGATCAAGGCATTAGATAGGTGGATAGACCATCATTTTGGTAGTGACTAGTTTTTTGAATAGGGCTTCCAATGACATGGGAAGTGGAGTATAAGGACCCACTTCATATTTTGACTTAGACATGGAAGCATTACACTTATTATCATATGGTTGTGGATATGACTGGGTGGATGGATTCAAGGTGGCTAAGATTGGATTCCCTTTGATAGTATAGGAAGGGGTGGATAGTAGTTTATGGTTAACATATCTAGGATTGGTATGATATTCATATGATGGGTCTTAGATAAGAGGTGAAATGAGTGAAAGGGGATCAATACCTATGGGAAGTGGTACACCCATCATAATGAGCCACAAAAAGATCTCATCGTTATTGTCATGTATGTATTGTTTAATGATGGTGGGGCCTAATTCCATGGTGATGGTTGATAGGTGATGGATGATGTAGGTAGTATAAGTATTGGATAAGGTTCTTGAATAAAATAAATTTAAAGGACTAAGATAGTATGATAGGTAATAATGGAGATGAGATATGCTAACAAATTAAGGACTTTGATCAAATATTAGATCGGTACTACAATAGGTGATAATAACTTGTTAGTAATTCCTAGTCATCAAACTATCAAAAGGATTAGGGATATGATGGGTCCCTAGATTAAAACTAGCAAGAGGAGGATATGATGGGTGCTAGTTATGAATAAGGCAAGGTGATTGGACTAGATTAGATTAATGGGTTTTCCAAATTGAGACTAAAAAGGTGAAAATATGCTAACAAGATATTGATTATGATATGAGATTTGACCAAGGGATAAATTATAGTGGAGTAGGATAATAGGATGATAGGGGGCTTAGGGTGATAGGATGATAGGATTAGCTCAAGACTTTAGACTAATTTTTCTCAAGATTGGATGGGGTAGGATTAGGTGATGAAGGTGATTAGGATAATGGAATAAGGATAAGTGTGATGATAGGTGATGATTAAATGATAAATGGGTAATGATAGGTGGATGGTTTAGAACCGCATGTGACCAAAAATCCAACTAGGATAGGATGAGGTGATTACTAGATGGGTGATGAAGGTAAGGTCAAGATTAGTGATCAGGTATGGATTAAATTAAGGTAGGATATGGATGATGAATCAAGTTATGATTAGGATATGATAGGTTATGATGATTGACAAGTGGTACTAGGATATGGTAAAACTAAGAGAATAAATTATGTATAAAGGGATTAGATTAAGATATACAATAATTATGATTTGGATGTAGGGTGATTATTTAATGATAGGTGTATATTGTTTGACTTAGGATGAGATGATAGATGGGATATAAATAATAGGTGATGGGATAATGAGATGAGATAATGAATTATATTTAGGACAAGGTGTAGGTGATTAGGATATGATTAATATGCAATTGGAAGGATGTACAAGATAATGAATTATATACAAGAAGGTAAAACAAGGATATATAAGGTGATGGGATAATGAGACTAGATGGTATGGGGATGATTAGGACTATGGATGAGGTGGACTTAGGATAGAATGTGAATGGTGAGACAAGATCAGATTAGGATAGATGATAAGTTATGATCAAATATGATACAATAATGATTATTAATATGGTATGACTAACCAAAGATAAGAGATGGGATAATGAAAAGGATATATAAGGAAAGGGTGACAAAAGATATACAAGATGAAGATTAAGAAAGGATGTACAAGATGATGAGGTATGACTAAGATGGGATGAAGACAAGATAGTATGATGAGGACTAAGGATGAGATGGACTTAGGATAGGATATGGACAATGAGACAAGATGTGATTAGGATAGGTGATGGATGGAAAGCTGAATGATAAGTGGAACTAGAATGGGATATTGACAAGTAGGATGTACAAGATAATAAGATATATATATATATATATATATATATATATATATATATATATATATATATATATATATATATATATATATATATATATATGTATATGTATATGTATATATATATATATATAAGGGGATGAGAATAGAATATACAATATGATGATTAGGATGTACGTGAGAGATGGGGTGATGGTTAGACTAGGAGGAGATTAAGACAAAGATATGTATAAAAGGATTATGTGATAAGTATATACACTATGGGTCCAGAGTGATATATACAAAAATATGATGGGATAAGGATATGAAAGATGAAATTTAGGTGATGAGATAATGAAACACGGTGATGATTAGGATTTATGGATGTAATGGACTTAGGACAAGATATGGGTGATAAGGTGTGACTAGGATATGTGAGAATGATGAGTGGGATATGACTAGATTAAGATAGGGGATGAGATAAGATAATGATAAAAGGATATACATAAAATGGTATGATGATGAGGATGCATAAGATAATGATTGAGGGATGAAGGGAGGATGACTAGGCTAAGATGGGATGAAGAAAAGATGAGAGGGGATAGGATAAATGGATGATGCCAAAGGTATGTAAGATGATAGGATGATATGTCTAATAGGATAAGGATGAATAAGAGAATAAGATATGTTCTATGGGATGATGATATTTAGGATGTATAAGACAATGATATAGGTGATGGAGATGTTGTCAATGATGGGATAAGACCTATACAAATATGATATATATAATGGGATGATGACTAAGATGTTAATTAGGATATGTACAAAAAGGAGGATGGGATAAAGATGTACAAGGTGATATAATGATGATGGAATATACAAGGTGATATATATAAGGGACCTAGATAGGATTTTGATGGGTAAAAGGTTGACTCAGCTCACAAACAATATGGGTCTAAAATGACACACACCCAAGCACACATAAGCCACAACCTATGATTAGTGAAATCAAGGGTATGTAACCTAATGTCCACACCACCTAATGTCTCCACAAGTGAGGTTGTAATCTGGTGATCTATTATGGAATTAATTGAACCCTCTCAACCTTGCTTCCACTTGATAGCTACTTTAGCATTTTTCTTAATCCCTATAGTGGAACACATGTTACAACTAGAAGGTCCTATACTAGGATAAACAGGCTCTTTATGGGCATCCCTAATATACACAAAGGTACATTGGGTCCTAAGTCCATATAGGGTGTTGTCTAATGCCTAGTTTAGAGATTTAACTCTTCCCTTTCATGAATGACCTATATGGGGTCAACCACTTAGCCTAATGATAGTTATCCCTAATTTTTATACTCCATCAAAACATAGAGTTTTGTTAGTATATGGTGATGAAATCCATAACACTAACCCCTATATGCTAAGTCATGTGTGTGAGGATCAATTCCATGTCACATGTTATCCTAGGTGGAAGGGTTTGATAAACATGCAAAACACATGATACAATTAATTAACTAGTCTAATTACCTATGTGTGAGGATCACAGTATGACAAATATCTACAAGATCACACACACACACAAGTATATACAAGGAAAAACCAAAAAAGATATATGAACAAAAAGCTAATTAAAAATGATATATACAAGATGAAATAGATTAAAATGATTGAAAAAAGTGCCAAAATGGGTCTCTGACTAGTGTCCTGCAAACACGCCATTAGTAGTTTTGATTGGTACTCAAGAGTGGGGTCCTGCAACAAAAAAGATTAGTAGTTTTGATAAATCACTCTTGAGGGTTATTCTTCAAAACCAAATGTTAGACCCAAAATATGATTTACAAAAGGTGTTATAAAAAATTCACCTTTATAAGAAATAAGGTAGAAAAAATTATGGTTTTACTATTTTCATAAGCAAAATTCTAAAATTAAAATATTTTAGATATGTATATATTATTTAAAAGAATATATATATAAACCTGTTGGCAAAAAAAAACTTATCTAAGATTATTTTAATATTGTTTGATTATTTGTCAAAAGGGAATTTCCACAAAATCCTATTAGATTTAGCTCATAAATGAAAAAAGTGTATACCAATTTTTGATATATGGTTTTAGATTATTTATTAAAAATCCATATTAATGATTCTTAAACATTTAAATAGATTTTGTAAACAAAATGTGTTAATACAACAAGACTTAGACTCTTGTTTTATATTTTTATTTATGCCAGGTGTTTAACCAAATGACTAAACAAGACACCTTTTTCATGGATTATGATTATTGTATCCTAAAATAAAGAGGTAAAAAATATGGAATTATAATACAAAGATAATTTATTGTAATGTTTTAAAAATTAATTTAATTAATTATAGATTTAAAAAGTGATTTTGAATTAACTTCTAACTTAGAAGACAAAATTAGTTTATAATCCTAAAATTGTGTTTATGAATTTAATTATGCTACTGATTAGACCAAAAACATTAGTGGGAATGGTAGTTTTGTTAAAAAAAAATTGGATATTTGACTCAAGAAGTTTAAACATATTATTCAACATCAAAAATGGGTTAATAAAAAATGGATTTGACCACATATATTTAGGATATTTCTAGAAAACATACAGAGATCCAAAAAACATCATGAAAAAAAAGTGTTAGATCGGATTTGACCAGTGAACAGAGACTGAAATGTTTCTAGTATTGTAGGTTGGTAGGGAAAAAATGCATTGGATATTTGGTCTATGTGCCTTCCTTGCGGCCTAGTCTTTGTTTAAGACTATTGGCCCTGGAAAACTATACAAACAACTCATTTATAAAAAGGATTAATACCTAAAAAATAATACATCATTACCTATCGATGCAGTGATGGTTTTTTTGTAAATTTTTTTCCTATAGTGTGACTATCTCACCCAATTTGGGTGACATTATAAGACACAACTACCAGGATGACCCTTGATTCAGAAATTAGGGTTTTTGTGCTTAATGAATATTGTGACTACCTTCTCCTTCTCATATAGGGTTATGTTTATAGAGAGAAACAAAAGTGTTAAGGATGAAGTCAATAAGAAGTTTTTTTATTAATATTTTTTTTCAAAAATAAAAGTAAATAAAACCATATACAGAATAACAATATTTCAATGGTCTATATTCAACAAAATGAAAAATCATAAAATTATTTAAAAAGCTAAAAGTATGATGCTCATAACCCAAAAAAAAATTTGTGAGATTCACGATGAGTAAAGAGAAGATCAATAAAACATAACACATTTTTGTAAAATTACTAAAATTTAGAACCCATAAATTCTCCAACCTAACCTACAGACTTGAGCAAACACACTCAAAAAAAATGTCAATTTAAATGGGTGATTGTGGTTTGATCCCACCATGGTCACCATAATGTAGATGTATTTAGAGCTCACTATATGAATTCAATAATGCAAATCCAAACTCAAAATGCAACTACTTAATAGGAAGGATTTATGAAGATAAATCAGAATGATAATAAGCTTACCTAATTCCCTTGCTCCATTTTACTACCTTTCAAGACTCGAATGCATATGATTTAGACTTAGATTTAGACAAATGATGACTTGATTAGAGGATTTTTTATTGTGGATGATGGATTGACTATATGGTTCTAGGATAATTTTGGCATGGTTTTGGTATGAGTTTAATGATTTGGAATTATTTTGGCATAGTTTTGGTATGATATTTTTAGTTTAATTCCATGGAGGAGGAGCTTTGGTTAAATATATGGAGGGAGGGAAGATCTATGGCTAGGATTCAAACTTGGGTGAGATAATCCAATGGTTGAGGATTAATCAAGGAATATTAAATTACCTTGGAGAAACCTCTAGAAAATAGAGCTTTCTATAGACTTCTAGGATTAGTTTAGGTATAAATGAGAGAGATTAGAGGGGTTAGATGGGGGGATTAGGTGAGAATAAGAGACATAAGGATGTATGTAAGTCTATGATGTAGGTTAGTAGGTGGGTAGGTGGGGTTTTAGGAATTTTAAATTCCCATATAATAGATAAATAGGATTAGATTAGGATAATGGAATATTGGGAGGAATTAATGGAGGAATGGGATGAAATAAGGTTTGAAAATGTAGATAATAGAGGGAGGATAATATTAGATAAATGGATTAGGAAGAGGGTTTAATTATCAAAATAAAATAAATTATCAAAATTAGTGTCGACTAATGAGGATATTAGTCGACAATAATGGAATGAGTGATTTTAGGTACATACAATACCATATTAGAGTAGTTTTGTATGATTTTATCTAAGTGTCATGTGCACATTTCCATTCTAATTATGTGTTTCCCTTTCAATAAGTGATTTGGTCACTTTGTTGTTGTTAGTTCCTTTTGTTCCTTTTTGCTTTAAAGGGTAGTTTTAGGAAGGTTCAGCCTTCTATCAATCTCACATTAGTTAAGAGGAAAGACCATAACTCTGTGCACCCAATGGATCATTTCAATGCTACTAGTATCTTGCATAATAGGCATGCAACCCTAAGATGTTGTCATAAATGTTGGCCAATTTTTGTCCTACATACAGAACTTTGCCCAAAGGGGTCCATGGTATGAGGAGATAAGCAAAGTCTTAGTTAGGTAGAGATCCTATAGAATGAAGGATCCTTGATGGAAAATAAGAACACATTATTTATAAATATTTTGAAACACTTTAAGCTATCTTAAAGTGCAATCTAATTGATCCTTGAGAAATAGGTCCAAAATTGTAAAGAGAAGGATCTAAATAATTGTTATGGTGTCTGAGCAGTCAAAATCATGGAATGAGATTGTATGGGCCTAAAAAAATCATTGGATATTTAAAGTATCAAGAAAAATATCATAGCACAATTATAAATGAACCAGACCTTCATTAGGATGTTATGTATAAATTGATAGGTCATCTTACTTGTGCATTTTATAAATATGTTTAAAAATCCTTGTTGGGGCAAAAGAAATGCATGTACATGATGCCCTTCATGCCTTGATCATATTTTGAAATTACCATATCTCGATGAGTTCTCTATATCAAGATTTAAGTCTTCAAAGTTTAGATTGCAAAATGAAAAGTTCATATAGACATCAAAATTAAGCTCAACAATTATCCATTGGGATTCAAAGATTGACGATCATGTGGATGACAATGATAGTTACATGGATGTCAAATTATGGGTGTGTGAACACAAATTTAATCCATAATAAATAATTGTTGGGGATCAAAAATCTTAAGGTGTTCATACATATGTCAAATACGTTTATGCAAACATCAAAGACATTCATATAGACATCAAATATAGGTATGCATACATTAAATTTGGGCCTCATAAATTCACCATTTGAGTTCAAATGGTGGGTCCCAATAAGATCAAGGTATCACATGCATTCATACATCTTGATCTAATGGTGCGAGTTAAATTCAAAGAGTCATAGGATCTAGATCAAAGGCTCACATTCATTCATACATATAGATCTAATGATATGAGGTAAATTCAAGGAGTCAGTGTATCTGAGGGACCAATAAGGAGAAGATAATTTGTCACAAATTGATAGATTTGAGTTGGTAATTGACAACCAATAAATAAAGTAAAAATCCAAAAACTTTTGGTGGAGGTTGATGAACTATTTTTTGACCCAGGCAAAGTAAATACGAAGGATCTAAGTCTAAATATGACCTAGTTTGAACCAAAATAAGATATTTTAGGATTGAGGATTATCATTAGAGATTTTTGGATATAAAATAGGCCCTTAGACCTAATATAGATCAAATTTATATAAGTTTTTGTCAAAATGAGACTAGACCACATGGCAAACTTTGTTTGTCAATATTAAATACTATAGGAAAACCAATAAAGGAGATTGGTTTTCATCTATAGTAAACCTATGATAAAATATTGAGTAGGGGTAGATATGAATTTTCTTGAAGAGGTGTCTCATCTTTCAATATGGTCCTATCTTTGACAAATAGTCATTAAGAGCAGACTTGGTCATGGCTCTATCAAGTACATAGATATAAGGACCTTGCCCTCATAATGAAGAAAGTGGAGATGGTGTGGAAGATCATAGCAAAGAGATCTGGGGATTGGAGTAGAATCTTGGATAATTTAATGTTGTTCAAAAGTTTTTAGTATCTTCCCTCCTAGCAAAGATCATGACTCATCATCTACAAAATAAACCCTTATCTTCTAGTGCATTTCTCAGCTAATGAGAACTTAAATATTTTGGGACAGATGAAGGATTAGTCCTGATTGGATAAAATATGGTTAAAAATTTAATATATGTGGTGTTATTTCATTAATTGTTTTATGCACTCATGTTCCCCTTCTCTCCCTCCTTTTTATCATATATCTCCCATTCTTTCCCATTAATAATCTCTCTTAGTTTTTGGAAGAAAATACTTTCTCTCAATTCTATAGGATCAAAAACTCTCATTTGATAAGGCTAGACCCTATTAAAACTTGTATGAAACACCTTTTGAAGCTAATAAGATTTCCTTTACCAATATCTTTCTTCAAACTATGTTTAGTAAGTTATTGCATGATGGCATTGTGAAGGAGAATCTTCCATGCCCATTGTCCTTCTTTCTTGACTATTTTAGGGAGTTTTCTAGTTGATTATATGTCTGCATTTGTGTTATTTCTAACATTAATGAAATCTTGATGTGAGTATTAGAATTCCTCCTAGTTTCATTCATTGCTTCCTGAAATTATTGTATGAAATACTTATGTAATTAGCTATATTTTTGAGATTGTGTGAGCTAGTGTTATATTATGCTTATTCAGTATATTTTCATGTCTATGTGAGTTCTCATTTAATTTGGTACATCACCCTTTTAGCTTTATTAGGAACCCTTTACCCCTTCCCTACCCATTTTCTTAGTGCAAATATTAGTATAGGTGATCCATCAAAATCAAGTCAACCTTCTCCATAGGTTCAACCCCACTAGAGGTGACCCAAAGCCTACGATTATCCTAATAATGTAGCTCAATTGGAAAGGGCCTGAAGAACCCTCTCCAAGGGTGAAAATTGATGTTATAATAGTTTATTCATAGGTATTTTGGCCCCTATACCATTACCTAAAACTGTTATAATTTACTCTAATCTAATTACCTAAGAAATCAAAACCCACTTATACACTCCCCTAAGCGATTCACTGCCTAAAATAGCCCCCTACCTAAGAAAAACTAATTTTACCCACTTTTTTTACTACATAAACCCATTCAACCTTGTTGGAAATTTAGTGTATGTTACATAACTTCAACAACCCAAGCCAACGTAGTTCAATGCCTAATGGCTCTATTTCCCACCAAACAAAGTTGACCCAACTGATGTTTTTGGTTAAATTCCTAAGAGGGTTTATGTCAATACTTGGCTATAAATACCCCCTCAACTTAATTTATAAAGAGATTATCATTAAATTATGCATCATTATAGCTCCTAAATCTACTTATACTATCAATAGGAGGTTTCATTGCTTAGGTTTTACCTTGGAAAAGTAACACATATCTTGTGGAGGTCTTAGATGCATAAGGTAAGTCTTGTATCCTAGATTTGATACATCCATGTGATCTTTACAAGCCATAATAACCTCTTGAAAATCACCCTTGCCCAAGGGAGATATTAAGGCATTATGGGTTCACTTAAACAAAGTTAAGTATACTCCTATCCCTTCATATTTTGATAAGTAGATGTTGTAGAATTAATGGATTGAATTGTATCTCTCCTTGCTTTGATTATTTCTATGTTATATAATTGTCTTTGATTGTTTATTATCTTCCCCATTTATTCCATAAGCTTTGATGAAAATTAGATCAACTTACATATTCATTTAATAGATTAGCTTGCATATTTTTTTAGTAGATTAGATTGCTTACTCTTATTGCAATCATAAGACCTAGCTAGGGTTATCACATCAAGGCATTTGAATAGAGGCCTTGGAAACCTCTCCTTTTCCATTATATGATAATATATATTTTAGTATAGATTTAGTGGATCCATTATTGGTCATGGCCCTAATTTAACAAAGTATTCCTAGGTAGTTTTTTTGTTGATTACCTTAACTAAGCTTGGATATTGTTGAGTAGGATAAGTTCTAGATATATCTTATTTTATTTACATACATTTTGGTAAACTAAATGTGAATCTAACCCTTTTATATTTTTAATTATTATTTACATTCAACTAGTTCGATCATGTCAACCTAGTTTAACATTTTGTGCGTAAGTTTTCAAACATCATCAAGCCTATTGACCTAACTTGGCTCTTTATGTGTATGTTTTTTTACTACGTTGAAACTGTCGACCTATTTTTTCTAGTTGTTTGTAATTTATACAATTGGGGTGATATTTTTGACTTAATTATAGCCTATGCACATTAATTTTTAGTCTCAGATAATTATATCAAATTGATCAAAATAATCAACCTAGTTTATTCTTATGCCTTATCCATTTTACTTAATCAACTTACTTCATTATTTTCTTCTCTGTATGTTTTTTATAACTATATCAATGTGACCTAATTAGTTTTATTTTTTTGTTATTTCGTATTTTTATTTATACTTGATCAACTAACTCAACTCTATTTAATAATCCTATCTTTTATCTTTACATGTTTAAACATTCACCTAGATGACCTAATTCAAAACAACAATTTAGCATCTTAAAAAAAACTACTACATTGACCTGGTTGACTCTATCTTATCTGTTAGGTTCAATATAATTAGTGTAATACTTTCACTTTATCAATGTTCAAGCAAATTTATTATCTTACCTTTTAGTCAAAATTTAAATTTCAATAATATTTTTTACAATTTTTTTAGTTCTCTAAAATTGTACCTATATATTAAACTAAGTTAACCTACTCAACTATGTTTATTTTGGCATGTCTTTTACAATAGAATGAGTTAATTAGCTCGACTCCATTATGTTCTATTTATTAAACTTTATTGACCAGTTCAACCTTATTCTATTTATTTTACTTCTTAGTTTAAGCAAATTTAATTAACCTATATTGATAGTAATTAAACACACTTTACTTTTTAATTGATTTCTCATTTATTTACTTTCCAAAAAAAATCAACTTAGCTTTCAAAACATTGATTTTCACTTTTATTTTACACTTTGTTTAGATTTCCCTAGAAACTATGTACCAATAATTTAAAACTACTTAATTACTAAAGTGAAGGGATACATGATACTCTATTTACAACCCTTGTCTATCATTTAAAAATATCATGGTGTGAGGGGCTTTCCCCAGTATTCATAAGACATATTATAAAGCTAAGTAAGGTCTTTAGTTTCCATGTACCTCATAGTATTTTATAATTCTCTTTTGTGTTTATTATGTCATTTTATATAAATCAAGATAGTTGTTATGCTAACATGGTTATAAACCTCAAACCCATTTAATATCATATATTTTTCATATGATCAATTAACAAGCATATTATTCATTGTATCACTACATACATAGATCTCTTAGATCTCCATTTTTCCCCTATCTCCCTTTCATACTAAGCACACATATTTCTAGTCTTGAGATCACATATCGGCCTATAGTCAAACCTAATTATTTAGTAACATGTTAAAATCTCTAGGTATTTTGTGTCCTAAAATATTAATCTCATTTATGTTTGTCACTTTTATAACTCATGT
Organism: Torreya grandis; assembly: GCA_037957365.1. Lineage (NCBI taxonomy): Eukaryota > Viridiplantae > Streptophyta > Pinopsida > Cupressales > Taxaceae > Torreya > Torreya grandis. Next base: position 731,265 of record JARHVA010001889.1, read on the forward strand.
TTTGTTATTCCAAATCCGTATGGAGGAGGAATCAAAAAAACCATAAAATGTTAAAATATGTATCATTTAAAATAAAAATCAATGATAAAATACATAAATAAACACTCAAAAGTCAAAATCACACTAAAATATTTAATTCATATCTTAGCACATCTCTTATTCCTAATCAAAACTTAAAATCCATAGTTGGACTCATGATAGAGTCAAGGTCCATTGGGGTGTGGTAGGCCATTAGATTAGGATAAGATATTTTAAAATTATATATAGTGCTACCTAATTTCTCATACAAGTACCCAATCTTCATAATAGACTGACAAATCTGTAAGGGCTCATGAGGAATGAGAAACATGATATGGGAAAGTATGTCCATTTTATTTTTATTTTATGTATAACCTTAATGATTTTTGTTTTAGTACTACACTTATTTTCCCAAAACATTTTTTGTTTATTTTGAACAAATATATTTTGAATTTGGCATCCAATAAATTCTTAGAGTTTAGCTAATTATTTAGTATGTCTCATGCCTATTAAGTTTTATTCTAAATTCATATGTCATGTTTTTTCCATTCCCTACTTCAATACAACATTCCCAATATTCCTCCTTGATGAATATATTTTGTTAATTGATCATACCCCTTGGGTTTTCCTTTTTCAAGTTGCAATGTAAGACCTTGGATAGGACCAAGCCCTCCTCATATTATTATTCATAACTATTCCCCATTAGTTTCCCATTTATGAGATGTAGTGTAAGACCTTGGATAAGACCAAGATTTCCTTATAAATCATCCCTAAAAACTCTATACCATGATTACTCATTAAAATAATTACAAATCTTGACTTTTGCATTTCTTTCTTTAAAATTTTATTTTGCATGATTTTTAAAACTTGATTTAGTGTGTCTTACGTTTTGATTTATAAATCATTTACATACTTCCCAGTTTTATTTAGTATGTTTTTTTTACATTTTTTCATCTCAATCTATCTATATTTTACATGCTTTTCAAAACTTTGATTTAGTATGTTTTACATTTCACTTTATTTATTTTATTACTTACATTTTACACGCTTCTCAACTTGATTTAGTGTGTTTTATATTTTACCATTTCCATTTGTTTTACATACTTTTTATACTTAATTTACTATGTTTTTCAAAATTTATTTATGTTTTACACATTTCCAAACATGATTTAGTTTGGTTCTACATGAAATCTAGTATATTTTACATTACACTTTTTCTATCATTCTTTAAACCATGCATTTATTCATAATTTTGAGAAAATAATCTAGAATAAATCATATATATTATATTAGTATATATTATAAATTAAACATGTGCTAGAAACATAATACATAAATCCATAATATCTCAAACATCCACAATTCATAATAAACAAACAAGAGCTTTATATATCAAAGGATCAAATGTTTTATACAATATAACAACATGCAAATGAGAATATTAAAATAAATAGAATTTTGGCTATTGTATACCATATCCATCTAGTGGATGGACCACACTAACCATCAAAGCTTAGGACTGTCCCCTCTGAATAGTATGTTGTAGTGACTATGTTAGGTAATGAAAGCCCTTTGATTATCCCTATAGGCTGGCAAGCTAGACATGTCTTGAATATCTAGTTGTTATCACATGTGAAAATTATTCCTTATCCAATATCTACCAATACTAAAGATCCCCATCACCCACTCCAAGTGGTAGTTGTGTAGCATATCCTAGTCTCTGTAGCTCTTGAACTAGCTCACTGACTAATCAAAGATAACTATGATACATTGGGGTAAATGATATAACAAGATCAATCATATAGATAATATCATGATGTAACAAAAAATCATCCAAAATATCATGATGAGTTCCCCAAACCACCACACCCCATCTAAACTCATCTTCATTAATATCTATAAGACAAAAACCAAATGTACATTATATATTACATATATATAACATAACATAAAACACCTACATAACATAAATATCAATTACATAACATAACATAAAACACCTAATTACAATAGTCTCATTGTTGATGCATCCACCGAGTACCTCCATTGGAGTATGCCTTAGAGTTATTGTAAAATTAGGCTAGAAGATATGAGCACATTATGGTCTTCTCTATATCTATCTCTCTTAGACTAACTCTGATTAGGTTGTGCAATAGGCTCTCCCTAATTAGTTACCTATAGCTATGTCTCTACCTCATCCCATATATACACCTACCTCTACACCTATCGATATCTCTATCATCTTGGTGTTGGTGGTGGTAACTATAAAACCTTTTATGGCATAACAATCACCACCTTAGCATCATCCATAGAAATTGTTACATCCTCCTCGATGACTCTAGCCTCTCTTGACTATTTTCATCATACCATCCAAGGTGTAGCTTGATAAGGTTGAATCAAATGTAAATATATAGGAAAACCTACACCTCCATTGCCCTTTCACTCTCTCACATGTTGTGTGCACTACTAATTGATATAAAGTGGAAGATCCAAACTTAATTTAAAGTAATGCACATAAAGAATAATAATATATTTCACTCTATATTATTTCATATTCCATTAAATAGTTATATAATAAATATGTTTCCTATAAATGGTATAGTGAGATCCCTAAAATATCTCACCTACTAACAAACCAACTAACTACTAACAATACTATTGATGTAGGTTTTATACACACCATAGTCAAATGAGGTAATCTATAACATTTTAAGATCTTAATAGAGGTAAAATCCACTCTAGGTCATGAGTTACAAGTATGTGTTTTATTAAAACCTATTGATGGAATAACTGGTAGGGCATGTAAGTTATTGACAAGGTTTTTGGATGGAGAAATGGTTACTAATAGGGGTGGTAAATATCTATATGAATTGGATGGGTGGGTGGTTGTTAATCTAGAGTGGTTAGGTCTAAAAAAAAAACTCAAAAAAATAGGTAAGGGTATGCAAAAGATAAAACTTTTGTGGTTTTTAGGAATTACTTCCCTGGCTAGTTTCTAAAATGATAAGTGCTCTCACAACCTATGCCTTTTTTTAGCAACAATTGCACACACATAGTTAGACATGGATAAGAATTCTAAGGAGATAAAGATGAAATAAATTCATAGGCCTCAGATAAATATTGATCCTTTTAGAGTAGCTATTACACACCCTTAATCAATAGATTTTGGCTTGGGCTAGTGAAGCATCTAAGGTAGTTGTTGCACACAAACAAAAAACTACATCTAAGAAAGCACTCATGCACAATCATAATTATGAATCAATTTGAACTTGACTATCTTAACTAATATATTTACCAATCTTTCAAAAATTACTACACTTCTACATATCAGTACATTAATCAAAATAATCAAGAATCCATTCGTAGTGTTTGCACACTAAAGATTATTGAAACATACAACCAAAGAAAGTAATAACTAATTACATAGAAATTAGAAACAAAATACACAAACACATTTTTTGATGATCAAAACTGATGTTTCTCCTACATTCAAAAATTGTCTAGCAAAAATCCAATTTAAATTACAATTGTTTATATAGACTTGGGGAAGGGGTCGCCTCATCCTCCAAGTTCATGCAAGGTCATTACATGTGATAGTCAGAACATGAGTTCTAACTGTGGTCTAAAACCATATAAAATTCTACTCATAGCTATCCATTTAAAATATCCTTTACAAAATCTATGCAATATGTGTATGTGTATAAAGACAAAGGTATTTTTTTACAATTATAGCTCAAACTACATGTAAAACTTCAAATATATGCACTATTTTAAAAAACTATACATGCCTTGTTTATAGGTTATGAGAAAAACCTATTAGATATTTTAGATTAGCCACCTTCAAATGGAACTCAGACATGCATCAAAGATGAGTATCATTATATTAATCATTTATAACTAGTGACATTGTTTAACTATGATTAATCTAACATGATTATGCATTGTATGTTGTCTGTACCTCTCATTGAGTTTAGACCTTTGAAAATTCCACCTAGGAATCACACCATCTATTAACTTCTGCATGATTAAATGTGGGTCTACCACTTGGTATCTCTGTAGGATCTCTAATTACATTTTATCATTATAACTTAAACATATTTATGCCATGTGGTGGATTCTTGCTTGTTTCAAGACATTTGAAAAGTATTCATTTATCTCACACCTTTAGATCTTTGGTATGTGAGTTAATGTGCACCATTAAATCTTGGTGTTTGACCTTTTGACTCCTTGCAAGGTTAACATTTATCACTCCTAGGTTTACTCCTACAAACATGAACATAAAATGACTCAGCATATATATATATATATATATAATAAAGTGCTTGACTATAAAGGTGACACCTAGAAATTCTATGGGATTTTGGTCTATTGATATTGGTAGTAGGGTATTGTTTTGGCCATTTCATGTGGAGCAATTGTTGTAGGATTTTTTTGCAAAGGAATTATTGTGTCATTTTTTCATGAGGCATGTATATCATCAAGCACACTATTTTGGACAAAATTTTCAAAGCAATTAGCTTGAAGGGTATGTCTTATTTCATCAGGAAAAATGTCTGAGACACAAAGTTTGAAGGGACTACATTTTCATCAGATAAAATATATGAGACACAAAGTCTAAGGGAATTGGCTCAAAGGACAAAATTCCCAAATCATATGGTAAATCAAAAAGGGTAAATCCTTTCATACAAAATGTCTAAAGGAATGGGTCAAAGGGTGAAATCTTTCAAACAAAATGTTTGAAGGAATTGGCCGAAAGATAAAGTCTTAGGATGAAAGTCCCAAAAGGTTGGTGTGAAGGGTAAAAGGGGCTAGGAAAAATTCCCTAAGGATAAGTCATAAATGGCATGATCTCTCAAACAAAATGTTCACAGGAATGTTTGAAGGGCAAAAGGCTCAAGATAAAAGTCTTGAAGGAATTTTTTCAAAAGGCTGAAGGGTATTTTAAAAAAGGTATAAGGGTAGGTGGGTTAAGGCTGAAGGGTCATTTTAAAAAGGGAATAAATCCAAATTATCTACTTCATAGGGAATTTTTTCTATGATAAAATTCCTGAAGGATCTATTTCATAAAGGCTAAAAGGCTATTTAAAAGTGCCAAAGGGCAAGTCTGTAGGGAAAAATACACATGACAATTAACCCCAAGGTAAGTGTAAAAGGCTTGAAGGATCTACTTCATGGAAAAAAAATTGTAAGGGTCTACTTCATAAGGTAAAGTTTTAGTAGGGAAAGGGTCTAGGATAAAAGTCCTAAAGGATAAGTTACACAAATCTTGAAGGGTATGTGCCCTTGGGGTCATTGTTTCAACAAAAATGAATTTGTTAGATTGCTTTAGGGAATTGTTTTGGGATTTTTGCATTGGAGAAAATGCTCAATGAAAATAATTTTGAAGGGTCATTTGAATTAGGGAAAGGGCCCAAGACAAAATTCTTGAAGGTTATTTTCAAAAGGCTAAAGGTCACTTTAAAAAAAGCCAAAGGGTAGGTGGGTTAGGGTCATTTTGATCAGGAAAAAATCCAAAGGGTTTAGTTTATAGGGAATCCATGACAAAACTCTTAAATAATCTACTTCATAAAGGCTAAAGGGTAAGTCCAAAGGGATAAAGGAAATTTATAAGAGGATTTTTTTTAGACAAAATATTTAGGACATAATTTATTCAAGGAATTATTTTGGACAAAATGTCCATAATAATTTTCTTGATGGAATAAGTCTGACACACAAAAGATGAAGGAAAGTTTGAAGAAATGGGCTAAAGGGTGAAAGTAATGATATCTCAGAAAAAATGGTCATGATAAAAGTCCCATAGACCGAATTCCATTAGGGGAATTACTTCAGATAAAATGTCCATAACAATGTTCTTGATAAAAATAAGTCCATGGCAAAAAGCCTACAACAATAAGTCTAAAACATAAAGTTTGAAGGAATGTTCAAAGGGATAGTCTCAAAAACAAACTCAAAAAAGGAGGGAATGGAATGATGTCTCAAAAAAAATGGCCACAACAAAATTCTGTAATAATAAGTTTGAAACACAAAAGCTAAAGGAATTCAAATAATAGACAAAATACCCAAGAAAGACAAATTTCATAAGTCCCAAAAGGAAAAGCCTAAAGACATAAATAAAATAGAAAGAATTAGACTATGAACATAATACCAATGCCATTTTACTAAAGTAAGAAAAGGCTAATAATTAATATTCTCCTAGATTTTTCATGAACATATAGAAGATGGGCTCAAAGTCAAGACCATAGTCTAAAAAAAGTAGGTCCCCATTTGTATAAATAAAGAGGGGATGTTGGGCACAACAAATGGATACTTATAGGGGGAATACTCCTGAGTATTCAATAACCCAAAACTCTAGTTTGCAATCTTAAATCAATAATGAAGTGTGTCATAGAATAATACCTAAATTAAAAACATAAAAGAGACTCCTAAGTTCATTCACATAACAAACTTGCCTTCTAATTTCTTAGATTTGTGTGTGTTAAACATATAATTTATTTAACCCTTGATATGATGAGTTTATAAAAATCTTAATGAAGCTATAGTTTGATTTCAGTATCTATTAAAGATTAAAAATAAGGGAAACTTAGGCATTACTTTGTTACCAACTAGGATTCCATAGTCCTGACAAAGATACCTTGGGCTCCTTCTCTTCTATCTCCACTATTTTTTCCTAATCATGATGCATGATATATTAAACTTATTTCATCATGTGATCCTTTTGATTTTCTTTAGATTTTATTTTGTTCTTTTGAATCCATTGGTTCTTTCTTCTTTTGTTTTTATTTCACTCTTATTTTGTTCTTGAATGGAAAAGAGAAGAACTAGAACCCCAATGAGCTAGTATAATTATAAAACACATCATTACTAGAATGCCCCTACTAGATAAATCTATACCTAGAATTATCACTTCTAATAGGTACTTAATGAGATAACTGAATTTGACCTAATAAAATAAGAAAACTTTATAAATTTGTATGAATTACTTTGAGAGCAACTTTCACATGCCTGGTAAAAGTATTCAATTGTGACACCATTAGGAATAATCCATGATTACCTGCCTTCATCTTAAAGAATAAAAAACATATAAATATTCCTAATCTATAAACTAGTCCCAAAGTGTCAAGATTTTAATTTTTCTATTTTCAAAAAGTTATAAACTCAGTTGGTTTGGATTTTTTTAGCTTAGTTATAGTTAGATCAAACACATTTTCGATCATCAAATAAAGAAAAGAATAACTAATATAAGAAATCAAGGAACTAATCTAAGAAAGTGGGAAATCTAATCTAATAAAGAAAAATACTAAAAGTAGGAAAGATTAATCTAAAAATTAGGAAACTAGTTTATGAAAGTAATAAATCTAATCTATGAAAGAAAATAACTATTCTCAGAAAGCGGTAAATCTAATGTAATCTTATAGCTACATTTATTCATCTTTCATCAATTGGTAATATCCAAAAATGGCACAGCCTTGAAGTAGTGCTTTAGGAACTATCCATTAACTAGATATATAAGCTTATTGTCTTAGAGGTACTTTAGACAAAATGTGTTATTGTCTATGATCTCTAAAATTTGGTGTGGTCTAATCCATAGTGAGGCAAACTTGTCATGTTGTACTTTCTTCTCATGGGATTTATCCCAAAGTAACACTAGATCCAAAATCCTAAATGCTTTGACCTTTGTTATTTTATCAAACCACCAATTGACCATGTCTTAGTGTTTTCTAAATGTTTGTAAGGCCTCAATTCTTGAAACTTCTATTTCTATTATGTCCAATAATTTTGATTCTATTATATCTCTCAGTTCCATGGAGTCTTGCATGAACTAATAAGTGGGTAAATTTAATATAATTGGGAATAAAATCTTGCATATATACACCAATAGGTAAGGTGAAGCTTTAAGGGCTTACTTGTGTCTAGTTTAGTCTACCCAAAGAGCATACTTTAATAAATTGTGCCAGTCCTTAGGCTTGTCTCTAGTTGATTTCTTAATCACTTCTATCAAATTCTTGTTCATTGATTCTATCAGTCCAGTTACCTAAGGGTAGTGGTTAGAATCTAACCTAATAATCATCTAGTTTTTATGTTCCCACTCAATAAATTCTATCAATATGAAAGTTGATCCATTGTCACATACTAGAGAAATATACATGTTAAATCTAGTTGTTATGTGTTCTTCTAAGAAGTGAATAACATCTTATGATCTGTAATTATTTATGGCTATGGATTTATCCGATCTAGTATAGTAGTCTATATCAATAAGTATGAATTTATGGCCTATTGTGATGACACAAATGAAGTCTAAACCTCATTGGGCAAATGGCCTTCCTTCAACAATTGTTTATAAAGGCATTGTTGCATATACGCCTCTCTTAGATAGATCATGGCATTCATGGCATGTTATCACATGAGCATGAGCATCTTTGAAAACTATTGGTTAGTAATATCCCATTATTAAGATCTTATGGGATGTGGTACTCCCAAAAGGATGACCACTACCTATCTTTTGATGTAAGTTATCTAAGACTTTTTTTGCTTCATCTACAGATAGACACCTAAGGTATATACATTCATAATTTTTTCTATATAAGATTCCCTTGTTAATCATTTAATAACCAACTTTGAGCCTCAAATATCTCTTCCTCTCTATATTGAGCTATGGGAACAAGTTTTTATAAGTAAATATTGTATTATATCAGCATATCATTCTCCTTTAGATACTTGAGTTTCACATACCTCTTCAACTATGATGTGTGTATTTGTTTTAGTCATAATCTAAACAATGGCTTACCCTTGAATGGTCTTTACAGAATTTATATCTATATTGAATTCTTGTAGCTTGGCCATCCATTTGCCTCATCATTCTCCTAGCTCATTCTATGATATGGTGAGCTTGATAGCAGGATCAGGCATGATGGCAATGACTTTATTCCTCAATATGTAATGCCGAAAAAATTTCATGGCTTTAACAAGGGAAAAATATGTTTATCAATCATAGAGTACTTGAGTTTTGCATCTTTTAGATTCATTCTCATAAATGTGATTAGATGTTCAATCTCATCCTTCTTCCGTGTGATGATAAAAACAATTATATGCTTTAAAGAAAATGAGTATAGGTATAAATATTTATTAAAATCTAGACTGATCAGCACTACAGCTTATGATATTATGTCTTTAATGTGCTATAAGGACTTTTGGGATTTAGCTGTCCATTTTATTTTGGCATCTTGCTTGAATATGGCATTCAAAGGTCTAACAATCTCTACAAATCATGAGATGAACTTCCTTATGAAATTAATCTTTATAAAGAATGATTTGAGCTCCTTCTTGATGTTGGGTGGATAAAGTTTTGAAATCACCTAAATTCCATGTAGATCAATGGTGATCCCATCCTTGGTGATGATGTGACCCAAAAGCTTGCCTTTAGTCACTCTAAATATACTCTTCTTTGGGTTTAATGAAACATTAAACCTTCTGCATCTCTTTAATATGGACTATAGGTCACTTAGTAGTCCTAATTATTTAAAAATACCATAAGATCATCCATGTAGATGATTATGAATTTTCCTATTAATCCTTTGAAAGTAAGATCCATGGTATGTTGAAAGGTATCTCCTTTATTTATCAAGCCAAAAGGCATCCTCTTATAGGCATAAGCTCCCCACTTTATGGTAAACATCATCTTCATTATATCCTTAGATTGTATCAATACCTGATTGTAGCATAAAAATCCATCCAAGAAGGATATCATTTCAGAACCACTTACTATTTATATCACCTCATCTAGAGAAGGCAAAGGATAATTGTCCTTTTTAAAATCCTTATTCAAGTTTATAATATTGACACATGATCTTATCTATCTGATCTCACTATTCTTCTTTCTTATTGGGACCAAATTAGCCACCCAGGTATAATATATTACTAGAAATATTATTTTTGTGCTTAAAATATTCTCTTCTTCTTTTTGAATGAGAGGCTCTAGAATAGGATTGATTGGCATTTACCTTTACCTAAATGGTTTATGATCTGGCTTTAAATAAATCATATGATTAATTATCTGCAAGTCATATAATCTCAAATATTCATATGCCCAGGCAATGATATCCCTATATCAAGTGATTTAATCCTTCACTCATTATCTCTCTTCCAGGGTATAACTGAGACCAATATTAACATAATTTTGGTTATGTTCATCTCTTAGATTTTCCTTTTTGAATTATAATTCATTAACCTTTGTCTATTATAATTTTTTTGCGTAAGTATCTATGTCAAATAGTCTTTCCAAGGAGACCAACCTAGATGGAATTCAATTCTCTTTGAGCTAAAGAATACCCTCTTTGTCTGATTTCTCTTGATAGAGGTGATTAATGTCCTTGTCATCAATGAATTGGGATTTGAATTCACCAAATTTAGTTATAAACTGAATAATCTATTGCTCATCATCAAAGACATAGAAATTTTCTATGTTATCTAGAATAAAAGGGCATAGTAACAATTCAATGGAAAAAAAATTTACCTTAAATTCTTGTGGTGACTCTACATTAGAAACAATAGTAGCTAATGAGTCATCACCCTGATTTTTCTCTCTAAGAAATGCTACTGTGTTTAAATCTTCAAATATTTCAATTAGGTCCCATACTCTATGCTTGAATCTCTTCAAATAAGATAACTTGCATTGGTATTTATTTTTGACTTGATTGACCACCAATTTTGAGTCGCTAAATATTCATATTTGCTTCACATTATTATTGAGTGCAAACTATAGTCCTATAACTAAGGCCTCATACTCAACTCTATTATTAGTACATGGAAATTGCAATCTATATGCTACCAAGAATTTTTAACCTTGTGGATCAATTAACTTAATTCCCATGCCTGATCCTTGCTTAGATCTAGAACCATCAAAGTGTAAAGTCCATATCTAATTAGAACCTTTAGATTTTAACTTGTGTACTTGATTCTACATAGAAAAAGTATAAATACCAAAGCTGGGTGACTCATACTTTACCTATTCATTCTTGGCATTATACCTCATAATGGGATACTTCATTATTAGCTCTCTGTCAATCCTAATTTGATTTGAAACTTATCTCCATGATAGCCATATATGGTAAAAGTTTATAGAGATATATTTTTTGAGTACTTTGGATCAGTCTCTACTCAATAATAGACCATACCCTTCAAGTATGGCCACTAATAAAATATCAATGATCATCTAAATGTATGGTTTAAAGGTTACTTAGATATGCATGTCCCTTAATTCACCAACTATAAGGGCCATTGTCTTTTCTAATTTTTAAACTATCCTCTTTGAAAAGCTTGGCATCAAACCAAGATTTTGACATATATATGTAGGCATGATAGGTGCAGATGCTACAAAATCAACTAAATAGTTATGAATGTTCTTACCAAATGCCTAGATAGTTATTAAGAAGGGTGAAACTTCTAGCTTGCTCTTGTAAATGACATTGGTATTAGATGCTTTTGATTTGTTTATAAATGCTTTTGCTTTCTCCATAGGCATCTTCCTAATAATGGACTTATAGAGCATCTCCTTTTGTTTGGTAATTTGAGTTACTCATGAAGAGTTATATTCACCTTGATCTTCTTCATATTCTAAATAATATTGTATCCTCCTTTACTTGGTTCTTCCTTATTCTAATACTAATCATTCCCCTTTGGACGGGGTGGATTATTGTCTACTTTAGGATTAGGAGTAATCACCATGGTATATGGAGGAGTCAATGTTGTGAGTGGTTGATTATTCCTTATATTATATGCACCTTTCTAAAACTACTAAAAAACATGAACTTCATCCATGTTGTCCTTAGGTTCATTGTCATCTTCACCTGAAAATGGAAACTCTTGAATTTCAAAGAACATGGTAGTATTGGATGAGCCAAAATATAGATGATGCTCAGGTAGATTATACATTTGATCTTGTCTAACCACCTCTCTTGAAAATGTTTTGAATGCTATGTAAAATTCAACATAGTTGAGCTCACCATGCTCAAAATTATTGTGAATTATGCACCAATTAGGAAGAACCATCTCTGCTATGTGGATCTCTAGGATCTTGTTAGGCTATTCCATATTATTTTTAGGCCTATTAAATGGTTGGTTGTATCTCTAAAATCCAATGTTCTAATTACCGATTGGGCCATTGGTGTTGCCCATCCTCCTTTGCATATTTGAAAAATCATTACTCAACTTTTGAACCATCTTCTAAATAGAATCAAGTTCTACTTTTGTAGAATTAGTTCCTTGTAGAATAGTAGTAGAAGATATATTATATTATTGATTCTATTGGTAGCCATTACCCTGTAAGTGATTATTCAAGAATCCATAGTTTGGCTATATTTTTTTTGTCATGAGAGGCAACATATATAACTAGTTTTGATTAAATTTTAGGATATTCTGCCTTGGATATGGAATCAGATTCAACATGGGAAAGTTATTGTGGACATTGGACATAGTGGGCACCTGAGGATTTAGTTATCTATTGATATTAATGGCTTCTTTGAATGCTCATGATAAATTTTTAGCTATAATATCTCTCCTTAAGAACACTATAATAATTAGATCTAGCACATTATTGTACATATCTAATGTTAATACTTCCTCTAGTTTGTACCATGGGGTTAAATAGTTATATATATTTTTAAATCTCATGTTGAAAGCATGGATAGGCTCGTTAGGCTCTCTCTTCATACTAGTGAAGAACTGGTATATTATGTTAAGACCAGTAACCTACCAAAATTATGCAAGAAAATTAGCTTGACACTCATCCCAAGAAGTGATGGAGTTCTCTATTAGATTTAAATACTAGTAATAAGTAGAATCTATTAATGTAAAATGAAATAATCTACATGCAACATCTTCATCGATAACATTCATTAATCTCAAAGCAGCTTTGAAATATTTGATATGCTCTTCCACTGTCCTTACTCCTAAAGGAGAAAATGATAATAGATACTTCTCAATATTTTGAGGTAAATCATGCATATATCTTTAGATGTCAATTAGCATATCCAACCAACTATGGTGGTTGTTGATCCATTAGTTGATTAACAAGCAAAAGGTTCCCTATGGGTAAAGGATTCTTTATTAGAAGAGATAGATTATTTTGAATTGGGATTGTTGGCATAGTTCTAGGTATCCTTGATTTGACAAGGGTGAAACTAATAAACCAACCTAAGAATTAAATTTGGTCACTCTCCTAGGTGACTCTAGTGAAACTCTACACAAATGATAATTACTATTATGAAGGGTGATATATGAAGGGTGATATCCTCCTTCTAGCACCATTAGAACTATTGATGTGGGTTTTATACACACCATAGTCAAATGATGTAGCCTCTAAAATTTTAAGATCTTAATGGAGGCAAACTCCATTCCAAATCATAAGTTGTAGGTATGAAGTCTATTACAACCTATTGATGGAATAGCTGATAGGGCATGCAGGTTATTGACAAGGTTTTTGGATAGCGGCACGGTTCCTAATAGGGGTATCAAATATCTATGTGAGTTGGATGAGTGACTGGTTGCTAATATACAATAGGTAGGTCTCAAAAAATGAGGTAAGGGTAAGGTAGAAAAGAAAGATTATATGGTTTTTAGGAATTAATTCCCTAGCTGATTTCTAAAAGGATAAGTACTCTCAAAACCTACACATATTACTAGCAATAATTACACACACACAATCAAAAATGGTTAAGAATTCTAAGGAGATAAAAATGCAAGAAATTCATAGGCCTTAAACAAAGATTTCTCCTTTTAGAGAATTTTTCGCACATCTTTAATCAAGAGATTATGGCTCAGGCTAGTGAAGCATCTAAGGTATTTGTTACACACACACAAAAAAATCTAAGAAAGCACTCATGCACAATCATAATTATGAATTAATTTGAACTTGAATATCTTAACCAATATATTTACTAATCTTTCAACAATTATTGCACATCTATAGATTAGGATAATAATCAAAATAATTAGGAATCTATTTTCAACTTTTACACACTAAATATTATTGAAGTATACAACCAAAGAAAGTAATAACTAATTACATATAAATTGGAAAGAAAATACACAAACACACTTTTTGACAATCAAAACTGATGCTACTCCTATATTCAAAAAATCTCTGATAAAAATTCAAGTTTGATTACAATTATTTATATAGACTTAGGGAAGGGGTTTCCTCATCCTCCAAGTTCATGCAAGGTCATTACATGTGATAGTCAGAACATGAGTTCTAATTATGGTCTAAAACCATATAAAATTCTACTTTTAGTTATCTATTTAAAATAGGTTTTTTCAAAATCTATGAAATATGTGCATGTGTATAAAGATAGAGACATTTTTTTACAATTATAGCTCAAACTGCATGCAAAACTTCAAATATATGTGCCATTTTGCAAAATTATGCATGCCTCATTTATAGGTTATGATAACAACTTGTTATATATTCTACATTATCCACCTTCAAATATAATGTAGATATTCATCAAAGATGATCATTGTATCAATCCTTTATAACCAAGATGTTATTTAACTATGATTAATCTAACATGACTATGCATTGCATGTTGCCTATGCCTCTCATTGAGTTTGAAACTTTTAAAATTACACCTAAGACTCACTCCATTGATTCACTTTTACATGATTTAATGTGGGTGTGTCATTTGGTAGCTCTACAAGATCTCTAAGTACCTTTTATTATTGCAGCTCAAATGTCTTTATGCCATGTGGTAACTTCTCACTTGTTCTGTGACCTTTAGAAAGTCTTCATTGATCTCACACCATTATATCTTTGGTATGTGAGTTAACATGAACCAACATATCTTGGTGCTTGACCTTTTGACTCCTTATGAGGCTAAAATTTATCTCTCTTAGGTTCACTCCTATAAATATGAAAATAAAATGACTCAGCATATATATATATATATATATATATATATATATATATAATAAATTACTTGAATTTAGGGGTAACACTTGGTAATTTCATAGGATTTTGGTCTATTTAACTTGGTAGTAGGGTTTTTTTTGGAAATTTTGTTTGGGGCAATTATTACAGGCTTTTTATGTAGAGGAATTATTATATTTTTGCACAGGGTATGCATATCATCAAGGAAATTGTTTTGGATAATATGTCCAAAGTAATTAAATTGAATGATATGTCTTATTTCATTAGGTAAAATTTTTGAGACATACAGTTCAAAGGGACTACATTTTTGTTGAATAAAATATTCGAGACACAAAGTCTGAAGGAATTGGTTCAAAAGACAAAAGGCCTAGGACAAAAGTCCTGAAGGCTAAGTCTTAGAGGGTAAAGGCCAAAGGGTAAATCCTCTCAGATAAAATGTTTTAAGGAATGGGTCAAAAGGTGAAATATTTTGAAAAAAATGTTTGAAGGAATTGGTTGAAGGATAAAGTCCTGGGACAAAGGTCCCAAAAGGTTTGTGCGAAGGGAAAAAGGGGCTGGGATAAAATCCCAAAGGGCATGATCTCTTGAACAAAATGTTTGAAGGTAAAAAGGATCAAGATAAAAGTCTCAAATGAATTTTTCAAAAGGATTAAGGGTAATTTCAAAAAGGCCAAATGGTAGGTGGGTTAAGGCTGAAGGGTCATTTATGAAAGGGCTAAAATTTGAAGGATCTAATTTGTATGGATTTTCATCTATGACAAAAGTCCCAAAGGATCTCCTTCATAAAAGGTTGAAGGGATATTAAAAAGGGCCAAAAGGTTATTCAAAATGGCCAAAGGGAAAGTTTGTAGAGCAAAGTTCCCATGATAGTTATCTTGAAGGGTAAGTGCAAAAGGTTTGAAGGTTCTAATTCATGGAAATTTTTTTGACAAAGTCTAATTCATAAGGTAAATTTTTAGTGGGAAAAGGGTCTAGGAAAAAATTCCCAAAGAATAAGTTTCACAAATCCCAAAGGATATGTACCCTTGGGTTCATTGTTTTGGTAAAATTATATTGGCAAGATTGCTTTGGGGAATTATTTTTGGATTTTTACATCAGATAAAATGCTTGATGACAAAAAGTTTGAAGGGTCATTTGAATCAAGGAAAGGTCCTGGGACAAAACTCCTAAAGGTTATTTTCAAAATTCCTAAGGTCACTTTCAAAAAGGATAAAGGGTAGGTGGGTTAAGGGTGAAGGCTCATTTTGATTAGGCAAAAATATGAAGGGTTTATTTTCTAAGTAATTTTTTCCATAATAAAAGTCTTGAAGGATCTACTTCATAAAGGTTGAAGGGTAAGTCTGAAGGGATAAATAAAATCTATCAGAGGATTTATTTTGGACAAAATGTTAAGGACAAAATTCATTTAGGGAATTATTTCAAACAAAATGTCTACAACAATTTTCTTGATGGAATAAGTTTGAAACATAAAGGCCAAAGGAAAGTTTGAAGGGATAGGATAAAGTGTGAAATGCATGATATCTCAAAAAAAATTGCCATGACAAAAGTCCCACAGACCTAATTCTATCGAGGGAATTGCTTCAGATAAAATGTTTGTAATAATGTTCCTAGCAAAAGTAAGTCTATGCCAAAAATACCATAATGATAAGTTTGAAACACAAAGTCTGAAGGAATGTTAAAAGGGAGGGTATGGAAAACAAACTCAAAAAAGGAGGGAAGGATATGATGTCTCAAACAAAAAGGCCACAACAAAAGTTGATAACAATAAGTACAAAACATAAAGGCCAAAGGAATTTAGATAATGGACAAAATACCTGACAAAGACAAATTGCATAAGTCCCAAAAGGAAAATCTTGAAGACATAATCCAAATATAAATAATTAGACTATGAACACAATACTAATGCCATTTTTATAAAATATGAAAAATACAATAATCAATCTTCTCCCAAATTTTGCATAGACATATAGAATAGGGGCTCAAATTTAAGACCATAGTCTAAAAAAAGTGGGTCCCCATTTCTGTAAAGAAAAAGGGGATGTTGGGTAAAAAAAATACAATATATATTGTTATAATAACAATATATCTACCTAAAAAATAATAACAACTAATTTACCAACTATAATCTATTAGTGAAGTATTACTCATGTAATTATTCACTTTACAATATAACCCAAATCAAATACTAAATCCTAAAATTCCCCCCCCCCCCCCCCCGCCTTATTTTTTACATGGTAAAATATATCTCATTCTTTGATTATAGCATGCCACCTCTATGTTCTCATGATCAATTCACTGAAGGTTTTCTTTTTCATGAAATCCAACAACCTCCAAAATGGTTTTACAATTGGTTAACCAATAACCACAACATGATGGTTTTACAAGTGGTTAACCAAGAACTATAACATGATGGTTTTACATATGGTTAACTAACAACCATATTACCATGATTGTTATAATATATTTTGATCAATAGCTTACAATGTTTCTATAAAATGGGTGACATGGGGAATACTCATAAGTGAAAAAGAACATAACATCTATTCTTATTTTCACACCACACTAAAATCCACAGCACATAGCTAAAACAAATGTCACTAAAACATAAGTGGTCCCATCGCTAGTGGCTAACGAGAGGCTTGAATAGCCTCCTTTCTCTATTTCCTCCAACCTCCAACATGAGAAACTACTTAACCAATTTTTATTTTAGACTCAAAATAAGAAACTCCCCTCCCCACATTTTTGAAAATTCCTTTTTTAGGACGTCGGGTTCTCCCAAAATTGTGTCCTTTACATAGGATGAGATTTTTGACTTTGACTCTTTTGACATACATTGATAAATAACATCTATGACATACACATTGTTCTCTTATAATTGACCTAATAAGTAAATCGAAACCTATATGACCTTGTATTTTATGACATAAATATTTTATTGACATGGACTAAATAAAATACTCAAAACTGTAATATCCCTTGTGACCCAAAATAACACAACTTAAAATGACACTAACTAGATATATTTGGACTGACTTTAAAATAAGATTTAAACGCATAAACCAATAATAACTAAACCATAACTTTTATTTGAAAATATTATATATTTAAATGGAATAACCAAACTCTATTTAAATTAATGCACATAGAGAATAATAATATATTTATCTCTATATTGTTCTATAGTCCATTACATAGTTATATAGGAAATATGTTTCCTATACATAGGATAGTGAGATCCCTAAAATCTCTCACCTACTAACAAACCAACTAACTACTAAAAATACGATATATATTGTTATAAAAATATATATACCTAACAAATAATAACAACTAATTTACCAACTACAATCTATTAGTGAAATATTACTCATGTAATTATTGACTTTACAATATCATCCAAAGTAAATACTAAATCCTAACATTCCCCACCTTATTTTTTACATGTTAAAATATATCTCATTATCTGATTATAGTGTGCCACCTCTATGTGCTCATGATCAACTCACTAATGGTTTTATTTTTTATGAAAGCCAAAAAACTCCAAAATGGTTTTAAAAGTGGTTAACTAAAAACCACAACATGATGGTTTTACAAGTGGTTAAAAAATAACCATAACATGATGGTTTTACAAATGGTTAACCAATAACCATATTATCATGATTGCTATAATATATTTTGATCAATAGTTTACAATGTTTTTATAAAAGGGGTTACATGGGAAATACTCATAAGTGAACAAGAACATAACATCTATTATTGTTTTCATGCCACACTAAAATCCACACCACACAACTGAAACAAATGTCACTAAAGCATAAGTTTCCCCATCATTAGTGGCTAACAAGAGGCTTGAATGACCTCCTTCCTATGTTGCCTCCAACATTCAACATGAGAAAATGCTTACTCAACCAATTTCTCTTTTAGACTCAAAATAATAAAATCCCCCCCCCCATAGTTTTGACAATACATTTTTAGGATGTCAAGTTCTCTAAAAATTGTATCCTTTACATAAGATGAGATTTTTGACATTGACTCTTTTGACATACATTGATAAATAACATCTATGACATGCACATTGTTCTCTTGGACTTGACTTAATAAGTAAATCAAAACCTATATGACCTTGTATTTTATGACATATATATTTTATTGACATGGACCAAATAAAATACTCAAAACTATAATATCCCTTATGACCCAAAATAACACAACTTAAAATGACACTAACTAGAGATATTTGGACCAAATTTAAAATAAGATTTAAACACATAGACCAACAATAACTAAACCATAACTATTATTTGAACACATTATATATTTAAATAGAATATAAAAACTCAATTTAAAGTAATGCACATATATAATAATAATATATTTCACTCTATATTATTTCATACTCCATTACATAGTTATATAGGAAATATGTTTTGTATACATGGGATAGTGAGATCCCTACAATCTCTCACCTACTAAAAAACCAACTAACTACTAACAATATAAGATGTATTGTTATAACAATAATATCTCTACCTAAATAATAATAAAAAATAATTTACTAATTATAATCTATTAGTGAATTATTTCTTACGTAATTATTCACTTTAAAATATTACCCAAAGTAAATACTAAATCCTAATACTAATAGTGTTGCAGGAGGTGGTAAACCTAATTGAACATGTAGGTGAGCAATAGGATGTTACTCTACCCACCATGTGTAATGTCTAGTAATATAAATGCAAGCCAATATAAAAGAAACAATAGGCTAACTAGACACAATAAATGTATATGGTTGCCATACAATCTCACCACAAGTCATAGTTTTCAGTGTTTGGGTATGTGGTACAACATGTAACACATGATCCTACCTCCATCTAAGAACCCAAGGTAAACTATCATCAATAGCAATGGGTAACCCAAATGGTTGATACATAGGGAATATCTCATATATCTAGCTACTAGGCAAAATAATGGGGGCCATAGTCATCTTTTTACAAAAAAGAATACTATGCAAATTATGCACTAGTTACACTCATATCACTTACCCAAGGTCATATTGAGTAATATGCTCCAAAATATATTGACACAAGGTAACCATGTACAATGGCACCTTCCCATCTAATTTATGATATATCACATGAGGTAACACAAGGTTAATAATCACCTTTTAGATATCCAAAATGGTTGATACATATACATCAAATAGATGCACATGTAAACCATTATAATACCTCTCTAAGCTAGTTTCTCATAAGGCTAAGGCTCACTGCTTTTGGACTATCTCTATAGTATCACAAATCATAATATAAATATTAATTAGAAGTCCAAAAATTACATGTACATCCTTGAGGGTGATACCCACCTCAATGGTATCCCCATCCACTACCCACCTATATTTTTTGGTTAGTCTCTCCCATGCTCCTAAAAATATGGTGAATATGTCAACACTCAAAGGGATCATACACATTTGTATAATCCCACTTAAACTCAATGATTTCAAATATGCATGGTCATTAGCTATCAGTCTCTCCAATAAATTAGGTAACCACATGACGTTAACTAAATGACAAATTTTTTATCACCTTTACAAAATATCAAACAAACAAAGCACGTATTAATCCTCAATATTAAATAATTAGGAAAACACATTATTAAAATTAATAATTAATGTATTTACACCAAAATTAACTACTTCACCAACATGTTTTCATATTTTCTTAATAATTTACACTACATTGGCCACATATTTAATTGTCAGCCAAAAACAAAAAAATTTACTATATCATCCATTTTAAACATAGTTGGTTAGGCCATCCTACTATGTTGGCCACTTAAAAAAAATTGACCACTTATTATAGCTATGTAAGTCACCTAAATACATTACTACATCAACCAAAGTGTATAGTCACCCTCTTATACATTATCAAACTAAATCAGCTAATCTCTACATAGTCTACCACTTATTTCCAAGATACATCAACCCCCCTACTATGCATTTGATCACCTTATTTAACCTACCCATTTTTTACTACATCAACCTAGCTAACCCCATTCAGTTTACATAGTGATTTTTGAACTATTTGTCATTAAAACCTTAGGCATTAATGACACCATTCACCCTATACCCATTAACCATTCTACTTCTTATACTGTCCTAAAACATTTTGGGGCAAATTTTGCTACACAAATTTACCTCTACACCTAGTTTTTCAAATATACCTTATTTTTCAATTAAACTAGGCAAAAAATTCAAAATTAATTACATTACTTACCTAGATCATATTAGTCATTGTTATTATGTGTCAATTTCCTTGTGCTCCTTATCTCTAGGCCACAGTCTCTAGCATCACTTTCTCAAGTCTCATAGAGATTTGGTTTTCTCAAAATAGTAAATATACAAATGAATAGTTAAAGATCATATTTATATTTCAAATTTACAAATTCTTTAACTACCAAATATTCACCATGAAATTCCCTATTTTGCTCATAACTATGTTTTTATAGGCTCTTTTTCAAAATTATAAAAATTTATAGAATCTTGACACCATAGATAATTTTTATATACCTAAATCACATTTTTGTAAAAAATTAAAATTTGATCTTTTTTAGGTCTGCCTAATGTTCTATACATTAGACACCTCTTCCTTTTCTCACGTGACTTATATTCTATAACAATAAAGTAAGTGAAGGTACATATTTTTTAATTCTTTAATTCCATTTATTTATACACTTTAAAATGTAATTTATTTATCTCAAAATTTTGTGTTGCTATGCTCTTTTACCTAAGCACCATCCCATGTTGCAAATGTGTGACATGTGATGAACTTCGAGTAGGGCATATGTATACACACAATATTTTTAAAACTTTATCAATTACTAATGCTTTATGTCTTGTAATAACCCATAAAATCTCAATATTTATAAGTACATGCCTTAAAGGGTACATTTGGAAATGGGTTGGTAGACCTTTGGTGCTTTACAAGATTTTTGGCCCATATACCATTACCTAAAATCACTACAATCTACTCTAATCCAATTTTATAAGTAATAAAATCCCACTTATACACTCCCCTAAGTAATTAACCACCTAAAATAGCCATTACCTAAGAAAAATTAAATTTTACCCACTTTTTATACTAATTTAACCCAGTTGACCTTGTTGGGAATTTAGTACATGTTACAAAACTCCATCGGCCTAAGTCAGCATAGTTTGATGCCTAACAGTTCTATTTTCTACCAAACAAGGTTAACCTATCCAACCTTATTAGCTAAATTCCCATGAGGGTTTAGGATCAATCCTTGGATATAAATACTCCCTTAAATTCATTTCTAAAGAGAAGATCATTCAATTGTGCATCATAATTCCCAAATCTTCTTATACTATCAATAAGAGATTTCATTGCTTAAGTTTTTTTCCTTAAAGAAGTAACACTTATCTTATGGAGGTCTTGGATGCATAGGATAATTATTTTAGCCTATAATTTATCTATCCTTATGATCCTTTTAATCTAAAATAATCTCTTTCAAAGTACCATTGTCCAAGGGAGTTATTGAGGAACAATGGGTTCGCTTCAACAAAAGCAAGTATACTCCTAGTCCTTTATATTTTTATAAGTGAATGTTGTATAATTAATGGGTTGGATTGTATCACTCCTTGATTAGATTATTTATATGTTATATAATTATATTTTTTTATTTATTATCTTCCCCATTTGTTCCACAAGCTTTGGTGAGTACTATAATAGCTTGCATATTCATGTACTATATTAGCTTTCATGTTTATTTAGTAGATTAGCTTGCTTAATTTTTTTACAATCATAAGACATATCTACATTTATCACATCATGTAATTTTATTATAGGAATTGATAACCTTTCCCTTACCATTATGTGATAAGATATCCCTTATTATAGGTTAAGTGAATCCATTATTGTTCATGACCCTAATTTAATAAAGTATTGTTAAGAAGACTATTAGTTGATTACCTTCTTTGAGCTTGGATATTACTGAGCAGGATAAGTTTTAGATCTATCTTATTTCATTTTCATATAGTTACTACCTTATTAGTTATACCATCTATGGTTTAATTTGGTATGTTATTAGGATCCCATTAGATACATACTCTTTGATTGGTACCTTCTATAAAGTATGGGTGTGTTAAATACTTTCATGCCAATCAGGTAATTATAATTTCTAGATTTGTCTATGAGCATCCTCTTGAATAAGATAAATTATACCAAAGAAGTGAATTATAAATCCTATTAAGGCTAACCCACTATAAAAGGGTAAATAACAAGAAATTCCCTTTACTAGGTGGATCATGCTTGAAATACCATTACATCAGAGATCTACAATGGGTTCCATGGAATCCTCATCTATTACACACCATATTTAGATATCCAAAGCACCTACACATGTTCATATTATTATTTTTCTAAATAAACCACATAAAAATAATCATGGGTTCCATTAAACCTTACTCCTATTACTCCTATTGTTACTTCATGACAATAAAGTCCCATTATACATACACAGAGCATCTTAGGTATTACAATGACAAATATTGCACCTATACATGTTCCTTGGCAATGTCACCTATTTATTAACTAGGTTCATAGTGGGGAGATATCTACAAGTATAGTTTAGATGTAATTATAGGACAATCTCTGTACGTATTACAAAAATACCCAAAAAGTCTAAAACATTCAAAAATCTAAAAATATTTTTGACATTTACATATTCTATTGGCTCCTTGGCATATATGTTTTAGTTTCATGTTGATGGATAAAATATTAGTTAATTTTACATACACATGTTTCACTTTTCTATTTGAGTGTGATACATGGATACATAGATACATGATTTATACACTCTTAAATTTTGGGATTTCGCTTTACTCACATCACTAGGACATTGGGAGCATCCACATTATATGATCATGATACATTTAGGTTATATCATTCTATGGTAACTTTACATTCTCATGTTTGAGCTCATATATGTAGTTACACATGCCTTTATCCATGCGTATATCTTCCACATTATACTTGATATGTTATGTATTTGACATTTTTTACTAACACATTTGATCCATGGGATATTATGATATGTTTATATTGGTTATTTATGATTTCCTTTATGCACTTCATTGAGTGTCTTGCCTTTTTATTGTCTTGTCTATTGAGCATTTGAATATGCTCCATTGTTTGTAGTCCCCATGCCTTTATTTTATTCATTGAAATTTGAATATGTCATTATTTATTGTATGGATATTTGAATATGTCATTATTTCTTTTATAGACATCTGACTAAGTCAAGTCTATTTAATTTTATGGCATTTGAATATTCTCCTTATTTGTGGTCTTCTTGGACCATTGAATTTTGAGTTGCTTTTGAGTGCTCTTATGTGTATGATTGATTTACTTGTTGAGATTGTAATGTTACCATCTATATGTTTCCATGATATTTATCATGCATCTTAATCCTTGATGTGATCACATTCTATATGTTTCAATGATACATTTACTTGTTCATGTTCTCATATATGCTTCATGGCTCATTTATAGTTATATGGTTATTTTATCCTTTTGAGGTGAGGTAACTACTATTTTATATTCTTCCCTCACCTCAAAGTGGGGCATAGCATTGGAGGCATGCCATAATATCATGGCTTCCACACATTCATAGTTGTAGATTTAGTGGGGTCATGTCATAGAGGCATGGCTTCCACACACATTATGGTTTTAGATTCAATGAGGGTATGTTTTGGAAACATGTTCTCCACACTTATTCAGTATTTAGCATACCCATATTACAATGGGGACATATTTTGGAAACATGTTGTCCACATTGACACTTATATCAATTTTTATATTTATCCATATATAGTGGGGAAATATTATGGTAACATGTCACCCACACTTGTTCAAATATTAAGAAGTGTATAAGATTTAGATACACAATTATGGTATAATTATATACATTGGTACCATTATTATACATAATTTCATCATGAGACATATCTAAGGTGCATATATTATGCAATATGTGCTTAATATTACAAAATACAAATTAATTTCATATTATAAACACTCTTAGAGACTATCACCACCCATCGGGTTGGACATTTACATACTATATTGAGGTAATATAATACAATAGTTCGTTCACTTTTTGGTATGGTTAATATGATTAAATCACTCAATATTTCCAAGCTTTCAAGTTGGGTTTGATTGTATCATCTGGCCTCATAATTTGATAGTGTGAGTTGATTTGGTTCACTCACACTCACTAAGTTATAAGTATGATTAGGTTACATGGTTGAGCTAGTCTCAACTGCCAAGTGGAAATTCATCTCTGTCTTAAAGTTGGGGGCATGGGCCCTCCTATCTCTTTTTTTCTTTCTTTATCTCCTTATATATATGCACTTTATATATTTATATTTTTCATAATATTAATTTCAATGATTCATAATTATACATATTTTAAATGAATTTTCCAATAGGTAATATGGTAGCATCGATACACATGCATGCCCATAAACATTTCTATTTCAAATTTAAAATCATTTCAATATTATCAATTTTAGATTATATGACTGATTATATATTATAACATGCTCTTGATTTTAGGTCAATCACCAAAAAATCACTCGAGTTGGACTCAAGCAAAGATAAGGTGTGTTATACATACCTAGGTATTCATTAATTTCCTTTAAACTAGTAATTTCATTACTAGATTAAAAGGGGGGATGTAGACACTATTTTTGAAATATATGGCACCTTAGTATTATATACTTGGAAAACTTAGACCTTGGTCATTAATATTAGTTATAGACCTTTCCTTCTTATTCAATTCTCTCATATTCTCTCGTATGTCCCTTGGCCTATCTCTTAGTTTGACCAATCTTATGTTGATGACCCAAGCCTTATATCTTGATTATAATGCTTAAAACTCATTTATCTTATGCCTCTACAAGTTTTGATCATGTACCTACTTCCCTTATCCTTAGACACTTATGTCCTATATAAATACCTACATTTATGTAGGTGTCCTAATTTGACACAAGTATCCACTACCCTAAAGTTATATAATTTTCAAATGAAATGTATCCTAATGATTAGCTGAAGTGTTTTAATGTGATTTATTCTCTAAGGGTATAGGTATAAATATAATATCAACCCTCATTCATACCACACCTAGAATAGACCCAATGTAACTTATCAAAATCATTAAATCAAATATTCAATAAAGAAAAACTTTCATATTTTATCTTATTATTAAATTAGTCATAAAAACATCACATACATAGGTCTGAAGTAATGAAGGAGCAAACCAAGAGATATATTTTCCAAGTTAAAATATAGGTCAATGTTATACTTAATTATCACACATTACATGATGTACACACAAGCCAACACATAAAGGATAACTACATAAGTTTTAGTCCCTCTTTAAGGTATTGGCTATTTTTATCACATAGATATTGCACCCATCTTTGTATTGTAGCATGTTGTGCATAAATATAATGATATAATGGGATCACCTCCAAGATTAGGACCTTGGAAAATTGAGGTGAACCTCTAGAAAAGGTTGGATTCATTTCATTAAGTTAAATACAACTAATAAATTATGAATTCAAGTAGAAATTCCACTTCTTAATGATCTTGATTCTAAACTAAGGTTTAACTATGAGGAAAAGAGTTTTAGAAATGAATTTGAAAAACTAGAAATGGTGATTAAACCAAATATTTATAGTGGATTTTAATGCTTGATTTATATGAACATAATAAAATAATAAATATAATAAAGTTTATTGGAGCAAAAACTCATGAAAATATGAAACCAAAGTTAATATTGGACTTTTCTCATATAAGGAACAATATTCTTTATTTTTAATCAAACAATCTCTTAAAAGGGAAAAATAATACCACAAATGAAATTTTGTGACTAAAATAAGAATGAAAGAATTCAAAAATTTGACAAATATCTTTGCATACACAAAGATAACATAGACAAGAAAGGTAAATATTCAATCTATTATCATTCTCTCGATTACAACATGTAGATCAATTGTTCAAAATGTATAATAATTTATATAATAATAAAAAGATAAATGGGCTATGCCATAGTACCCATATTTTTAAAAAATATTCTCTTGGAAGAAGAGTAATTATCAATAACTCTATGCCCAATTAAAGACTAAGAAAAATATGAAAACCTCATGCAAAGGGGCATAATATTTAGTTGGAATGGCATCTTTGGCAAGGTAAATATCTAGAAGAAGGAACATGCAATTATTTGGCATTCCAAAAACTATTGGAGGTGTGGAGGAAACTTGTTGAATCTTCATGTAACATCCTCATGATATTTAGTTGAGTTGTTGTATCTTATTCACGAAATGAGGCACCAAAAATGAACTCATACTTAGAAAAATATAAAACTTTTAGATATTTTAGGTTATTTTTTCAAAACCTAACTTGTATTTTTTTAATGGGACTTTTAAAACTTTTATGTCATCCAATATTTACAAAACTAGAAATGCAATTTACAACATGAGTTTTTGCAAGTGAGCAACTCAGTCTTTGTCAAAAATAAAAGTGCAATTTACATGTTTTGTTTTCACAACTTTTCAACCTATCAAAAAGGTACTTGAAAATTACAAGAGGCTCTTTCTCAAAAATGATAGTTTTAATTTGCAACCTACAACCTTAAAATGTTTTTTACAAAAAAGAAAATTAATATACATAATGTATTTGATTGAAATAATTAATGTGTAACCATAACCTCTAAAGACTCCTTGTCCTTCTTTGCATGTGTCTTCTCAATATAAGCATCAAAACTTTTGAATATATCTAGAACATGATCTTCATCAAGACCAAATGAGTATAGACTGATTATTTCACATTATGCAATTGTGTCAAAGATTTCCCTTTGTGTAGGCTTGTATACTTGAGTGCCCTTCCCCATCTGATCTATTGTATTATGGTATCTAATAAATCAATGGATGGAGCTCAATTTTAATGTTGTGTCCCATGTTAATTCGCTCTTGACCACTCCTTTGAATTTTTCTTGCACTTATTGTATTGAAAGGATCTGATCTTAACGATCTATTACTTCACATGACAATTTATTGAGAAAATATTCAATGTCATAGATCATATCTATGACCATATCATATGTAGCTTTAGATTTATTATTACTCTCTATGAGTATTCTTATTCTAAATCTGGTTACCCTATCTAATTCCTCATGCTCTATATCATTTTTTAATATCTTTTATGTAATGAGGGTGTTAGTTTCAATCATGTCCACAACTTACAGTTTTGGGTAGAATAGGTTCAATTTTT
This sequence comes from Torreya grandis, assembly GCA_037957365.1. NCBI lineage: Eukaryota > Viridiplantae > Streptophyta > Pinopsida > Cupressales > Taxaceae > Torreya > Torreya grandis. Next base: position 759,552 of record JARHVA010001889.1, read on the forward strand.
CTATCTCTTCCTTGTATTTTCTCATTAATGTCTTCAATGTTACCCATTCCTCCTTCATAGTTTTGTAATAGTCTATTGCTAACTCAATGACTATGTTTCCCTTTGTGATGAGCTACTCTGCCAAATCTTTTGTAGCCCTTCCCATATTGCCAATCTTTGTTACTACATCAAGTTTTTCTCTATTAGAGATCTGAGTAATAGATTATGTTTGTTGGGAAATAGGTTCAATGAACTTATTTAGTGCAATCATTAATTGTTCAACCTTATTCTTGAATTTTTCCATTGTGACCTTGTCACTATCCATTTTCTCAAAAAGAGATTTAATGATTGTTTGAACATCATGTTTCAATCTCTCTCTTGTAGGTCATCCTAGGTAATCTTTTGATATTTGGTAATCCTCCACCACTAGATCTTCCTTTTATTTATTTGGTGGGGGGACTACAATTTCTACATATATCTACCTTACTGAATCATATAGTATTCTTGATATGGTTTTGGGAGATGACCTCAATCTCTTTGATTGCTTTGCAAGGCCAAAATCTAGTGTGTTAGGGGATACCATCTATTTCCATTTCTTCCCCACAAATTCAACTATCCAGCTTAAATTTTCATCTTGTTATCCTTGCACTATCAATTGTGAATTTTTAGTTAAAGTTGTTGCATTAGTGATTATGGTGATGAGTGTTTTATCTTTCATTGATAGGGCCATTGAATCTTTGGTTGATGTTTTGGAAACCTTTTCCCCATCTATGGGTTGAGTATCCATAATTATATCAATTATTTTCTCTATTTATACCTCCTTTGTGGGGGTCTTAATTATTTTGGAAATGGAATAAATGGGTATAGTGGAAATAGATGTGCCTATTGGGGATGTGGGAGATGGAAGTAACACTAGTAGAGGGGAAGGCATGAAGAGTTAAAAAAGGAGAAGTTGTGTGAGCATGGAATGTAGATCCATGAATGAATCAATCTATTGTTTGGGGACACTCAGGGTTGATCAAATGAGAAAGGTGATAGTAGTAGTTATCCTAGTAGTTGGGATAACTAGTAGGATTGTAGTTAGGATGACTAAATCCATATCTATTTATTGTTGTGTGGTGTTAGTGATTAATGAGGTGATGGTGGTTTTTAGGGATGAGATGTAATTAATTATGGAAAAGATGGGAGGAATTGTGAAAAAGAGAGGAATTATGGAAGAGGGGAGTGGAAGTGAATCCTAAGTGATCAATCAAGTTGATTGAATTATTAACAATGGGGTCACTAGCTTAGGTGAGGTAGTGGGAATGAAAGTGAAATTGTTTGAGATGATGGTGGAGTGGAGATAGGGAGAGGAGGTATTGAAGATGTTAGAATTATATAGATAGGGGAGAAACTATTTGTGCTTTAATATTAGTTATGTCTTCAATTGAAATTACTATTGGCTGATTTGTTGTTGTTCATTGGCCATTAGATTTTCCTCTTTTAGCCTTTTGCTTCTATTTTTTATTATGTGATGCCACTAGCCTTGATTATTTTTCTATTTGTATTCCACTACTATAACCTTATACTATTGGTGGCACACCCTTCTCCTTGACCTCACTAAACTTATCACTGATGCTCATAGTTTCCTTGGTCACCTTGACCCCTTTGCTTCTAAGTCATTTGATTGTTATATTTATTACATTGGTGTTCCTATCCATTAATGAGAAGGACTAAGGGATGGATCACCTAACTGATGGAAGGGGTTGAGCAAAGATCTTGTTATCATAATAGACCCTATCCACTAGAGATTCATCATCTACCAAGTCCTCAGGGACTGGTTCCATGTTAAAATCCTCGATCTACTCTAGGTTCATCCTAGAATAACCTTTTAGCCTCACTTCTTATTCATATTATAGTTCTTCCCAATAGTATACATAATAGAGATCATGAAAATATGTTGTGACCCCCAATATATTAGTAATGCTACCATTTACATCATAAAATGGCATTGCCTCAAGAGCTCTTAAGGTCATCTAAGTCATCTCAGCATCTACACACTTGGATTTGGATAAGGAAGGGAATTCATACCTCCCTATAATAATGAGGAAATGGATTCTTTCCTTATGTTTGCTCGATAAAAATTTGTGAGTCTCTACAATCTACTTCACAAGTTTCATTAAAGCCCATTTATCACTTACATAACTTGGGAGGGTGTAAGGATAACCACTAAATCCTCCTATGATGTATGAGTATGTGGGGAATTGAATGAAATAAGATCCCTAATTTGTGATCTCTAAAGTAGCAACATTATAAAATATCTTCTTTTCTATCTCTTTATCAAACATGATTATGATGCAATATATGAATGCATCATTTACCCTTCTAAAATATTGCCTACTTGCCTCAAGGTTGAGTTTAGGAAAATAATTAAAAACTTTATTTACTTGGTCAGGAACTGTATTCAATCCTAGGAAGGCTCTCCCCTTTGCCAATATGTAGATTAGATATGAAGTCATGTAGAACTTCCCTATATTCTAGATTTCCATCAATTACTTATGGATGGAGTAACTTATCAATTGGGCCTAGTAGATGTACTAATTATTTTGGTAGATTAACCATAGCTATTGGTACATCCAATCCTAAAATTTCTTGGCATCGGGGTTCTTAGTGAATTTATGCAAGATTATGATTAAGTTACACACTTCTTCCTTAAAGTTTATTCTTGCCAAGGTTTTAGGTAGTCTTGTAGATATAGGCCTAGGTAATTTTATCCATTATTTATTAAGTACCCTTAGACATCTATTTTTATTATCCTGATAAAAATTCTTGGATGATTAAGGAGTTATATCAAGATAACTCTCATACTCTAGAATGAGGAACATTGAGTTGATGAAGTTGGGGTCTGGGTTCAAAATCCTTTCTCCCTTGTTGTTTAACACTTCTCTCTTTTCAACATCATAGTGATTTGTTAATATGAGCACAAGATCAAGGCTCTACACTTATAAGGGTAAATTTTCTACTTGATGTAGGCCATAGTCATAATCCAGTCATTTTTGAATTTAGCATTTACCCTTGTCTAAAAATCACCTAGGTCTATATGACCTAGGTCTATGCCTATGATTTCATGGATGTTGAATTCCAAGCTAAGTGAGACACCAAATCCCTTGGATTTTAATTTCTTTTCTTTTTTAGACATAGGTTATGGATAATCTAATGTGGGAAAACCAACTATAGAGTTGGTGAGATTTGGGATTACAAAACATAGCTAAAAATTCCAACGGACTTTGGAGTTAATTTTGCAAGGAAAATATCTAGTGGGTTTCGGAGTTATAAAACACACTTGAAATGTTTTATAAAACCTATGATGTGTTGAAAATTTGTTACTAAAGGTAAAATTCTCAATGGGTATTTGGATTTAATTTTTCACTAGGATTGTCCATAGAGTTATGGGGTTGCTTTTACAAGTGAGAAATCTATGGGTTTCAAACTTGTTTTCATAGATAAAATACCCATGGGGTCTATGTGGGGAATATTAAAGGGAATATTTGATTTCTTTAAACAAAATTCAAAACCCTAGGTTCCTTACAAGCTATAAAATGTTTGAAATGACTCCACAAGAACTTTGGGAAAATGTAGAGAATTTGAGAACACATGTAAACAAACTAAAACCTCTACCAATGCCAAGTAAAGAAAAATTATTAAATTTTTTAAGAGATAGGAAAAAACATGAAAATAACCTATGATAGCTTGATAGATAAAAATGGATGATGGAAAATGTAGGAGGAAAAATAATACTATACATAGGATCACAATGTGGTTTGGGGTATGGCATTGCTTGGTGTCATTGTTGACAAGGATTTATTCATAGAGCTCTAATTTTGTACTTTTAAAATTAAACAATGAATTTTTCATTAACCCCACTTTGATTTATATAACCTTAAGCCTATAATTAATTTACCCTTAGTTATTGGTTAGTGGGAGTTTTAGAACTTTGGAGTCCTTGAACATTTTTGATATTTTGAAAATTTACATTTTTCACTCTAACTTCCACTTTCCACTAGGTGTTTTGGTGCTTTGGAAATGGGAAAGTAGAACATCAAGTGAAATTTAAAACTTTGGAAATTGAAAATTATAACTAGAGTTTTGGTTTCTATAGGAAGGATAGTTGGTAGGAAGCGGGACTCGAGTTTCAATTTGCAACTTTGCAAGTTCTAAATTATAACTAAAGTTCCAATTTTTGGTAGGAGTTAGTTGTAGGAAATGAAATTTTGATTATAATATGCAAGATTGAAATTTGCAAATTACATTCAAATCTCTAGTTTTTATGGGGGATGTGTTTGGCATAAAGTGGGGCTTTATTTACAATTTGTTGGTTTGTAAGTTGTAAATTATGAATGGGGTTCTAGTTTTCTATGGTCATGGGTTGAATCTGAAGTAGAGATTGAGATGCAATTTTCAAGTTTGAAAGTTACAAATTGCATTTGAATCACTGGTTTCTACTAGCTATGATTAAAGCAGTAATTGGAGGTATAGATGCAATTTACACTTTTTAAAAGTTGTAAATTGCACCTAGATCTCTTGTTTCTATTGGGCTTTGAGAAAAGGGTATTTGGGTCATTTTAAATCCTTTTTACAAAAACTTAATGGGTCTCCCTTAGGGTATTATATGTTTTGACATTTTTGGGACAAAAATATCAACATTTTTGGCAACCTCTATGGGGCGATTGCCTACTAATAAGTTTATTTCTAGTAGCCTTATAGTTCATTGGGCATGGATTCATTTTAATCTTAACACACTTTAACTAGAGAATAAAAAAATTGAGATTTGCATAAACAAGAACAAAATAGGGAAAAACAAAATAGAAACAAACTAAGGAAGCAAAAATTCCTAATGAGTTAACCTGTGTGAAACAATTATTGGGGAAATAACTAAACCTAATATATACAATATTTTTGGAATGAATTTCAATCTTAGAGTCAAACTTTGAGGTATATCCCATTGATTGGGATAGGTATTTTTGACCCATTGAGCTTGGATAACTACAATGCATTTGCTCCATTGCACTGATTTATAATGTATGGGCCATTCCATATTGCATCAAACTTCATGTGTTTGCCTAGTTTAGATCTTTCAACATCCCATTTCAGAACCATGTTCCCTTTGTTGAAGCTTTTTTTGGATATATTTTTTTTCAAAGTTCTCTTTGTTTGAACCTAATTTTCTTCCATAACTTTTATTGATTGGTTCTTGACTTATTCTAACTCCATGAGTTTCACCAATCGTACTATGTATTGACCAAATTTGACCCTATAGGTCAAATTAGGACCCTTATAAGTAAAACCTTGAGTTTTAGGCATTTTTAGGGTCTAATATTATGTCATAAGTTTTATTATATGTCTTTTTAAGTTATTCCATATCACATTAGCTTTGGTCATTGGTCAACTTAGCCAATATATCATTTTGAGTAATTTAGGATCATAAATAGATCATTAAATGAGTTTTACAACCTCCTTGGGAAGTTTGAAGGTGTAAAAATCATGATTTCACATTCCATGTGTCCTATTATGTCTTAGATAACTATTTATAACTAAAAGTGGCAAGTGATTCAGAAGAAAGAGTAATTGTCTTTGGAAAAGAGAAGAGTTTGTCACTTGTATGGCCCATGGGGAAATTTTCCACATGGGGGAAAGTCATGGAACATATATTTATCTTCTCACACTCATATCAGTGATTTACATTCTTTGGAAATTCTAAAAATGGATCAAAACCATTTTGTTCCTTTCTTGCCCTTCTAGACATACATAAATTATTAATAGGTTCATGCTTGGTATGGTCAGTGGAAGAGGTTTCAAGTTAAACACCTTTGGGAGGTGGTATTAAACTTAGATATATCCATTTATATAAAAATATTTTCAATATTGGTCAACCATGTTTTATGAACCATCCTTTAAACGTTGACTATGTTTTTTTGCTTACTAATTTGTGTACCCTATAGGTTTTGCTCCATTTTGGAGAAGTACATACAAACCAATTATTGAGGTTGACTCAAAATAATTTTTTATTCCTTATATAGTTCTCCTTATGATTTTTTTCACGTTTTGAGGTGTTTTTATGGGCAAGTTATCTCATGTTACAAGAAGGTGCCACCATGTTCAGTCTTAGACAGTTTTCCTTGTTGTTAACTATGTGTTTCTCTTCATAGGTCTCACGGGAATGGTATGTGATGTTTCCCATGTCTCAAGGTCATAATATCACCTCCTTTAATTCTTGGTTTCATCATATCATGCTTGGATCAAACTTTTAGTCTTGCTACTCACAGTCAACTCCTTGTTCATTCTCACTTGCAGTCATAGGGAATAATGTATATGGATCATGTTAAGCATGATTAATGGAAGTGTAATGAGAGTCTAAATATGTTTAAAACAATATCATACTAGGTAAATAAATTATAAACCTTCACTTGCCAATAAAAAGAGACTGTGGTAGTCATACTCAGTCACTCGCATATTTTACCACTAGTATACACCTACAGGTGTCATGAAAGAAGAGTTCACATTGAAAGAGAGTATTGAAAATGAAGAGAGTATATTTTAAATCCTTGATAGAGGTTTTTAACTCATTAAAGGAGTGCATTTTTCACACTCTTTAGATTGCCTACAATGTTGCATCTTCTACCTATATGTGAAAATAAATACTTATAGGTGGTCCTAGCAAAGGATATAAAAACTCTTAATGGGGGAAGTTGGAACATAACAAAGCCTTATTTGAATTTATATTGTATGTTATTATCATAATAGACCCCATTGAAATGTAAAATGGGTAAATGAAGGTGTAAACTACCTTAAAGAAGAAATGATTGAGTTATGGAATTTTGTCCCCAAAAGGTGAAAATAGAGGTCTAGGGGCATGTTATGAATATCATATAACATGGTTGAAAAGAGTTTTAAATCATATAAATAGGTATACCTTGTATCCCCTAGCATAGATAAGAACCATGCCAAATATGGATGTCTAAAAGTGAGTATAAGATATAAGTATGGAGCCTCAAAGTTTCCTACAAAAACACTAAAATCCTTCATTCATATCTACAGGATTTGAGTTTTGAATGACTTTAACATCCTAAGGTTACAAGAAAAACATTTTATCATGGTTAGAATGGAATTTTTTATTGACTAGTGAACAAAATATCATAAGGTCACTAGCATGATGTTGATGCATAGTTTTTCAAGTGACAATAACCACCTACAGGTGTCTCTCTATAGAAAAATGTTCACCTACAATAGGGTATGCAGACAGTGAGATAGCATCAGTGTCTAGGTAGTGTTTTAGGCCTATAAAAGGTGAACATAGGTATAAATAGTGATTTTTCACCTAATTTTTTTAAATAGGTCCCTTACACACCATGACCAAAGCTCAATTAAGCAAATGCACACCTACAAGAATAAAAAAAGGTAGGGTTTCACAATCAGGATAGGGAGAACTTAGTTTGCTGAATTCAAAGTGCATGTAAAGAGGTTAAATGGAAGTTAAAATTATTAAATTAACCTATGAACACATTTTTGAATACCAAGATAATCTCCATAATATTTTGGATGTTTGAAACAACCCTACATAGACCTCTTAAGGTCCTGTATGCACCTATAGCTAAGTCTGCAGTCTAGAGCATGAATTGAGGGTAAGGAGTTGACTACAATTAGGAAGAGAAAAAAAGTTTGATAAAAACTTAAAATATTTGATTATTTATTAATAAAGTGTTTTACTCACTACAATACTCATTTCAAGTTAACTATTTACTCTTCCTATTAGCTCAAAAATGATAGCCCGTGCAGTTGCTTCAAGAGACCTATGTTACTCAATTGGTAAGAATTGAGAAGGTAAGGGAGAAGATTATTTTTTGGTAATTATAAATATTATTTAATAAAACTTTTAATAAACCTAATAACATTTATTTTATGCCTTGAGAGGTCATTCTTAGGAGGAAGTGAAAAATGCAAGAAATAGTCCTTTTTAGAGGCCTTTTTGGGTGAATTGAGTTGGTTAGGTGATTAAATGGATGAATATAGATTATAAATTTGGTAAAAATACTAATTAAGACTTAATAAAACTCATATAATCTTAATTTTTCTTTGGAAAGGATGGTTATATCTCACTATTTTGTCTTAGAGGTGAGCAAGTCATGAAAATTAGAACTTTGGCAAAATAACCAAATCAAGCCAAAAGAGGGTGAGAAACATGATATAAATATTTGGGAATATTTTTGATAATATTTTGAGATATATAAAATGTTAATAGGTTATAGTAATCACTAATTCAATCTCATACTTCTCAAAATTATCAAAACACTCTTGTACATAGTCCAACTAGACAAGCTCTAATTAGGCCTAGTTGGTAAATGAGAAAAAGAGATGAGGATTTTTGGAGGATTTTAGGGTGACTTAATAAGATGAATTACATCCAATAAATCATGATATATCTTACACAAATTTATGAAGCTAAGAAAAATATTCCAAACTTGCAAAGGTTATAATTAGGTCTACTAGGCATGTTTAGGCCTAAAGACCAAATGTGAAACTAATGTCACTTTCAGCTCTAGGAGTGGATTAAAATGGACAAATACATGTATTTTAGGTCATTTTAGACATTTTAAATATGTTTTTATGTATTTTAAACATAGATAAATCCATTTTTGGCTTAAAACTAACTCAGACCTACTGGGAATAAGAAAAAAAGCTTGATAGGTCAAATTTGAATGCTCATATCTCCCTTGGTGATTTGAATGGAGAATAAAGACATTTTTATATGTCATATAGGATCATAAAAAACATTTTTTTGGCATTGGATTGAAGTTTAAATGTCAAATCTACATGAACAAACCTTAAGAGGGTAAGCAGGCCTAAACCCTTACAAAACCCTTGCTAGTGACCCGATTGGAGAAATGAAGTTGGAGGGATATAAAAATGAGATATTTTAACCATTAAAGTGTTTTAAAATTATGTATGAACTATTTATGATCCTTTATATCCTTTTTATTTGTATATAACTGTATAAATGGAGTATAAAATAGGGTATTTTTTATTATTTTATGTGTTGTGTAAGTTCTAGGAGGTTCCAAGAGATACCAATAACATGGAATGGAATATTAGGCCTTAAAATAACCCTAAATTAAAATTTAACTCCTTGTAAAAAATCCTATGTGCCTCAACCAGCTGCTTAATCTTAGCCATTCAAAAGTGGCATAGTGACCAAGCTAGTGAGAAGGGTGGAAATCTTTAAGTGAGCTGATTTTAAGGTATACTTGATTCCTCTAAGGCTATGTGAAGTATTTAAAAGTGTCATACACTCACTTCCACATATTTTCATGGAAAATTGAAGTCATTTTTGAGGCCAAGTGTGAGGGGTGATAGAAAATGGAGTTTATTAAACTATAGATGGTGATGGCTCACTTCTAGAAGATTTTAGATGACCAAGAATACAACCAATGCATGGAGATGAATGTATAAAATCCTTCCCTATAATTCAAATAATAATACCTAATTATATTTAGTTTTGTGATGTTCAAATAGGTGTGGATGATGAAAGCAGTTTTTTGAGCCAACACAAGGAGTTTCATGCCACTTTTCATGAGTTTCATGCCTTATATAGACACTATTACTTATTTAACTTTTATGGTTCATTTTACACTCTCTTTCCAATAAAAATTAGCTCATTCTCATAGCATTACAATTGTCCTTGTATCCTTTATACTTCTCTCTTCTCCTTTCTTTCTTAAGCTCTATAAGATCTAGCCATTTTGGCCTTTGTAACATATGCTCCACCTGAGTATGATTAATACCTACTCATTTGCATACCATTTGATCAGTAAAAATACTAATTTTTACCTCTTTTATGACTATTATTAGTGTGTTCATTTGGAATGTTTGATTTTACATACGTGATGACTCTTGTTTCCTTAGCATGATTATCTCATTATCTCACCTATTTACAATTAGAAAGCTTCTTCTTGTAGATAATGTGAAGTGTTTTATGATGTATCAATTTTGAGTGAGTTATTATATTCAAATAGTTTCATTTTAGGCCTCTTGTTTAGTCTTCCTAGCCTAAACACTCATTACAACCTCATAATGTAACATTGATGTGAGAAGATGCAGATTGGAGAAGTGTATGTTTGGTTAGTCCCTTGTTCTCATGTGTAACATGTAGTTTGTTGGTATTCATCAACTATTTTGGTTTATCACCTCCATTAGGATAGTTTTCTTTCAATTTTATCTCTCCTTTTTCCTTCACAAAGTTCAGGTGTAGTAGTGATCTAAAGTGGTACATCAAGGGAGCTAACCCTACCTAGAGATTCACCTCATTCTTAGACTCACCCATAGTCTAGAGGTGCTTCAATTGTTCCACATGGATGAGGAGAGATGAAATATCCTCAAAGGATACAAATCCAAGTGAAAACAATTTTTGGCATGCCCAGTGGGACTCTTAGTCCAAGAAGTTGAAAGATTTTTGATGTTATATTTTAACACATTAGCCTTTAGAGGCATATATTTAAACATAAATAGTGACTATGAGATTACATCATCTAGTTAAGTATCCTAGGTATTCCTTTTAAAGATTATTGATGATCATTCCTTTTATTCTTTCTTCCTAATGAAGTTCCATGGCTGACTTTGGTGTTGAGTTTTATTTTACACAAGTTGGTGAGGTTTACCAAGCTTATGACACTCCTTATCAACCTTGTTATGATTATTATCATACTAAATATGATTATTTTCAGATCTAATATGAAAATTTTAAACCTTATCATGAAGTTTACCATTCATGGACACTAGCCTCCTCAATATCTTGATCCTCTTAGTTAACCTAGTCACTTCTCAAGTCAATCCATTTCCGCTTTTAAGAAAACTCTTTTGGGCTATGAGAAGTATATGTTAGATCTTGACACACTAAGGGGACATGTTCAATATGTTCCTAGTCATCTTGTTCATAAGGTGAGAGATGCATTAGAGATGGTTAAAAGAGAGTGGGATCTTATTGATAGAGCCAATTGGCATAGGCTCACAAGTGAGATACTAGATGTAAGTGGCTTGATTGCATCCTTAGAAGATAAAATAAGAGTTTATGAAGAGTATCCTCAATAAGTATAATAGCCTTCATATCCACTTCCAAAACATTACTATCATTCCTACATGATTCCTACTCATGAACCCAATCAAGATTACAAAATTCATCCTTTTCCTAATTAGTTGGAAAAGAGAGTTGAAGAGACAAGCCTTGTGTTTGAAGAAAATATTGATAGGTAGATTTATTTGGAAAACATGTAGGTGAATTATTCCAACTCATTATAAAAATAATTGGAATATAATCTCTCATTTCTCTCTCCCATTACACCCCAACCTAAAGAGAAGACCTCTAGATATGAGATTACATGTTGGAAGTGGAGAGTCCAAGTCTAAGGATATCCCAAGATTTTTAAACACTTCATCCACTCATAAATTTTAATCATTACCTCAAGAAGAGACTGCCAATCCTACCATCTGAAGCTATAATAAGGTAGTGGAATCATGGGGAAAGAAAGAGGAGAAAACCCTTGATAAAGAATGTGAAGTTGAGAAAGAGTTTGATCCTATGCAAGTCCCTCCCACCCTTCCTCAAGAGACCTCTTATATTTCATGTCAACCTTATTTTACTCCTTATCCTCATGATGATGCCTCTCAACTTCAAGAGAGACATTTCCAAGAGAACCTAGCTAAGCAAATTTAATATTTAGAGTCAAGGATGAAATTGCTAAGTCAAGTTGTGATGGAAGGTTTAGACACAAAGAAGATCATATGCCTAAACACACCCTATCTAACCTTTCTCAAGATAATTATCAAGCCCAATCATATTTAAATGAATTTATTTTCAAATAAACGGAATAAAACCAAGTTATTTTATCCCAATGTCTACCTCCCCTTCCTTAAGAGCTCCCAAAAGAATCCTCTACAATTTATTCTCAATCTGATTTTGAGTTTAATGTTCCACCTCCACCAGCTAGTTCATCTTGTCCTCACCCCATCACCCTTTGCCTTGATGGACCTATGGTATGGGAACCTAAATAGGATTAGTTAGTTTATGATAATTGAAAACTCTTTCTTAAATAAAACATACCTCCTTGGTAGCCTCATTGGGATAAGTAACATGATTTCAAGATGCCTAGTCTTGGCATCACCAAGAAGGAGAAGGAGATGGAAGATCTTTCATAACTTGAGAATAAAATTCAAGATATGATAGCTGAGATGAAACTTTAGATCCTTAAATATGTCCTAAATGTTTAATAACACCAACTTGATGACCTTATACATCAAGAAGAGAAGATTGGAGAGGTTGCAATCCTAGAAAACTCTCTTGAGACCAAGGTGGAATTTGTTATTCTTGAAGATGACCCAATACCTTAGCCTAATTTTGAATCACCCTCAGATGCATTGGAACTTGAGTAATACTATATTTATGACCTCATACATCAATAAGAAAATATTTAAGAGGTAGTGGTTCTAGATGATAAATAAGACAAAGATGATTAGTAACTATAAATGAAGTTCTTTCAAGAGCTTGAAGAGTTTTACCAAGTTGAGGATAAAATACATGACAAGGTGAAGAAATATTATTCCATGGAGGACAATGACCAAGATTGGGTAGAATATGCAAAAATACTTGATGATATATAATAATGTGCAACTGATAAGAAACCCAATGTTATTGAGAGCACTATGGAAATCAAAAAGGTATGCCTTGCTGAACCACCGTTAGAGGTTGTAATTGAGGATCCATATGAGAAAGTTGAGGCTATTTGGATGAAATAAGAGTTCATTTCAATATCCAACCTATTTATAAATACTTGTTTCTTATTGAATATCATGACAATGAAGTTAGCAAACATCATGAATAAGATGGAGGCATCAATGATAAAGGTCAAAAGGCTACATGTCTCACTAAATCCTTCATGTCATGAAGCAAGGAAGGTTTCAAAATTCCCATTTGATTCAAGAAGGATATTTTATTTCATTTTAGTTAGTGTTTGAGTTAGTTTGTTTAGTTTGGTGTGTGTGTTCCATAAGTTCTCATGAAACACATGTGTGTTTACTTTTGCTTTGTGTGTGTTTTTTTTGTTTTGTGTGGTTGAGGTAGTTATTGGTCTTGTCTTGATTAGAGATTATTTTCAAAGTCCTATTATCGTGTCTCAAACTTTAGATGACTCCCTAAGCCCAATGGACTGATAAGGCTACTGGTCTAATTAGTATATAATGTATACTACCCCTATGAGTCATCAATTTGTTGACAAAATTTGACCCTACAAGTCAAATTGGGAACCTTATAGGTAAAAACTTGAGTTTTAGGCATTTTTAGAGTCTAATATTATGTCATGGGGGGTATTATATGTATTTTGATGTTATTCCATATCACATTATCCTTGGTCACTGGTCATATTAGCCAATATATCATTTTAAGTCATTTGTGGTCATAAATAGATCATTAAATGAGTTTTATGACCTCTTTGGGAAGTTTAAAGGTGTAAAAATGGTGATGTCACATGTCATGTGTCTTATTATGTCTTAGGTAACTATTTCTAACTAAAAGTGGCAAGTGCTTTAAAGAGAAGAATTTGGAACTTGTACGGACCATGGGGGAAGGTGCCATGTGGGGGAAGGTCATGTAACATCTATTAATATTCTTGACACCCATCTTAGTTTTTGACATGCTTTAGAAGTGTTGAAAAAGGCCCAAAATTATTTTTCGCCTTTTTTTCCCTTCTAGATGTGTAGAAGTGATCAATAGGTTCATGATTGGTATGGTTAGTGGAAGATGTTTTAGGTCAAAAACATTTAGTAGGTATTATTACACTAAAATATATCCATTTCCATAAAAATATTTTCAATATTGGTCAACCATGCTTTATGAATCATCTTGTACAAGATGACTATGTTTTTCTTCTTATTAATATATACATCCTATAGGTTTTTCTCCATTTTGGACAAGTCCATACAAAATATTTATTTAGGTTGATTAAAAATGATGTTGGCTTACTTATAAAATTCTCCTTATTCTTTGTTTCATGTTTCAAGTTTTTTTGATGGACAATTTATCTCATGTTGCAAAATGTGCCACCATATGTAGTCTCAGTCAATTTTCCTTCTTACAGACTATGTGTTTCTATTTAGAGGTATCAAGTGAATGGGATATGATTTTTCCCATTTCTAAATGACATAATATCACATCCTTTCATTCTTGGTTTCATCACATCATGGTTGGATCAAACTTTTAGTCTTGTTACTCTTAGTCAACTCCTTGCTTATTCTCACTTGCAACCATAGGGAATCACATGTATGGAGCATGTTGAACATGATTCATGGAATTTTAATGAGATTATAAATATTTTTAACACACTCTCATACTAGGTAAATAAATTAAAAACCTTAACTTTCCAATAAAAAGAGACTATGGCAGTCATACTTAGTCACTCGCATATTCTGCCATTGGTATGCACCTACAGGTGCCATGAAAGAAGAGTTCACATTGAAATGGAGTACCAAAAGTGAAGAGAGTATATTTTAAATAATTTATATAGGTTTTAAACTCATGAAATTTTAAAAATAGTGCATTTTTCACACTCTTTAGTTTGCCTACAATGTTGCATCCTCTTCATGTATGTGATAATAACTACCTACTGGTGGTCTTAGTAAAAGATATAAAAACTCTAAATGGGGGAATTTGGAACATAAAAAATCCTTATTTGAATTTATATTGTATTTTATTATCATAATATACCTATTTTAAATGTCAAATGGATAAATTAAGGTGTAAATTTCCTAAAAAGGGAAATGACTGAGTTCTAGGATTTAGTCCCCAAAAGGTGAAAATAGAGGTCTAAGAGCATGTTTTAAATATCATATAACATGTTTGAAAAGAAATCATATAAATAGTTATAACTTATATCCCCTAGCATAGATATGATCCATGATAAATATGGAGATCTAAAAGTGAGTAGAAGATAGAAGTATGGAGCCTCAAAGTTGCCTAAAAAAACACTAAAATCTTCCATTCATGAATATCTATAGGATTTGAGTTTTGAATGACTTTAACATCCTAAGGTTGAAAAAAAAACATTTTATCATGGTTATAATGGTAATTTTTATTTAATAGTGAATAAAATACCATAAAGGTCACTATTATGATGTTGATGCATAGTTTTTCAAGTGACAATAACCACCTACAAGTGTCCCTCTACAAAAAAATATTCACCTACAGTAGGGTATGCAGACAGTGAGCTAGCATTGGTGTCTAGGTGGTGTTTTAAGAATATGAAAGGTAAACATAGGTATATAAAGTGTTTTTTTCACCTCAATGGTTTAAATATGGCCCTTACATAACATTACCAAATCTCAATTAAGCAAATGCACACCTACAAGCATCAAAAAAGGCAAGATTTCAGAGTTAGGACAGGGAGAACTCAATTTGGTGAATTTAAAGTGCATGTAAATAGGTTAAATGGAAGATTAAATTATTAAATTAAAATATTGACACATTATTCAATAAAATTATGATATCCATAAGTTTTTTTATGTGTGAAACAAGCCTACACATACCTCTTAAGGCCATGTGTGCACCTATAGCTGAGTGTATAGTCTTGAGCATGAATTGAGGGTAAGGAGTTAAATGTGCTTAGGAGGAGAAATAAAGTTTGATTTTAAAAAAATTAAATATTTCATAATTTATTAATAATTTTTTCAATACAATCAAATACTCCTTTCAAGTTGACTATCTACTCTTCTTACTAGCTAAAAAATGACAGCCTATATAGTTGCTTCAAGAGACTTGTGTTGCTCAATTGGTAATAATGAAGAAGATAAGGAATAAGAGTTTTTTTTTGTTGAATTTAAATATTAATTATCATTAATTTTAGGTGAATAACATGTTTAATAAACATAATAACATTAGTTTTATTCCTTTATAAGTCATTCTTAGGAGGAAGTGAAAAATGCAAGAAGCAATCCTTTTTAGAGGCCTTTTTTGGGAAAATTGAGTTGGTTAGGTGCCTAAATGGATGAATATAGATTATAAATTTGGTAAAATATTAATTATGAAATAATAAAAATATTAAAACCTTATTTTTTCTTTATAAATGATGGATATACCTCACTATTTTGTCTCATAGTCAACCAGTCATGAAAATCAAAACTTGGGCAAAATAAGCAAATCAAGCCAAGGAAGGTGAGAAAATTTATATAAATATTTTGGAAGATAAAGGAGAATATTTTAAGGTATATAAAAGGTTAATAGGTGATATTAATCACTAATTAAATCTCATACCCCTCAAAATGATCAAAACACTCTTGTACACAGTCCAAATAAACAAGCTTTAATTAGGCCTTGTTGGTAAATGAGAAGAAAAGATGAGGAGTGTTTTGAGGGTTTTAGGGTGACTTGGGAAGATTAATGACATAAAATTATAATTGTATACATTAAACATAGTTATGATGCTAAGCAAAATAGTCTAAACCTACAAGGGTTACAATTAGGTCTACTAGGCTTATTTAGGCCTAAAGACCAAATGTGAAACCAATGTCACTTCCAAATCTAGGAGTGGATTAAAATGGAAAAATACATGTTTTTTAGGTCATTTAAGACATTTTAAATCTATTTTTATGAAATTTAATCACAAATAAATCCAATTTTTTCTTAGAACTAACTCAGACCTATTGGGAATAAGAAAACAAGCTCGATAAGTCAAATTTGAATGCACATATCTCCCTTGGTGATTTTTATGGAGACTCAAGACATTTGGAGATGTTATATATGGTCATAAAAACCCATTTTGTGGTATTTTATTGAAATTTCAACATCAAATCTACATGAACAAACCTTAAGAGGGTAAACAAGCCTAAACCCTTGCAAAACCCTTGTTAGTGACCCGATTGGAGAAATGAGGTTTGAGGGATATTCAAATGAGATAGTTTGAACATGAAAGTGTTTTAAAATTTCATATTAATTCTTTATTATCCTTCCCATCCTTTTTATTTTTATGGAACTTTATGGATGGAGTTAAAAAGGGTATTTTTGACTATTTTATGTGTTACATAGGTTCCATAAGGTTTCAAGAGATTCTAATCACATTTAATGGAATATTAGGAATTAATATAACTCCTTATGAAAATTTCATTCCTTGGACCAAGTCCTAATTACCTCAACTAGCTACTTCATCTTAGCTATTCAAAACTATCATAGTGACCAAGCTAGTGAAAAAGGTGGAAAACTTCAAGTGAGTTGATTTTAAAGTGTGAATTATGCCTCTAAGTTCATGGAGAGTCTTTCCAAGTGTCATCCATTACATACCATTTATTTTCATGGAAAAATAATTCCATTTTTTATTCCAAGTGTGAGGGGTGATAGAAAAGTGAGTTTCTTAGACTACAGATGGTGATGGCTCACTTCTAGAAGATTATAAATGACTAAGACTTCAAACAATACATGGAGAGGAATTTTTGAAATAATTCCAATCATAAAACCTATCCCTAATTAGTTTTGGGATGTTCAAATAGGTGTGGATGATGAAGGAAATTTTTTGAGCCAAAACAAAGAGTTTCATGCCACATTTCTTGAGTTTCATGCCTTTTATGGACAATTGTACTTCTTTACCTTACATGGTTATTTTCATAATATCTTCCCATGTATAAGTAACTCATTCTCATATCATGACAAGTGTCCTTGTGACCTTTAGACTTCTCTCGTCTCCTCTCTCTCTTAAGTTCTATAAGAACTAGCCTTTTTGGCCTTTGTAACATATGCTCCACATGAGTATGGTGAATCCTTACTCATTTTAATACCATTTGATCAAAAACACTATTGATTTTTACCTCTTATATGACTATTCTTAGTGTGTTCATTTGGAATGTTTGATTTTTCATAGGTGATGAATCTTGTTTCCTTAGCATGATTATCTCATTCTCTCACCTATTTACAACTGGAAATCTTCTTCTTATAGGGATGTGAAGTGTTTTATGATGTGTCAAGGTTGAGTGAATTAGTTTATTCAAATAGTTCTATTTTAGGCCTCTTATCTATTCCCCCTAGCCTAAACACTCATCACAAACTCATAATGTAGCATTGATGTGAGAAGATGCAAATTAGAGAAGTGTATGTTTGGATAGTCCCTTGTTCTCATGTGTAACATGTAGCTGGTTGGTAGTCATCAACTATTTTGGTGTATCACCTCCCTTAGGATAGTTTTCTTTTAGTTTTCTCTCTCTCTTTTTCCTCACAAATTTTAGGTGTAGTAGTGATCCAAAGTGGTACATCAAGGGAGATAGCCATACCTAGATATTCACCTCATTCTTAGAATCACCCATATTCTAGAGGTGTTTCAATTGTGCTACTTGGATGAGGAGAGATGAGACATCTCTTCAAAGGGTGAAAATATAAGTGACAACACTATCATTTTATCATTGTCTATCAATTCCAACTATTGATTGATTTTTAGAGATGGTAACTCAATTGATAGAGGAACTCTATCCTCCCTTTTATATACCAAAATTAATATACAATTGTCAATGGATCTATTGAGAGTGATCCTATCAGCCCATAGTGTTGATTTTAACTTTGTGTGCCATGTATTTTCATTATCTTCCATTATCCTTTTGATAATCCTATTGATATTTTTTGGTAGACTCAACCAAGCCATTAACCTATGTGTAATAATTAGAAGAAGTACTCAAGTATACATTATGCCTTACAACCCATTCACTCACTTGATTTCCCATAAAATCTTTGGCATTGTTTGAGATAATAGTGTAAGGAACACCAAATCTTATGACAATATCATCCATGAATTTTAGGATAGATTCTCCCATGGAATCTTTTAATGAAACTACTTCAATCCATCTGGTGAAATAATAAATTTTTTTAAGGACCCATTTGTGTCATAAACTTGATGGTTAAATAGATCATTCCAATTAAATCCAATCCCCATTGGGTAAATGGTTGGTCATCTTGGATTGGTTTGATAGGGAGAGATACTAATCTTTGATTTCCTATAAATTAAGCACACTTCTCATAGTTTTTTTCCCATTAATGGGAATATTTGAATATGTTAGGATAATAATATACCCTTCTCATTATTTTGATGGTCTTGGTTCTTTTAGAGAAATGTCCACCTAATGGACCATCATGAAACTCCTAGAACACCTTGGGAACTGGACCATACTTGATACACCTTAGCATAACTCCATTCATATCTTTCCTAAACAATACTCAATCAGCAATAATATAAGGAATAGATTGGAGTCTAAAATACTTTTTATTAGACTATTATAAATCATATGGGTATGCAACTATCTACAAAAAAATGGTCATGTCACGAATCCATTTGTTGAATAGAGGTGGAATGGCTGGTTGGGATGTATTTTGAGCATATACTACATTAGATACTACCTCAATAGCATTTATATCATAATCTATCTATTCACATAAGCCCTTTTCTCTTACAAGCTTTTTGATTTTGATGTTCACATCATATTCCATGACTTTTGTGATCCACCTTGCTCTTTTTTCATTTATTTCTCAGCTTAGCTAGAACTCTTTAACACTTTTGTGACTAACCATTAGATGAATTTATTATTGAATATCATATGCCTAAATGTCTTGAGAGCTTTAATTACACCATATACTTGCTTCTCCATGAAAATATACTTTTATTTGTAATCCTTCAATGATTGACTAAAGAAAGATATTGGTTATTCCAGTTGTTCTTTATTATGTTGGGTTTTAATAGATAATATGCAAAATTCCCATTCAAAATCATATATAAATAAATCATTCTCATAGTTGGGGTTGACCAAGGTAGGATCCTTAGAAATAACTTGTTTTATGGATTCAAATTTGTATTTTCCTTCCTATGTCTAGCTATAAATGATATCATTCTTAATAGTAAGGGGCATGGCCATTAAGGAAAAATTTGGAACAAACCTTCTTATGAAGTTGATTTTTCCTAGGAAACTTTATAATCCCTTTTTATGGCTCAAAAGTGATAGTGAAGATATAACACTTATTCTATCTGGGCCTATTGAAAGACCCTCTTTTGAAACAATGTGTCCTAGCAGTTTCCCTTCAAGAACTAAAAAATTCACTTTTTTGGATTGAGGGAAACTCCAAAATATTTTTACCTTTTTTAAAAAAATTAAGGTGATCCATGTGTGCATCAGCATGTTTTGAATATATAGTGATGTCATCTAGATATACTAGGATCATCTAATTTATCAAACCTCTAAAATCCATATCCATGGCTCTTTAGAATGTAGAAACAACATTAGTTAGACCAAAAGGCATATTTTTATATGCATACATGCCAAATTTTATAGTGAAGGTAGTCTTGAACTGGTTTGATTCCTATACTAGGATTTGGTTATATCCAAAATAATCATCTAGAAGGGAAAACCTTTTAGATCCTGATATAGTTTGAAGAATTATCTCCATGGGTGGAAGGGGATAATGATACTTCAAGGATGGTTTGTTTAGGTCCCTAAAATCCACACAAAGCATAATTTTAGCATTCATTTTCCTTATAAGTACCAAGTTAGCAACTCGAGATGAGTGTTTGATAAGGAAAATGATATTAGCCTCTATCAATTTGGATAACTCACTCTTCACCAAGGGTTCTATTTTTGGATTAATTGGTCTTTGTTTTTATCTAACAAGCTTGGTATTTGGGTCAAGCTCTACTATGTGTTGGGATAAGTGAGGGTCAAACCCTCTTATATCTTTATAACTCCAAGAGAAGTTATCATCAAAATCTTGACATGACTCAATAAATTTTTTTTGTTAGAAACATTACATTCCTTTCCAATCTTCAATGTTTTACCTTCTAAAATGACTATCGGCTTGTAGTCTTCTTCAATGATTGTGTTATTATTCTTTTCACCTTTCAGCTTATCATCAAATTTTAAAATACTCTCCAAATTAATAAGGACCATGGGTAATTTATTTGTATTCAAATAAATTATTTAGTCTCTATATTGATATTGGAGTCTTTACTAGTTTCTATCAGAGAATTTAGCTTCCTCTTTCAAAAAAATTAGAATTTTCTGATCACTATTGAAGACTTACTAGGTGGTTGCATTATTAGGAATAGATGGCCTTAATATCAAATTTACATGTTGTCTATTTTTCTTCTTTATTTATTTAGGTAGGTTATAGTGGGAGCCTACTGAGGCCATATGATCAACATCCTTATTTTGTGCTCTTGGTACTACTTAAATGGTTAAAGTGATAAAGTCTTATAATAGGTCCCAAACTCTATGTTTATAATATCTTAATAAGTTATAATTAGTTATGATTTTTGATCTTACTTGGTGAACAATCAACTCACTATCACCAAATACTTGTAGTGAGTGTATCCCTATTTCCTTGGTCAGTTAAAGACCGCAAATTAATGCTTCATATTCAACTATATTATTAGTGTAGCTAAACTAAATTCTAAAATAAAATAACTATCCTTGTATAGAGAGATCAAAATAATACCTTCACTTGCACCATTCCTTCTTCTCAATCCATTAAAGGAAAGTTACCACATTCCTTGGAGATCCCTAGCTAGTTTCACAAGATTTGGAATAAATGCATCATTTTCATGGATTCAATATGCACCCAATATAGTTTCTTATACATATTCATGAGGATCAAATTAGAGATTTGATCCTTGTTCATCCAAATGAGTTTCTAGGATATCTTTCATAGGTGTTGTAACTTCATGATCAAGATCCTCTTCCTGATCCTATAAATTACAATTCATATCCACAAGGATAGGAATGTATGGCTCAATATGGTATTTAGTGATTAGATTAGATCTTATTTTTACTCTCATTCCACATCTCATCTTAAACAACATGTGGAACCAGTCATTAGATAGATACCCTCCCATTTTTGTTATGAAGTCTCAAGAAATGTAGATAGCAAAATAAGGGGGAGATCAATAATTGAGATATATTATGAAATAAACAAGCTTGGACATACATGGATGGTAATGTTTAAACATTGTATAGTCCTAAATATTTAAATAGTAGTCCCATATAATTGAACCACACCTTTTGAGATAGGTGTATACTTAATACCAAGAGTATCAGCTATTATCTTGGGCATAATAGAACTATTATCCCTTGAGTCTACCATGCATTTATGGATGAGATGTTTCCCAACTATGAGTGAAAGGTAGAAATGGGGAGGTTTACTATTTTTACTTGATTTGGTGTCAATTTTTGGTTGACATAAACTAACTATAGCATTAGGTCCCTTAGCCATAACTTTGTCTATTATTTGGAAGTTTTTACATATTCTTGTAGAAAGTCCCTTTGTGTTGGAATGGATAGTGCTTCCCACATGGTGACATTTAAATTATTTTTATTCATTTGTTTAAAAATACTAAAATTAAGGTTACCAACCTTCACTAGTGCCTTTGTGGGAACTGTATATTCTTTTATAATATTTGGGGTCAGCAATTTTGATTTAGATTGGCCCATTGGCATATTGGGTGGCCTTTGTATTGTGTTGCATTTTATAAATTATTGTAAAACCTTAGAAGTTATAGATTGTTCCACCCTGGGGGCTGATCACTTTCAATTTCCCTCTTCTTAGATCATTTATTTACCTTCACCAAACCACCACCATTGAATAACACTTCATCCTAATTTATACCATAAAAGTCCTTTTTTTGCCAATTCAAAAAAGTGGCTTCATTCTGAGAAAGTTCTTTTGTATATTTCTATTGGGAAGTGGATTCTTCTTTCTATTATTGAGTGTTTAATATGCTTTATACCATCAAGGTTTAACTAATGATGCCATTAGCATAGGTATTCTAATTATTTGGTTGAGCACAAGAATAACACCACTCATAATCCTAAGATAGGTTATTTTAAATAGGTACAATAGCTTTGGAAGTACTTGGTATAGGTAGAGCATGGATATTTTGAGGTTTTAATTATATATTTTGACTTTATGGTTGTGAACTTCCTTGGTATGGTTACTTGTTGGGTTGGTATGTTTGGTTAGATTGTTGATAAGGCATGTAGTTTTGGGATTATTGCATTTTCATTGCTATTATCTCATTGTCAAAGCTCTTAATCAGTTACTTAACCTCATATAAATCATAAATATGATTAGGATTTAAATATGGTTCTTTGATTATGGTGGAAATTAGGTCAACTATAGGCTTCATAAGAGGCACTTCTAGAAATAGATGCATTGGTGGCCTTGGGGTAATTTTTCTAACTTAAATTAGGCTATTTTTGTTCTTAATGTAATTTCATAAGCATTAGGGAGTGTGGTGCCACCCATTAACTAAATCATGATAACTATATCACTATTTAAAGATCTTAAGTAAAATAGGAAAACATTATTTGGGATTGGTTTGACAAACACTTGAATTCTATTCTATGTCTTTTGAAATCAAAAATTGAAATCACTCAATAAATATTGAGGAGACCATTCAAAAGTAGTTAGTTGTTCAACCATGGAGAGGTGGTTATTATTATCTTCAAATTACATGCATAGTGTAGTTCCTAAGTCATCCCAAACATGGATGGAATTGGGAGGTAGGATTTTGTACCATTGTAAATATTTACCCTTAAAAGAGGAGACAAGAAGTCTGATTGTAACATTATCTTTTACTATATTTGGACTGATCAAATATTAGCAATGTTCTATATATGTTCCATGGGAGTGGTGGAAGTTTCACCAATAAAATATGGAAGTCTTTTCAAAGTTAATGTGGGTATATCATCATACTGGTTCAACTAAAGTGGGATGCCTCCATTAAAGGCTAAAAAATTTTGATTTCTCAAGGAAATAATGGGAGGTATGAAACTACTATGTTTATTTTTAAGAGATGCAAATAGATTTGTAATATATTCTCTAGTGTAAGGTATAATTGATCTTTATTTCATTTTATATGGAAATGAAAATTCTTACAAGTAACTTTATTACCTTTAGCATATGATATTGTTTATACCTTTGACATTCATAAACCTAGATTTCCTAAATCTATAATCTAGTGAAGTCCACAGGTGATTTTTGAAATGTGTACAAGGCTCATACAATTCTTTTTGAGAATAATTTCAAGCTTTTTATTTCTTCCTCATATTTTCTCATTGATGTCTTCAATGTTTCTCATTCCTCCTTCAAATTTTTGTAGTAGTCCATTGCTAACTCAATGACTCTATTTACCTTTATGATGATCTCCTCTACCCAATCCTTTATATACCTTCCCATATTGCCAATATCTATTATTGCATCAAGTGTTTCTCTATCAAAGATCTAAGTAATAAATTATGTTTGTTGAGTAGTGGGCTCAATGAAATTCTTTAGTGTAGTCATCAATTGTTCAACCTTATTCTTCAATTCATCTTTTGTGACCTTGTTACTATCTATTTTCTTGAAAATAAAGTTAATACTTGATTGAACATCATGTTTCAATCCCTCTCTTGTAGGATGTCCTAGGTGAACTTTTGATATTTGGTAATCCCCCACCACTAGATCTTATTTTTATTTTTCCAGTGGGGGGACTATAATTTTTACATATTTCTCCCTTGTTGAATCATATAGTATCCTTGATATGCTTATGGAATCATCCCTCAATCTCTTGGATGCCTCTACAAGGCAAAAATATAGTGTGCTAGGGGATACCATCTATTTTGGTTTCTTCCCCACTAATTACACTAGCCAGTTAGAGTTGCATCTTCTTGTCCTTGCACTACCAACTATGAATTTGTATTTGAAGTTGTTGCACTGGTGGTTATGATGATGAGTGATGTATATTTCACTAATATGGCTATTGAATATTTAGCTAATGTCTTGTAAACCTCTTCCCCATCTATGGGTTGAGTAGCCATTATTATCAATGTTTTTCTCTATCTCTACCTCCTTTATGGAGGTCTATGTTATTGTGGAAATGGAAGAAATGAGTGCAGTGGAAATATATGTGCCTACTTAGGGTGTGGAATATGGAAGTGACACTAGTGGAGTGGTAGGCATGGGGAGTTGAAAAAGGGGAACCTATGGGAGTGTTGAATCTAGACCCATGAATGAATCATTAAAAGTTGTGGGAACACTCAAGGTTGATAAAATTGGAAAGGTGATAGGAGATGAAAATGAAGTAGTAGTTATCCCAGTAGTTGGGATAGATAGTAGGATTATAGTTAGGATGACTAAATCCATAACTATGTAATAATGTGTGGTTTTAGTGATTAATGAAGTGGTGTTGGTTATTAGGGATGAGATGAAAGGAATTATGGAAGAGATGGGATGAATTGTGGAAGAGGGAGGAATTATGGAAGAGGGGAGTGGAAGTGAAGCCTGATTGTCAAATTGAGTTGATTAAACTATTAATAATGGGGTCACTAGCATAGGTGAGCTAGTGGTAATGGAGGGGTAAATTATTTGAGGTGATGGTCAAGTGAAGATAGGGGGAGGATGTATTAAAGATGGTGGAATGATAAGAATATGGGGATAAACTATTTGTGCTTAAATAATAGCTATCTTCAGCTAAAACTACTATTAGCTAATCTACTACTACTCCTTGGCCACTAGATTAACCTTTTTTATCCTTTTTATTTTGTTTTCTCTTGTGTGATACCACTAGCCTTTTTGCCTATTCTATTTGGGTTCCATTACTAGAACCTTCTATTGTTGGTGGCAAACCCTTATCCTTAACATCTCTTAAATTACCATTGATTCTCATAGTTTCCTTGGTTACCTTGACCCTTTTACTTCTAAGCTAGTTGATTGTTCTATTTATTACATTGGTGGTCCTATCCATTAATGATAAGGACTCAAGGATTGACCACCTAACTGATGGAAGGGGTTGAGAAAAGATCTTATTATGATAGTAGACCTTGTCCACTAGAGATTCATCATCTACCATGTCCTTGGGGATTGATTCCATGTTGAAATCCTTGATTTGCTCTAGGGTCATCCTAGAATAATCTTTCAACCTCACTTCTTCTTAATCTTGTAGGTCTTCCCAGTAGTATTCATAATAGGGAAAGTGGTAATATATTGTGATACCCAATATAATATTAATGTTACAATTTACATCATAAAATGACCTTGCCTTAAGAGCTCTCAAGGTTATTTGAGTCATCTTGATGTCTACACACTTTAATTTGGATAAGGAATGTCATTTATACCTCCCTATACTAATGGGTAAATGTATTCCTCCTTATGTTTGCTTGATAACAATTTATGAGTCTCTAAAAGTACCTCACAAGTTCCATTAAAGCCCATTTGTCACTTACATACCTTATGAGGGTGTAAGGCCAACCACTGAATTCTCCTACTTTGATATATGATTATGTGGGGAATTGAATGAAATAAGATCCCTAGGTTATGATATTCAAAGTATTAGCATCAAATAATCTCTTCTTTTTTAGATCGTTATCAAACATGACTATGATGTAGTATATGAATACATCATTTACCCTTCTAAGATTTTACCTACTTGCCTCAAGGGTGAGGTTAGGGTAATAATTTAAAACCTTATTTACTTGGTTAGTCAAAGTATTCAATCCTAGGAAGGCTCTTCCCTTTGCTAATATGTATACTAGATATGAAGTCATGGATAACTTCCATATATTCTAAACTTCCATCAATTATTTATCGATGGAGTCACTTATTAGTTGGGCTTAGTAGATATACTACTTATTTTGGTGGATTACCCAAATGTATTGGTAAATCTAATCTTGAAAGTTCTTGGCATCAGGGTTCCAAGTGACTCTATGCAAGAGTATGATTAAGTCACCCACTTCTTCCTTAAATTCTATTCTTTTCAAAGTTTTAGGTAGTCTTGTATATGTAGGCCTAAGGAATTTTAGCCATTATTTATTAATTTCCCTTAGACATCTGATGTTATTATCTTGATAAAACTTCTTGGATGAGTTAGGAGTTATATCAAGATAACTCTCATACTCTATAATGAGGAATATTGAGTTGATAAAGTTTGGGTTTAGGTTCAAAATCCTTTCTCCCTTATTGTTCAACACTTCTCTCTTTTCTACATCATAGTGCTCTACTAATGTGATCACAAGCTTAGGGATCTACAATGATAAGGGGAAATTTACTACTTAAGGTAGCCCACAGTCATAAATGCTTTGAATTATCATTTTTGAATTTAGCATTTACCCTTGTTCAGAAATCACCTAGGTCTATGTGACCTAGATTTGTGTCTATTATTTCATTGGTGTTGGATTCCAAGATGAGTGGGACACCAGGTCCCTTGGATTTGAATTTAATTTATTTTCCATACATATATTCTAGGGAATATAATTTGGGAAAACTAACTATAGATTTGGTGGGATTTGGGATTACAAAACATAGGTAAGATTTCTTACAAACTTTGGAGTTGCTTTTACAAGGAAAATATCCAATGGGTTTCAAAGTTTCAAATCACACTTGGAATGTCCAATAAAACCTTCGATGGGTCTTGAAGATTCTATTATAGGTAAAATCCCCAACAAGAATTTGGAATTTTTTTTTTACTAGGATTGTCCATGGAGTTGTGGGGTTGATTTTGGAAGTGAGAACTCTACAGGTTTCAGACTTGTTTTCATAGATCAAATACCTATAGGGTCTATGTGGGGAATCCTTAAGGGAATATTTGATTAGTTTTAATGAAATTCAAAATCCTAGGTTCCTTATGAGCTAGAAAACATTTGAGAAAATTCAATAAGAACTTGGGAATTATACAAACAATTTGATAATGTAGGTAAACAAACTAAAACCTATATCAATGCCAAGCAAAGAGAAAACCCTAAATTTTCTAAGAGATAGGAAAAAACCCTAAATTTTCTAAGAGATAGTAAAAAACATGAAAATAACATATGATAACTTGACATATAAAAATGGATGCTGGGAAACATAGGAGGGAAAAAATACCATGCAGAGGGTCGTAATGGTAGTCATGGTTTGGGGCATGGCATTGCTTGGGATTATATATGATAAGAATTTCTTTATAGATCTCCAATTTTGAACTTTAAAAATTAAATAATTTTTTTTATTTAACCCCACATTAATTTATATAACCTTAATTTTTTAATTAATACACCCTTGGTCAATTTTTGGCAAGAGTCTTAGAACTTCAGCGTCTTGGAATAATTTTGCAATTTTTCAAAATTGCATTTTGCACTCTGACTTCAAATTTTTGCTAGGTGGGTTGGTGCTTTGGAAATGGGAAAATATAAATTGAGTTGAAATTTATAAATTTAAAAGTTGTAAATTCTAACCAGAGTTCTAGTTTTTGTAGGAAAGATAGTTGGTGGGAAGTAGGACTTGAGTTGTAATTTGCAACCTTACAAGTTGCAAATTGTAATTGGATTTCTAGTTTTTGGCAGGAGTTTTTTGTGTAAATTTAAGGTTTTATTGTAATTTTTAAGTTTTCAAGTTCAAAATTACATTCAAATCTCATATTTTTTGGGGGGGATGTGTTTATCAAAAGGTAGATTTCCATTTGTAATTTTTAATTTTGCAATTTACAAATTATGATCGAGATTCCAATTTTCAATGGTCATGGGTTAAGCAAGAATTGGAGGTTGGAATTAAATTTAAAAATTTATAATTTGAAAATTTCATGCAAATCTCCATTTTTTGTTGAATATGAGTAAAGTGGGAATCAGAGGTTTGGATGCAATTTGTAATTTTACAAGTTGTAAATTGTACCTAGATCTCTAATTTTTGTTGGGCTTTGAGAAAAGGGTATCTGGGTCATTTTAAGGACTTTTTATAAAAACATTAATGGGTCTCCATTATGGTATTATATGTGTTGACATCTTTAGGATAAAAATATCAATAATTTTTTACAACATATGCAGGATGATTACCTGTTAATCAGTTTCTTTCCAGTAGCCTTCTAGTTCATTGGACATGGAGTCATTTTAATCTTAACACACTTTAACTAGATAAAAAAATTAAGACCTACCTAAAAAAGAATGAAATAGGGAAAAATAGAATAGAAACAAATTAAGTAAAAACTCCTAATGAGTTGACATGTGTAAAAGCACTTATTGTGGAAAATAACTAAACCTAATAGATACAATATTTTTGGAATGAATTCCAATCTCAAAAGAAAGCTTTGAAGTATATGTCATTGATTAAGATAGGTATTTATTATCCATCAAGATTGAATATATATAATGCATTTTCTCATTTTCACCAAGTTATAATGTATAGACCATTCCATATTGCATCAAAATATGTGTGATTTCCCAGTTCAACTCTTTCAGCATCCCATTTTATAAGCATGTCCCCTTTGTTGAAGCTCTTATAAGAGATTTTTTTGTCAAAATTTCTCTTTTTTTGAGCCTAATTTTCTTCCATAACTTTCATTGATTAGTTCCTAACTTATTTTAACTCCACGAGTTCTACCAATCATACTATCATTTCATCATTGCCTATTAATTTTTACTAATAATTGAGTTTTAGATATGGTAACTTAATTGATAGTATAAATCAAGCTTCCCTTCCATATACCAACATGAATGGCTAATTTCCAATATCTCTCTTGGGAGTGATCCTATCAACCCATAGTGTTGATTTTAACTTCATGTGCCATGTCATTTGGTTATCTTCCATTGTATTTTTGATAATCTTATGAGATTTTTGTTGGTAGACTTGGCCAAGTTATTACCCTACAAGTAATAATTGGAAGAAGTACTTAGGTATACATTATGCCTTACATCTCATTCACTCACTTGAGTACCCACAAAAGCTTTGGCATTGTCTGAGATAATGGTGTAAGGACACCAAATCTTATGACAAAGGCATCCATGAATTCTAGTATAGATGACTCTATGGCATCTTTTATTGAAATTTCTTCATTCCATTTGGTTAAATAATTAGTTGTTATAAGGACCCATTTATGGATTGTACTTGATGGTGGATTGATCATGATAATGAAATAAAACCCCCATTGGACAAATGGTTGGTTAGATTAGATTTTTTTGAGAGGGAGAACTATTAACTTTACTTTCCTATAAAGTAAGCATACTTCTCATAGTACCTTACCTGTTGATGGGCATCTTTTAATATGTTAGGCCAATAATATCCCCCTCTCTTTATTTTGATGGTTGTGGTTTTTATAGAGAAATGTCCACCTAATGGACCATCATAAAACTCCTCGAGCACCTTGGTAACTTGACCATGATAAAATACACCTTAGCACGACTCCATTCATATCTTTCTTAAATAATAACTCATTAATAAGAACATACATAATAGGTTGGAGTTTGAAATACATTTTCTTAGACTACTAGAAATCATATGTGTACTCAACAGTCTATAGTAAAATGGTTTTGTCATGGATACAAATATTGAATAGAGGTGGAGTGGTTGGTTGGGATGTATTTTGAGCATATACTACATCAAATACTACCTCATCAGTCTTTATATCAGAATCCAACTATTCAAATAAGCCTTTTCCTCTTACAAGATTTGTTATTTTGATGTTCACATCATATTCCATGAATTTTATGATGCACCCTATTCTTTTTTCATTTGTTTCCTAGCTTAAGAGGAACTCTCTGACATAATTGTAGAATTTAAAATAAGCAACCTATACTCATTTGGTCCTTAAGAATATTGTGTCTTAGAGATATTCAAAAGTTTTGATGCTTATATTAAGAAGACATATGCAAAGAAGGATAAGGAGTTTTCAGAGGTTATGGTTGTTGATTAATTCTTTTAATCAAATACATTCTATATATTAATTTTCTTTGTTTTAAAAAACATTGTAAGGTTGTAGGTTACAAATTACAACTATCATTTTGGTAGCTTTTTTTGAGAAAGAGCCTCTTGTAATTTTTAAGTACCTTTTTGAAAGGTTGAAAAGTTTTAAAATCAAAATTATAAATTATACTTTTATTTTTGACAAAGTTTGAGTTGTTTACTTGAAAAAACTCATATTGTAAATTCCATTTACAGTTTTGTCAAAATTGGATGACTTAAAAGTTTTAAAAGTCCCAATTGAAAAATACAAGTTAGGTTTTACAAAATTAACCTAAAATGTATAAAATATTTCTATCATTATGACTTCATTTTTTTTACCTCATTACATGAAGAAGATACATCAACTCAACTAAAGATCATGAGAATGTTTCATGAATATTAAATAAGTTTTCTCCACACCTCCAACAATTTTTAGAATTCTTAAAAATTACATGTTCCTTTTTCCAACCATTTACCTTACCAAAAATGCCATTTTAGTTGAAGATCATGCCTATTTTCATAAGGTTTTTATATTTTGATTGCTCTTTAATTGGGTGTAGATTTTTTGATAACTACTCCTCTTCCAAGAGAGTATTTTTTATAAATATGGGTACTATGATGTAGCCCATTTATTTTTTTGTTGTTAGAAAAATTATTATGCATTTTGAATAATTAATCTACATGTTGTAACATGGAGAATGATAATATATTGAAAATTTTCCTTCTTTATCTATGCATTCTTTATGAATGCAAGGTTATTTGTTAAATTTGTGAATGTTTTCATTCTTATTTCATTCACAAAATTTCATCTATGGTGTTATTTTACCCTTTTGAGAGATTGTTTGATTAAAAAAAAAATCTTGTTACTTATATGATAAAACCCCAATATTACCTTTGGTTCCATATTTGCATGAGTTTTTTCTCTAATAAACTTTAGTATATTTATTATTATGTTGTGTTCATACAAATAAATAATTAAAATACACTATAAATGTTTGGTGCAATCACCATTTCTAGTTTTGTAAATTCATTTCTAAAACTCTTTTCCTTATAGTTAAACCCTAGTTCAGAAACCAGGTCACTAGGAAGCAAAATTTATACATGAAAAGGTAATTTATAAATTTCACTAAATTTAGTTAAAGGAAGATGGCCTTTTCTAAAGGTCTACCTCAATTCACCAAGGTCCTATATCTTGAAATTGATCCCATTGTATCATTATATTTATGCATAGCATGCTACAACACAAAGATGGGTGCAAAATCTATGTGATAATAGCTATGTAGATAGCACTCATTGAAAGAGGAGTCTTTGAGGTATCTTGACACCATTTTCCCACTAACTCAATTTATCCCATATCCACCATGAGGATGAAGAACTATGGTTTGATTATTTGATAAGGATTGATAGTCCACAACCTAGATATAAATGAACCAAAGTGAAGTTGATGAAAAACCCATAAGAATCTAGGTGGTTGCATCTTGTTCTAGTATATATTTCATAAAAGATACATACATCCAATCCAAACACTAGCATTGATACAACTATCCTAAGCTAAAGTAAGTATCCAAAGCTACAGAGGCACTTAATCTATAATTAAGTGATTTTTCTAAAATACTCTTCTAGTATGCTTTCCACCTATTCCAAATACAAATATATATTAGCATTAGAACCATATAAGTATATTATTTATTTTTAATTTCCATATATAACATATCTATACATTCCATTTTTTTAATATTTTAGCATAATAAATTTAGTATATGTTTTATCTAAGTTTTGTTATTAATTGTCCTACTATACAGATAGTTTATCACCTTTGTGCCCTATGTTATCTATATCCCCTTTAACCTTAAATTATATAATAATATTTTTAGGGTTAAACACCAAGGAATCTTGCATGATGTTTGGAATCTCACTCTCATATGGCATGTAAAATTAAAGCAAGTTTGAACCCATGGTCATGTTAAAGGAGTAAGACCTAACTAGATAAGTCTATTTATTTTCTATTTTTTTGTTACTTTAAATTAAAATAATAAAAAAATATTGGAGGAATTTTAAAAATAGGAGGATTTTCATATTTTTTAACTTATTCAAGCACAATAAACATGTCTTTTTGTAAACTAAAATCTATTTCTTTTTTCAAAATCAAGAAAATTTTGAAAAGTAAATATTTTGTGCCAACATAAATAAATTATAGCATTTAGTATCAATAGAACCTTTAGTTTAAATTTATTAGTTATGTCATCATGATAAAACTAATACACTTAGAGCCCAATATAGCTACATAAACAAAATTTGTGGCATTATTCTTATAAATCATTGGGAGAAATAAATAAATTTTTCATTTTTCCATTCCCTTAATTATTTTGACTATTTTTAGACTTAAATCTCAAAATTAAGAATAATCTAAGTATATAGGGTTATTATGCCCTCGTACAAATACTTTTTGCTAAGCAGGTGTCTCATATAAAGTGAGTTCTTTTCATGTACTACCTAGG
Organism: Torreya grandis; assembly: GCA_037957365.1. Lineage (NCBI taxonomy): Eukaryota > Viridiplantae > Streptophyta > Pinopsida > Cupressales > Taxaceae > Torreya > Torreya grandis. Next base: position 792,777 of record JARHVA010001889.1, read on the forward strand.
TACCTCATACCATTATGTTCTCATGTATTTTAACATCTCAATCATGTATCATCAGGTATATAGAAAGGACAAGTTTGTTCCACATATCGTCAAGTATATAGTAAGGGTAAGCATTATAAAGGTTTTGTTTATCATTTTGGTGGTATGTTAAAAAAGGAATTTTTTTTGGAATGATAAGGAACCATTGCATATCCATAAACTATAAATATGCATTCAATTAAAACTAGTATTAGAAAAACATTAATTAAGAAAGATACTAGTTAGAATGGTGAAAATAGGTGGATATTATAATTATCATTAATTATTTGTGGTTCAACATCTATTATGGGGATGCACAACTTGTTAAACCTAAGGAAGTAAAGGGGATACCACCATGGAAGCAGAAGAATTTAAAAGCATTGGTATTAATGAAAGCCTTAGTTGATGTCAAGTTTGTTAATCACATATAGGGGTACAACACTCCTTAGTAAGTATTTAAATAATTTAAGGCTTGTATGATTCTCACTAAGAATTAGAGTTTATACAATTGGAGTTGAAATTGTTCAATCTTGAGTTGAAAAATGGTGATATCATGAGTTTAAATTCATAAATCCATGAAATAAAACATGATGTTAATATTATTGGTGTAAAAATTTATGTGTATATGACCACATTATAAAAACCTCTTCTCCCTATATATTCAACCTACTTGTAGTCTTTTCAAGCAAGCAATTTGTTGAATACTCTCACCTTTGACCAACTAGTTTTGAAGATGGTTGAAAGAGAAAAAGCCTTTGGAAGAAAAAATGAATCCATAACAGAAATCATTTTCTATGCTAATCAAAATATAAACTCTTCAGAGGATGTAATAAATTACAGATGTAAATGAAAAACAAAGGGTAAGGTGGAAAATCTAGAATAAATAATAGTCAACATCAATAAAATAAAAATGACAAACAACGTTTGTTTTGCAAATTTTGTGAAGGAAAAGGGACTCGTGAGACCCATGAATGCAAAACATCATGGGACAAAATTTAAGACTATATAAAACAAAAAAAATAAAATGAAAATAATAAAAACTTAGAACCAGACTCATCTCAAGTTGCTAGAACCATTTCAAAATTTAGAATGGAAAACCAACAAGAAATTATAGTTGGTTCACTATGATTTATGTTATCTACCAATTATTTCCATTGGTGGTCATAAGTGCTTCATGTTATTCATTGATCATTATAAAAAAATGACTTGGATATATGTTTTGAAAGAAAAATTAGAAGTCTTAAAATATTTTCAAAAGTTTTGAATAATGGTTAAAAAGGAATCCCAATCCTACACTAGGACACTCAAACTGACAATGGTGGTGAATTCAAATCAAAGGTATTCAAAACCTATCTCAAGTAGAATTTAATTAAGAATAATCTTATAGTAACTTACACTCCTCAACAAAATGGAGTATTTGATTGTATGAACAAAACTATGATGAATATGGTTTGGGCAATGTTATAGTTCAAAGGGGTAAATCTACATTTTTTTGGTAGAAGAAGCTCAAACAACACTATATGTCCACAATAGGTCACCATCATCAACCCTAAAAATTAAGACTTCAAATAAATTTTAGTGTGGTCATCTCCCTTTAGTGTGACATCTTCATATTTTCAAATCCACATATACACATTGAATCTTAATGATAAAAGGAATAAAATGGAACACATCAGTCATAAATGCATAATTTTGGGATACTAAGAGTCTTCAAAGGCATACAGACTATTTGATGAAAATAATAAGAAATTAATCCTCACAAGATATGTTATATTTTGAGAAATTGTAAAAGACATAGTAAGCATCAATCAATAATTGAATCAAATTGAGCAATATGCTAAATTTGATGTTTTCAAAGTTGTTCATATGGAGGTTCTAAATAGTGAAGGGGGAACATGTAATTGGGAAATAGTTGAATCTCTATTGAATCATGTAATTGAAAATGACACCTCCCCTATATAATAAATTAGAACTTCATAATAAGATTTTATGATGTCACAAAATGAAGTATCTTAAAATCAAAATAATGAGGCACCAATGATTTCATAAGTGACTCAAAAAAATATACCAAAATGGGTTGAACAAATATTTAAAGATGTCATATTTGATGAGTTTGGGAAAACAGACACTACAAGTGCACATATAGTTATACAATAATAAGATAAATTCCTAGATGAAATTTAAGATAGCATAAAAAAATAGTACTTTAGAATACTCCCCTAGAAGAAGTCAACATTACTTTTGACTCTAAACCTACTTCCTCAAACAAGCTAAAAAGCTTAATGCATGGATAAAAGTAATGAAGAGTGATTTTGATGCATTGGTCAAAAATGAAACTTTGGGAATTAATTAATCCTCCAATTGGATATAAACCCATTAGTTTTAATTGGGTATTTTTAAACAAGTAAAAATCAAATGGATCACTTGATAAACATAAAACAATTCTTGTCATGAAGGAATTTGCTAGAAAAAAATAGATTATAATGAAACCTTTGCACCAATAATAAAAAGGAGTACCATTCAAACTAGGTTGGTTGTGGTAGCTCAAAATGGATGTAAACTTCACCAAATGGACATAAAATTAAATTTATGAATGGTCATTTCAAATAAATAGTGTACATGACTTAACCTAAAGGTTTTTAGTCAAATATCAATAACACAAAGTGTGCAAGCTAGAAAAATCATTATATGGTTTTAAAAAGGCCTCAAGAGCATGTTAAAAAAAACTTACTAAGCACCTCCTAGATATGAATTTCAAACATTTTGAGTTTGAATATGCAACTATTTTTGTCAAAACAATTGTATTTCTAGTGGTTTATGTGGATAATCTACTCATCATAAAAAATAATGAGAGATATAGTGTAAAAATCAAATTAGAGTTTATGAAAGGTGTCAAAATGACATATCTAGGTTATCTTAATTACTATTTGGTATTTAAGTAATTAAAATTAAAAGTATGTCTTCATTACTCAATATAAATATATTGGTGAAATGTTGATCAAATTCAAAATGATAGGTTGTAAGTTTCTCAGTACACCCATGGAATTTTTTTTGAATTGATATCAAAAGATACCATTGATCTATTATATGTTATTAAATACAAAAAACTCATTATAAGTTTGATCTATGTGACCACAACTAGACTAGATATTTATTTCTTTGTTGGTGTCATTTCTTAATTCATGCAATAACCCAAAGAAATTTACTAGGTACCAACAAAAGGAATCCTTAGATATCTAAAAGGAACACATAATTTTAGGCTCAAATACTTCATGGGAAAAGACTTAAAATTTGTTGGATATTCAAATTCTAACTATGCTAATGATTTTGAATATGGTAAATCCACTTTGGATTTTTTGATGAATTTGGGAGTAGGAGTTGTTAATTGGAAGTCAAAGAAGCAATTAGTTTTGATAGTTTCTTCAATATAATTATAATACATAGTAGCTTTAGAGGTAACTGTATAAATTTATGGATAAGAAGGGTTCTTTCATATTTTTAGGATTAACAACTTTTGTCAAAACCACTCAGTTGACAACACATCTACAATTCAAATGGTAAAAAATCCAATTTTTCACAATTGCACCAAGAACATCAACACCAAATTTCATTTGATTTAGAGAATATGCATAGGTTTAGGGGACAACTCTATGGACATTTCTCATAATTTGATCACATAATTTCAATAATGTGATCATGTTGTTGACATTATGTGATTGTGTTATTTAAATAATGGCTTGGTAATTACTGAGCCATAACATAATTGTGTTAATACAGAACATGATCATGTTATTTTTAAAGTAATAATGCAATTATATTCCTATTATTTGTTATAAGAAAGAACCAAAACAAGATCATGAATCCAATCTTGACTTGAAGCTAATATTTACTACTCTAAATGTTAAGTATAAGTAAATAAATGTAACAATATATTTGTATTTTTATTATTAAATTTATTTCCTTATACTTAAAAATTATTTTAGTAAATATAATAAATTAGGGTCACTCTACATCTAATATAGTTGGCCTCATAGTTTCACACCTTACGATGTGGAAAATAGTTTTTAAAAATATGATCTAGTCAATACTTAGGCATTTTTAGGGTCCAAGTATTGAACCTAGGGATTTCGAGGCATAACTTTTAAAATTTATGTCCATTTTTGGTAAATATATAGTCATTTTTTAGGTTTTTATGACTTCCAAATTTCTTCTTGGCATTTATAGGAGTTTTAGGTTTGTCAAAATTGAATTTTGAAAACCAATCACTTTTCACTTGGTCTAAAGTGGTGTGATCATGGTAGCATAGGTCACATTGATGACCTTCACACATCAAACAAAAACTTTGTGTTAATTTTACTTATTCATCATCTCTCCCTCATCCTTAATCACTTATTACTCATCCTTAATCCCTTAATTAACCTCTCCTCATTTCTCATTATCCCTAATCACTCCCTCACTATCCCTCACTATCCCTCGTCATCTCTAATCACTCCCTCATCTCCTTGATTACTCCCTCATTAACCCTCACTATCCCTAATCACTCCCTCTTCATCCCTCATTGACCCTCACCATCCCTCATCATCTTTATTCACTTTGTAATCATCCCTAATCACTCCATTAGATATCACAATCCCTCATCATCCCTAATCACTCATTCATAATCCCTAATCATCCTTAATCACTCCCTCCTCAGTCCTCATCATCCCTAATCACTCCCTTATTGACCCTAACCATTATTCATCATTTATAGTCATTCCCTCATCATCCCTTATTGACTCTCACCATTCCTCATCATTTATAATCACTCCCTCTTCCTCCCTAATCACTCCCTTATTGACCCTCACCATCCTTCATCATCTCTAATCACTAATTCATCAGCATGCAATATCTCTAATCACTCCTTTATAATCCCTCATCACCCCTAATCACTCTCATATTAACCCTCACCATCCCTCATCATACCTAATCATTCCCTCATCATACCTAATCATTCCCTCATCATCCCTAATCACTCCCTCATTTAACCTCACCATCCCTCATCATCCCTAATAACTTCCTCACCATCTCTACTCAATCCCTCCTCTCTGTATTCATATTTAATCACTCCATCTAATACCTTGATGGTGGTATTTTTTTGGGTTTAACAATGGTAGGATCTACAAGTGGAGAGTTGAGTGCTAGCATAAAATATAAGATCAAAATAATTTGAAACATAAATATTTAGCACCTATGAAAAAAATGGATCTATTAGAAATTATGTAATTCATAATTGAAGATCTTTCAAAAAAATAAAAGTATGTAAGACCACCATAGCACCAATAATGGGTAGTAAATATGAGGATCACCAAGCTATATGATTTCCTAAAACCAATCAATTACTTTCTATATGAGGATATTTTATGATCTAAATAATTAAAGTGAATGACTTATATTTGTATGTCTATTGATTAAGTAATCATACCAAAGAGTATATAATAATTTTCAAATGATTACAACAAGTAGTCCAAGATTAGAAAGTGGTGCTCAATTCATAACTTCAATACTCAATTCAATGAAGAGTATCACACTATGAGCTCTCTACTTACACGAATCGATAAGTGGGTACAATTTATCTATCATTATAAAAAGATAAGTAGATAATATATTATTAACCCAATGATACAGTCAATACTAAAAATATCTCTACTTCCCCCAACAATAAATTATATGAATTAAAATTATTATTTCATTAATAAATGTAAATCAATGGTAAACCAATACACTTCATCATTTCCAATGGAAGTCAAAATAAATTAATTTCTCCTAAAGCATATTTTCAAAAATTGAACTTGTAATTGAGCATCATCCATAACCATATGCTAGTGTATGGTCTAGTATAGGCCTTGAGAAATGGATCACCTAGTAGTGTCACTTGGTGTACAAAATTAAACTTTTTAAATATGCAATCCTTTGTGAGATCTCACCATTAGAGGTATGTGATGTTTTACTTGTGGTCAACCATATATTTACCATTGACATGTAATATATGAATTAAATACATGAAATTTTTTGATAGATTGTCATGATATAAAATGCCATATATCATAGTTAGTTCATAATATTTCAATCATTAATGCTAGAGCGTGTAAGAATATTGGTAGTTCTAGTAATAAGTATACTTTTGATGTTAAGAATTAAATTTAATAAAATCATTATGGTACCATATCATAGTGTGGTTTATCCAAAAATAACAAAGACAAAATAATCTAACCATAAATTAGATGAATACAATATATCTTTCAATAACCTAAATAAGTTCCTAAATATTATACACTAAAAAATACTATTGATTTAATCCCTTAACTACCTCTACCTTAGACCTCTTTATACAACATATTATTTATATAGAATGAATAAATCAAGTATTATATCCATGAAATCATGGATAATGGACACGTCATGCCCAAATAATTTCCTTGAATAAGCCCAATTGTGTTTGTGCCAAAGAAGGATGGGGCATGAGGTTGTGAATCGATTAAAAAAACTTAAAAATATTAAAGTGAATAAATATTATCCTCATATAAATATTAAGGATTTTTTATTCCATATCCTTTATTTATAACTCTTTTCCAAGATGGATCTTAAGTTTTGGTATAATCATATTCATGTTGAACTTCTAGACATTTGGAATATAGTCTTAACAACAAAGGAATAATTGCTTGACTAGTTGGTTACACCTTTTAGGTTAACTCATGTAGCTAATTAATTCATTGAGATTTTGAAATAAATCCTTATGCCCTTTAACTATTTGATTTTTTTAATCTAACTTTATGACATCCTAATCTTTAGAAAACATGGGATGAAAATATACACCATGTTGCACTATTGTTTCACATTTTTAAAAATACATTTTTATGATAACATGAATAAATGCTCATTTTATATGCAAGATATAAAATATTTGGGATAAATTACACACACAAGGATTTCATGTGTTAACCTAACTGAGATTCAATTTATACATGAATGGGGAACACTAAATAAATTTGCATAGATTCAAATATTCTCAAAATTAGAAAATTATACAAGAGATTTGTGTTTAATTTTTATCCTTTGAACCAAGCTACCAAAGGTAAAACCAAATAAAGTTTCATATATTTAAATACACAAATAATATAATTTGATAAACTAAAATTCAAACTCTATTTTATGTTATTACTTGTGTTACTTGACTACAAAATTAGAAGACCATCCAATTTATTCAGTAATAAAATTGACTATCACAAATGGGTATTGACAACACAAGTCCTATAAAAGAGTTTATTTTTATTTTAATGGATTAAAAAACATAAAATTGGTGTAAGAGATACCTTTAGATTATATACTAATAGTAGACGATTAGGGAGTGATTAGGGATGGTGAGGGTTAATTATGGAGTGATGAGGGATGGTGAAGGTCAATGAGAGAGTGATTAGGGATGAGTAAAGAGTTATTAGGGATTATGATGGATGAGGATGGAGTGATTAAGGATGATGATAGAAAATGAATGAGTGATTATGGATGATAAAGGAGTGATTAGAGATTATGAGTAACAATGAAGGTCAATGAAAGAGTGATTAGGGATGAGGAGGGAGTGATTATGGATGATGATAGATGATGAGTGAGTGATTAGTAATGAGTAATGATTGATTAGGAATGAATATGGATGAGGAGGGAGTGATTAATGATGATTATGGATAGTGAGGGTCAATAGAGGAATGATTATGGATGATAAGGGAGTGATTAGAGCTCACTATGGAAAGTGAGGGTAAATGAGGGAGTGATTAGGGAAAATGATAAATTATGAGAGAATGATTGAGGGTGATGATGGATGAGTAATAAGTAATTAGGTATTAGGTATAGATGATGAATAAGTTAAATTAACACAAAGTGGTTTTTTTATGTGTGTAGGTCATCAATGTGACCTATGTTACCATAATCACACCACTTTGGATCAAGTTCAAAGTGAGTGGGTTGTAAACTTAAATTTGGAGAAACTATTAGAAATGCTAAAAAGAAATTTAGAAGGCACAAAAACCCAAAAAATGACTATATGTTTACCAAAAATGGAGATCAATTACAAAACTTATGCTCTAAAATTCTTACATTCGATACTTAGACCCTGAAAATGCCTAAGCACTAACCATATTGTATTTTGAAAAATTATTTTCCACATCATAAGTCATGCAGCTATGAGACCAAATTTATTAAATATAGAGTGACCCTAATTTCTTATATTTACTAAAATAAATTTAAAGTATAAGTTTACATTTGTATTATTAAATTTATTTCCTTATAATAAATTCTTCACATTTAGAGTAATAAATATCAAATTCAAGTCCATATTATCTTCATGATCTTATTTTGCTGCTTTCCCATGGTTTTCAAGAGCAAATTTGTGTTTTTGGGTGTTATGAAGATATAACTCAGTCACATTATGAATGCAGTCACATTACCAACATGATCACATTACCAAGGTGATTGTGTTATTAACATGATCATGCTATTTGAATTTAAATTCAAACACTAAGCCTTTTGGCTCAAGAATGGCTTGGACTTGTCAATCTACAATTGAGTCTAAAAGTTTTGATAAAAATAATAAAAATCAACTTTGATCACAAAATACACTATAAATTTCAATGGTTAAATTCAAAACCTTAATACCATTGAGATTATCATTCTATCCTCTTTTCGAAAATATGATTTTTATAGTTTTTGGACTAACTTAAGGTTTTAAATTATGTTGATTTCTAACTACACCTTTTTTAGGCCACTACATGCCACAAATATACATGCATGTACATGTTCATGTAATTTTTTTTCATTGATCCAAGTGAAAAACAAGTTATATGGTCACAAACTAGGCCTAATTATACACACATTCAAAAAAAATGATTTTCATTTTTTTTGAGGTAGTTAGGAGGGGTTGCATGGCCAGCTATCCTTTTTTTTTGTTAGTTTGTAAGAACTATTTACTTATAAAATTCATAAAAAAAGTATTCATTAAAAAAATATAAAAAAATATAGGTCACAAACTATAATATCTTATCTAAATGTTCACCAAAGGGTTTCAAATAATATTAAATGATACTCAAAAAATAGTGGGTGGTATGATCGTCTATCTACTCTATTTTCTTAAAAAAATGAGAGTCCCTCTTCAAATTTTAAATGTTTGACCTAGTTATACTTAACCATTTTTAAAAAAATAGTGTCTTGGAAACTAGACTCAAAATGCTACATTTCATGTTCTTACACCATCTTCAAATTTGGAGTGTAGATATCTCAAATTATCTATAGAAGTTCAGATTTATGAAATTTCAAGAAAATCATGTCCATAGGTAGGTCCCTTTTTATCCCCTAACTTTGTGCACTTACCCTTCAACATTATTTGAAATATGGTAGTGTACAATTGTTTCTTTATCCTATTTTGAAGCGACCAATAGACATCTTGAAAAAAGTGCTTGGAATAGAAAAAATTTAAAATTTCAGAGGCATGCTTGGTCTCACAATAAACTTTACAGATTAAGTGAGGGATGTAATATTATTTTACATAATACTAGATAATATTAGGGATAATTGTAGGATAGTTTTTATCTCATAGTGGTAGATTAATAATCTATGTAGTAAGATGAATATTCTTCTCGAAATGTGAATTGAATAGTCATGTTTTTTTTATATAAATATTTTAATCTCTCTTCATTAATTTAATGTGAATATAGCTTTGGTTTGCACTAAATTCTTATCTTTTGTCATTCCATTAAGCTAGTTCTAAAATTTTAAGGAACAAATGAAATTAGAGTAAGAAAGGTTTCAAGACAAAAAATAGAGTAGGAAAGGTTGAAAAAAGGTAGAATTAAATTAACAAAGGTTTCAAAGATCAAAATTAAAATAAGGTTGAAAAAGGAAAAATTAGAGGAAGAAAGGTTACAAAATAAAAAATTAGAGATAGAATAGAAAAAGGAAAATATCTCTTCGGCTAATATTCAATCAAATACATCTGATATAATTATAGAAGAATCATGTGATATAGTACATATGGAAAATTAAAAGAAATCAAAATTTTTGATTCCATAATATGATGTAGTTGGTTTTACATATGCAAATTCAAAAGATGATACGAATGGCACACTAAAATTCAAGACCAAAAGGATGATTATGATTATGATTATGATTATGATTATGATTATGATTATGATTATGATTATGATTATGATTATGATTATGATTATGATTATGATTATGATTATGATTATGATTATGATTATGATTATGATTATTATTATGATTATGATTACAATTACGATTACGATTATGATTAAGATTATGATTACGATTACGATTATGATTACAATTACGATTACGATTACGATTACGATTACGATTACGATTACGATTACGATTACGATTACGATTATGATTATGATTAAGATTATGATTACAATTATGATTACGATTACGATTACGATTATGATTATGATTATGATTGTGATTATGATTATGATTATATAGAAGATTGGTATGATATTATTGATGACACATAAATACTGACATTCCATATCAATTGGTAGATTAACATATAATTCAATAGAGTCATGTAGGAAATCCATGAGAGCATCATGTTTATAAAATCATTATTTAGTTTTAATATTTTATAATATACATATCTTCCTCATGTATGTTGGATTACTCATTCACTTTATTCTTCTATATTGTCACATGTGTTCATATACACTTACATATATGTTTATTCTATCCCTTAGCTTTGGTTTATTTGGCCCTTAATTTTATATTATCTACCCTAATCCAACATAAATGGTACTTTTCTTTCAATAATTATATTGCACATAGTTTTCAACATGTTACTTTCTCATTCTTGCATAGTGACTAGCTACACATAGTTTGACTTTCATTTGAGCTTACATGATTTCAAACTCTTACTTATACAAACTACATGAACACACATAAATTATTGATAATTTTTGGAACACAAATTATTATCTCCACATACTTTATTGATCTATATTTTTTCTATTCATACATAAAATAGGAGGCATATTACTACATTTCACTTCCCCCACATTACCATGCTATCACATATAGTGCACACTATGCCTTAACACATGTTGTAAATTATTTTAATCCCTCCCATTCTTCTATTTTTTAAGCATTGAAACTTTCACATTCATATATATCATAAATAAATTAAAAACAAAAAACATTCAAAATATTCTCAAATTTTAGAAATTTTAGACTTAAGAATGACACGAGTGGCTAGTTTACTTCTTTACATATGTTATCAGATGTTTGGTATATAGAATATTTTTCTTCATAAACATGTGCATCTCATGATTTATATGAGTGTGATCTAGGAAATACATATTATACATGGATTACTAGATGTTCGACTCCCTTCTCATTGGTGGCTATGCTTATTTTAGGGGCATACTATTTTAAAGGTTACATTATCACAAGTTATATCTATATATAATCTTTCTAACATGTTGAGTTACATATCTTACAAGTGTCTTGATAGTTACTCATATCTTACATTATTATACATAGAAATATTACTTTGTTATGATGTCACATTGATACATATGGATGGTGTAGACTATTTTTCACTTATTATATACTCTTTCAATGTTGTAAATTTATTGCATCATGGGAAAGACATTATTTGCTTATTATGTGTGTCTATTTGGCCTTATGTGTGACATATTTATGTCATTTATTTTCAAAAAAATTATTTCATTTATGATCTTCCATTGGCCTTATTTTTGTGACATGTTCATATCCCTTTTATGTGGCCCTTGGCCTTATGTGTGATATTTCATGGCATTGCATGGCATTGTCTATTGTGATTGTTGTGCTTGATTAGTTTTGACATGATCCATATCATTCACTTTTACTATATATTCTTATTAAATTATGGTTAATTTAATACATACTTAATTACTATATCTATTTATACATGATACTTACATGCCTCAAATTACATATGTTTCATACATGCTTTAATGGCATACACTACACTGTGATAGCATACTCTCAACATGTTAACATGATTATACATGATTATAACTTTATCACAATATATAGTTAACTCTTATTTTGAGGTGATTACTTATAGGCTACATTCCTTATCTCAAGGGGGAATTATAGTGGGCTTGTCTTCAATATTCAATCCTTAATGAGTAGAAAAATCATTTTTTTTGAAAGACTATAGGTTTTAAAGATTTAAATTATTTCATAAATTAGATACAAAATAAATATTTACACATTAATACAAATTTTGAGGGTATATGGCATGCATATTCATAAACTTTACAAATACATGAGTACAAATTCATACACACTTGGATAATTTTGCATGGGAATATGAAATATTTATAGGAACATGAATTATAGGTTTTCACATATAATTACAATTGAGCATATATATACATGGAATTCTATATCATTTTTCACAAATTTAGGGGGCATGATGTTGGTTCATGCACATATATGCATTTTTCAAATTTAATCGTAATAATTATCGTTAATGAACATATGAACTATAATATAGTTTACATATTCAATGTCAAAGGGTTTTTATTTCACTTCAAATCTTCTGGTACTACAATCATGATGGGTACATAAATATTATTCATTCTCACTTGATCATGTAAATAAAATATGTATGTATTAATAAGATTCATTCTTTTATGGGTGATTTACATTTGATCCTAGAGACACTAAATGACCTTGGCATTACTTCTATTGAACCCATTATGTGGTTCCACCTTTTATTACTTATGATGTACATTAGAGTCTAGTGACACTCAATAGCCTTAGAATTATTTCTAGTGAACCCATTATGGTTCTATCTTATTTTGGGTTAGTACATTAGGTTATTCTTCTCATTTTTGATAGTTATAGTGTGCATATTTCCCACACAAGGGCTTTATTAGTTATTTAAAATTGAGACTTGATCACTCTATATTTTCCAATGGTTTAACATGAAGAACAATCTATCCAAGTGATTTGATAATGGGTTATAATTTTCCAATGCTTTAATAAGGAAGCGTCATATTTCACAACTTACAGGGCAACATGATTTCATCTTCCTATTGGTATACTCCTTACTCTCCTTTCAATTTTTAAAATTCAAGGTTTAAATTTTTAAATTTCAAATATGGACATTAACTACTTCATGTGTTATTACAGGGTTTGATAATTGAGTTTCCCACATGATTAAAGTTTTATATCAAAAGACAAAATGTGTTTTACACTCAAGTATATTTCTCTCCTTTATTAATTAAATTTCATTACTAGAATAAATGGGATGGAAATTTAGATAATGAAATTTAGTCATAAGTATTTAACAATGTTAATTCTTGACATATCTTAAACCACTTAACTTATGCTTAAATATATGACTCTTATTCACCATCCTTATATTCATTTATATATATTTAGGCTTGATTCATTTTTTTACCATCACTACTACACATGAATTACCATGTCATTACTCAAACTAGTTTATATCACTCTTAGACTATTCTCTATCATAGGCCAGTTGTTAATGCTTTTCTCATATAAGTATGTGTATATTAGATAGGTACACTTATATGGACATGTCCACTTAATGTGTCCTTGTCCTAATGCCATTAAATGCTTAGTTTCCAAAAATTTTAAGTATCCATATGGGTCATCCTGCATGTTTCACAATTTTACTAAAGGAAATTATTTAATTGGACTTCTATAAATACAAATCAAAGGTCATTCATTACCACACTAAATATCCCTAGAGCTTGGTTCTATCTATTTAGCACTTATACACTATTACACTTTTAGAAACCCTATCATATTATTCCTAAGTTTAATATCAACCACTAGAAGTAGTCAATGTAAATTTTGAATCATTATAAATCAAGTAGAGTGTGAATATTGTGAGGTATTAAATCCAAATTACTAGTTGCATGCATATAGTGAAGGAACACAATTGAAAAATCATAGTATTTGGGAGAAATATGTGTGGCTTAATTCACTCTTAATATTATTTGGATGTATTGGTCAATAATAAATATGGTGGATTGAGGTCAGCTTAGCCCATTATAATTACCCTTCTTTTTTGTAAGTTTCTAGATATTAAGAGTACACCTAGGGTTTTCAAGATAAGGAGAAGGAAAATAGAGGATCATGCACAACATTAACATTAAAAAATATCTCATCCCTCTCAGTAGACATAAGTGTAGGTGGAATATTAATTATAATTTCATCATATTCATAATAGACAAATATATAGTTAATAGACTAGACCACATTTCATAGTTATCCAGAGAGTGGGGACTTTTCCAAATATAGCCCTAGACTTTGTTCCCATACTTGACCTATCACATTCCTATTTTATCATATTTTACACTATCATATATGTGTGAAAATAAACCAAAAATTTGAAAATGATAAGTATCTTACTCTTGGTTTTCTTACTATATTTAGCATATGCTACTTGTTAATCAATTTTAATTAATTCTAATTTACATTCACATTTATGCTTGAATGTCATATATTACAATTTGAATTATCTTTCAATGTTTTATGCCTATTAAATATTTTTAAATCAAAAATAGGGTAAAACATACATCTATCACTAGTATCAAACACAAGCCAAGTCTGAATCACACTAAATCTAAGTCAAATCAAGCATTATCAAATATCAAAATCATTCATTAGTTTCATAAATATAGCAAAAGATCAGAATTGCACAATAAAACTCGATGGGAAAACTATGTGTGCCTTGATTTCCTTCCTCAAAAGTATTTAATATGTACGCATCAATTAATCATCAAACAAGGTTGATTGACGTCACCTCATCCCATTACACTATCACCATTTTTCCATGTTTCTAGCCCTCAAAAATACACCTATCAATGCAAAGGAGACTATTTCTTGAGTTACATGCATCATCAAGGTTTAGGATCACAAATAAATAGAAAACATAGATAAGTGTAGGTGTTTGTACATTCATTATTATTTACTTATGCATAGGTTAGTACCAACTAATATGTCAATATAAACTACTGATATTAACACAGTCTAGTGAAATCAACCCTATGAACATAGAGTCTCAGTTCCTAAACCAAATAAATCACATGGTTACTTTATCCTAATTTTTAGTTCTAGATGCAGTCACATTTAGATAATCACTTAAAAAAGCTAAGTACTCACCCATTTTTTATACTTATTATATTTAGCATATGCCACTTGTCAAATTTGATCAATCAATCTCAAAATTTTACATTAATAAGTATATTTTAATTTCATATATAAATAGCTTGAATTTTTTTGATATGTTATTTGAGGGTTGGTAGGTCCCTCACCCATTTTATTTCTTAAAATAATAGATTTATAAAAATAAACCCTCTATGGAGGACAACTAAAAAGGAACAAGTCCACACAAAACTAAATTACCAAAAAGAACTAAAAAATAAAAAATAACCTGGGATCAAAACACAATGGGTCACATGGCAGATAAACCCATAAAGGCCCATATAAAACCTTAGACAATAATAATATCCTTCACTCTTTGTTCCTATTATAGGAGTGAAGAGTTTTGGAGTATGGTTTTAGATCTACTTGCCCAATTTTATTTTTCTTAACAACTATCCAATCACCTTTTTCTTGATCTTTTATTACCTCATCCCCATAGGTTAGGGTGTCACCCAATGACATGTCACCAAAGCTTGTTTCCAATTTTGAGCCAATCACTCCAGATTCCATTCAAGCCATCTCCTTATCTTTCCATAAATAATCTTTATCGGCCTTTTCCTCAAATTTATATGAAGGTGACAATCATTTCATGAGTCCCAACCTTATTTTCAAACATAAAATATTGTGCCATTCTTATCACAAGAATTTGAAACAAATTGATTGTCATGTAACCTAAAGACTCTACCCCAGATTTAACTTGGATAGAGACTGGAACTATCTTTGGTAATTTAGGGGTAATTTTTGAAATTGATTTCTCCTCATAATTCTTAAAAGCTTCACTTTTTTTTATCACAACCCTCAATACCAATTTCATCCATACCATCATTAGTACAAGAATCTTTCCACTAGGATGCTCCTTTTTTGTTCTTAACCAAACCAAAAGCAATGGCTAGATGACTTGTATCAAATAATTTATAGAAGTAGAACAATAATCCCTTATAATTGATAGGTTATCCTCAAGATCAATCTTATATTTTAAAATAAATGAACTTTAGAATATTTGTAAAAGCATTTAAATTGACTAGAATATGGGCGTAGTTATCATGACTCAAAAAATATTTATCATTATCTGAAAATAAAAATTCACCCAAAGAATCTCTAATATCTTTAAGACTTTCCTTAGACTAAAATTGATAAGGAAGATAAGATAATCTTACCCAAGTTAGTTTGACATTAATAACCTCACATAGTAGGTCAAAGGCTAGATGCCAAGGCTTTATCACTAGAAATATCTCATCCTATGTCCATAAGGAATTTCGAAACATTGCATCCCTAGTTTTAAAATGATTGAGAAGAGAAACAAAAAAACCCTTTGCATAGGGTAAAATTCCTAGGTCACCTTTTAAAATAGGTTTCCAATTTAGTTCAGCCTATTTGTTCAAGGTAGAGATAAGGCCAAATGTTGGTAAAGTGATAAATCAAACCCCTCTTTGATAAGAATTTTTATTAGTGTAGAACCCCTTTCAGTTGATCTCCTTTAAAAATGACCAATGGAATAGATTTGGCAAGAAAAAGGATTTTCCTAGGCTACCTACTCAAAACTTCAGCAAAGGAGGGTTTGTGAAAAACCTCTCCTACCTTCACCTTCACCCAACAAATAACATGTTGTCTATCACTAGCTTTCCCTACCTTTTTGATTGTAGAAGTTGAGTTCATCCTAGGATTCACCTCCCCTAGCTCTAATTCCTTCCTACCTACATTCTCAAAATCCTCACCCTCCACCATAGATTATTCAATATTTTGGGCCCTATCAATTATCAGAATTGAATTCAGACAATTGAGTGAATCTACACCTGCATCTGATCATTCAGTTGAATGTTTTTCAGCTCAAGCACTTTGAAGCACAAAGAGCTAACCCTAGTAGACATATTTTTCCATATAACCAAACTTAGGAACATATAGATACTTACTTGATCCTTATCTAAATAACTTAGTTTATATTAAAATGTTCTATCTTAAATTAGATTAATCACACCCACTAATCTAAATTAAGTTAAAACATATTGGTTAATCTATACATATATCAAACCATCCTTCTAAAGTTTCAATTTTTTCCTATAATTTCAAACATTAATTCATAATTTATATACACAAAAAGTTATTGTTCATATTTTTATGCTAGGGTTTCAAATCTCATTTTTTATATCCATACACAAAAAAATCCATTTCTAATATTTTGTTCTAGGGTTTTAGATCTGAGTTATGATTCCCATACACAAAAAAATCTTGTTTAGATTTTCTATCCTAAGGATTAGTTGGAAATATTTATTCCATATACCAAGCATGTGCCCAATCTCTAAAGGTCAAAGTAGAGCTAAGTACACATTTTCATGGTAGTAGATCTTGCACATGTGACAATCTCAAGAGGAAACAATGTTATGGGTCTATTCATTTTGGATCCTAGTTCATATGTGTTAGGTTCTTGGTCATGAATCATAACACAATAATAGATATGCATGGGAAAAGTTGACTCCTAATTCAGAATTTTCTAAGTTTCCATACGTATCCATTTTAGGCCAGACCATCATCAACTGTCATATAAGACTAGTCAACTTCAACATTTTGCAGAAGTATGTGGAAAGCTCAAATGACTAGCAGATCAAAAGGGTTTATTCCGTTTAGTGTTAAGTCCATGCTCTAAAAATTTGGTTCCCCTAAAATCCCTATGCTTTAATTTATAAAATTACAAAACTAGTTAAGAAATGATAGATGCCTACATGAATGTCATTTTTAAGACCCACAAAGTGACTATTTTGATCCAAATCCTTAGTGGTAACTTGAGGAAGAATGCATGAATGGAAAGTGCCAAGTGTGCAAGATTTAGAAGTAAGTTAGATAATCAATGAATCCTAGGAACCAATGAGAGATCGAGCTCAGAATGATGGGTCCCAAAGATCTATGATTTGCATTTAATCAAATCTCAAAATCTGATAAAGTGAAATAAAGTCAAAAGGGTCAACAATTCAAGGTGGTTTTGATAGCCAATATTAAAGGAGATGATCCAAGATGTCTGATGAAAGTTGATAAAGTGAGATGAACTTGACTCAAAAAGTAGAGCTAAAAGAACCCAAACTCAAGTCTAAACCAAGTTGGTGGAAGAAGTAAAATAAGGGGGATCTATGTAGACTTAGATAAGACCTGACATTGAACAAAGTGCCATATATATGTAAAACTATAGGAAAACTAATATCCTTAGATTGGTTTTCACCTATATTCATCTCATTTTAGTATCTAAGGCATAAAGGAGATATATGATTAATGAGGAGACCATCCTAAGGCATGCCCTTAATAAACCACCTTTCAAAGCAAGCATGATGTGTCCCTAGAAAATATAAATATTTTATCCTCTTGATGAGATCTAGTGGAAGATCAATAGATCAAAGCTTGGGGATTTGGAAAGTAGTTAGAGCATTCACTTCTAGTCAGATCATGACTTGCCACTTTTGGTAAACTCTTGTCTTCTAGTGCAGCCTACTAAAAATAGAATGATTTAGAAGCTTCTGAGTAAATAATCAAATATCTTAATCATAAGACCTATTTTTATTGGACTAAATCTTGGTAAAACATTTCTTAGAGATGATGACTCATTAATTATCATGAACAATGTGTTCCTCCTTCTCTCTCTCCTCTCCCCCCTTCTCCTATAATAACCCTTTCTTTCCATTTTGTAAAGGGACCTCATATTTTAGACTTTCTTTTATCTTTATGAGAGATAAGACATTCCTTAAGATATTAAAAATTATACTTAACTTGATTAGGATCAACCCTATCAATCATTTGTAAGAACTAACTCTTAATGCAATAGGACTTTCTTTACCTATCTTTTGCCTTGAATCTATGTTTGGCAAGTTGTGCACTATGGCATTATGTGAAGGAGAATCTTCCTCATCTATGGTCCTTTTTTCTAACTTTGTTTAAGGAATTGTCAATGTTGTTTATAAGTCTAGATTAGTGTTATATTCTAAACCTCTTCTATGAAATACTTATGTAATTTAATTTGATCTTAAGGTTGTGTAAGATAGCGTTGTCCTTTACTAATCTAGTGTAGGTTTAAGCTTGTGGGAGTTTTCCCTTTGATTTTGGTGTATCACTTGGTTAGATTTCTTAAGAGCCCTTACTCTCTTTCTAACCCTTGTCTTATGAATCATTAGGCTTAGTTTTATTTTTATGTGAGAATCAAAGAGGAATTCAACCTACTCTAGAGGTTCAACGCCAACATAGGTGACCCACAGCCTGGGGTTGTTCCTATGTTTGAATGGCATTTGAGAGAGGAATCCTAAACAACCTCTTTGCTTAGCTTAGGGTGCAATTTTAGATGATAATAGTTTCTAACATGCCCTATGGGACTAAGGCCCAAATAAGGTGAATATTTTTGGTGTTCTCTTCATCTAATCAACCTTTTGAGGCACATCTACAAACATCAATGGTAATTATAAGATTTTAATTGGTTATAATAGCCCAGGTAAGCCTTCAATCAAATTTTATTTTCATTTGATCTCATTTTATGATTTTATATGACTAGATCTAGGGTAGAGTTCTACCCTCATCTGATTGGGAAGATTTATCACCAACCAAATGAAGCCTACCATCCATATAATCATCCATATCAGCCCTATAATGAGCATATCTATCATTCATACCAACCTACTTAACCCTCTATCTAACCTTCTACTATCACATCCTTACTAGAACTTAAGCTAAATATGTTAATATCAAAAGAGGTGATGAGAAAATGGGACAAAGAACTTGATGTGATCCCTTTTCATCTCATAAAGAGGATGAGAAAGTTAGTTGAAAGGTTGACAAGTAAGTGGATGGCTATTGGAGAAGTTTAGTACAGTGTTATCAATGATGATTTGTATGAGATGAAGACCTTGATCCAATGGTGGATAGATAGATTAGTAAAGTGAGAAGGGAAGGAGAAATAGTTCAAGAAACCTCAAACTTCCATCCCACCCTCCCTTCAAAATGATTCTATTTTGAGGAAAGAAAATGAGGAGAAAGAGGATCAAGAGAATTTGGGGCAATAATTATACCATGATTCCATGGAAAAATGGACTTGATTAGCAATCACATGACCTATCTATCACATGAAGGTAAATCAGTCTTAAATGAATAAGCTAAGATATCAAAAGAAGGCTTATATCTTCATAATTATGACCAAAATATTTTTATAATTGCTTTCAAAGAAACTTCAATTGAGCTATAGTTTCATGAATACAAGCCTTCAAAGGTAGTTATTTTCTTAGGAGATGACATGTTTGAGATTTTCAATCATTGTTATCTACTTTTATCTTCAACTATAGACATCTCTCTAATTTTGGAGGATGGAAGTGAGATCAAATGGCCTTGAGAAGTCACACATAAGACCCATCTCTCTTATAGGTCAGCCCTATAGATATGCTGAAGGAGATAGAGAAAGTTGGTAAATATGTTCATGATTAGAAGTTCATAAATGGAGAAGAATTAGAGTTGTTCTTACAAATTACATAGATTTGGGAGAATGAAGAATAGGTTTTGGGTCCATGTTTCCAACCAATGTACCTAAATCCATTAATAGAGGATCTAGTTGCCTCTTCAAGAAGAAATAAGCATTTAATTACTCTTATTAGCTATATAGAAGAACTATCAAGAAAAGACAAGTATGTTCAAAGCTCCAATATATGAAAAATAGTTTCCCATTTGACCCAGGAGGAGGGTATTTGTAAGTTACATCATTGTACATATTAGGTTAGTTTTCATTCTTTTATCTAAGTGCTTTTGTGCACTTTTGTTTAGTAGGTTAGTTGTTTTTTCTTTTATGCATTTGCTTATGTGCATTTGCCTTTATTGTTTTGTTTTGGTCCTTGTTGTTTTAAGATTAAGTTATATATAAAGTCATCCTTACATCTTATTCATCATCATCTCAATTGCATATAAGTGACTCCATGCCAAATGGATCAAATAAGATAGATGGACTGGGTTCTCAAGCATCACAGGCATGCTTCCTTATGAGTTGCCAAAGATGTTGCCCATATTTGGCCCATATACCAAGCATGTGCCCAATTGCTAAAGGTCTAAGTAGAGATGGATAAGAATTTTCATGGTGATATATCTTACACATGTGACAATCTCAAGAATAAATGATCTCATGGGTCTATTCATTTTGGATCCTACTTCATATCCACCAAGTTCTAGCTCATGCACCATAACATAATAAGAGATATGCATGGGCAAAATTAGCTCATAAAATATAATTTTCTAAGTTTCCATACTTATCAATTTTAGGCTAGACCATCATCAACCATCATACAAGTCTAGTCAACTTTAAAATTTTGAAAAAGCATGTGGAAAGCTTGAATGTCTAGCAGATCAAAAGGCTTTGTTCCTTTCAATGTTAAGTCTATTCTTGACAAATTTGGTACCCCCACGATCTTTATGCTTCAAGTTATAAAATTACAAAGTTGGTCAAGAAATGAAAGATGTCCACATAAATTTAATTTTTAAGACCCACAAAGTGACTATTTGGAACCAATAAGAACCTGAAGAAGAATGCATGGCTAACAAGTGTCAAGCATGTGGGAGTTTGAATCAAGTCAGATGGTCAATGAATCTAAGGAACAAATAAGATATTGAGCTTAGAGTGGTGGGTCAAAAATATCTATGGTATATGTTTAATCAGATCTCAAAATTTGATAGAGTGAAATAAAGTTAAAATGGTCAACAATCCAAGGTGGTTTCTATAGCCAATAGAAAATGAGACAAGCTGGGATGTTCGATGAAAGTTGATAAACTGATATGAGCCTGACTCAGCAAGTAGAGCCATAAGAACTTGAACTCGAGTCTAACCTAACTTGGTAGAAGAAGTAAAATAAGGGAGCTCTATATATACTCAGATAAGACTTGACATTGAATAGAGTGCCATCTATATGTAATACTATAGGAAAACCAATATGTTTATATTGGTTTTCACCCATAGTCATCTCAATCCAAGATCCAAGGCATAGAGTAGATTTATGATTAATGAGGAGACCATCCTAAGTTAGGCCCTCCACAAAAAACCATTCAAAGTAGGCATGACATGTCCCTGGCAAATATAAAGATTGTATCCTCTTGATGAGATATAGTAGAGGATCAACAATTCAAAGCTTGGGGATTTGGAAAGTAGTTGGAGCATTCACTTCCAGTTGGATCATGACTTGCCACTTTTGGTAAACTTTTGTCTTCTAGTCTAGCCTAATAAAAATAGAATGATTTGGAGGCTTTTAAGCAAATCATCAAATATTTTTCTCATAATGACCTATTTTATTATACCAAAAGCCTGGTAAAACATCTTTTAGATATAATGGCTCATTAATTGTCATGAATAATGTGATCCTCCTTCTCTCTCTCCTCTCTCCCCTTCTCTTATATTAACCATTTCTTTCCATTTTGTAAAGGGACCTTAAATTTTAGACTTTCTTTTATCTTTCTGAGAGATGGGACATTCATTGAGATACTACAAAGTATATTCAACTTGATTAGGATTGACCTTATCAATAATTTGTAAGAACTACCTCTTAATGTAATAGGACTTTATTTGCCTATATTTTTCCTTGAATCTATGTTTGGCAAGTTGTGCACTATGGCATTGTGTGAAGGAGAATCTTCCTCATCTATGGTCCCTGACTTTGTTTAAGGATTTGTCAATGTTTTTTATAGGTCTAGATTACTGTTCTATTATGAACCTCTTCTATGAAATACTTATGCAAATTAGTTTGATCTTAAGGTTGTGTAAGCTAGCACTATCCTTTATTGATCTAGTGTGGGTTTGAGCTTGTGGGATTTTTCCCTTTAAGTTTGGTGTATCACCTAGTTATCTTTCTTAGGAGCCCTTGCTCTCTTTATAACCCTTTTCCCATGAAGCATTAGACTTAGTTTTAGTTTTAGGTGATCATCAAAAAGGAAGCTAACGTACTCTAGAGGTTTAGCTCCAACATAGGTGACCCACAACTTGGGGTTGTTCCCATGTTCAACCATGGTTTGAGTGAGGAAGCCTAAACAACCTATTTTCTCAGCTTAGGGTGTAATTTTGGCTGATAATAAGATTCATGATTTGTGTTTTACTTCCATATATAAATAATTTTTTCACCTCTAGCCTTATACCTTAAAATACACATTCATCATGACTATGTTGAATGAAAATTATTAGTTAACACAAGTAATGAATCTACTCTTTTGATATTGTCTTACATAGATAGTTTATATTGTTTGGATTAATTATGTAAGAAAATGTGTAATAAGTATCAAATCTAAATTCAATAATAAGGCTAAAATAGTTAATGAGTAATCCTAAGCCTTTCTCCATTCTTATTGTTTCAATATCCAATCTGAGATGCCTATTGTTCCCACTAGACAATAAAGGGTATGTATGACCTCCTTTGTTCCTCTTACTATGGATTATGTAACATATCCTATCCACCATATTGATGGAATTTATTAAACTTTGAGAGTGATGATACAACTACTAAGGATTGACTAGATGCCATGGATGATAAATATTTCATTGAATATCTTAACTTGAATCCACATTAGAATGATGTAATGTTATATATATTAATTATGATCATGAATTTTTTTCCAAAGATTTCATTCAAACCTCTATTATTGTTACCATCCATATGCCTACATGTTTGATGACTTATGTGGCCTCCATCTAGGTTTTAAGGGAAACTAAAAGACTCTAACAAATATCCATATCCATTCCTACATAAACAACATTTACCCATCTCATGATTATTTATGCATGATCCATCACCAAGCTCATCTATTGCATGTTCCCTTGAGCAAATTATTACATCTCTACATGTCAAGATGTTGCAACTAGATCAGGGTGCATCAAGATCTTGTCACTCCATAGATTCATATGCTTTGTTCCATAACTCATTATCCCTTAATATAGTAATTTATCCTTTACCAGTAGGTTTTATAACTCCAAATATTTCATTATATGAAGGTAAAGGTGATCCTAAGAAAAACTTTTGATCATTTAATATAACATGCTTGGACTATGCATATAATGACAGAATTTTAACCAAGCTATTTCCAATAAGTCCCAAGGACTATGCATTGAGATGGTTATATGACTTCCCTCAGAGATACATAATAAAATTCAACCCCATGGCTGACCAATTCTTAGCAAACTTTACCATCAACATCAATGATAAGTTATCCTATGCATAAATTTTTAAGATTAAGAAAGGGTCCAATGAACTAATCAATAATTATGTAATTCAATACTATAACATGCTAGCCAAGATTACCAATGCTATGGATGATAATTAATTTCAATATATGCTCAAAAAAATTTGTTGGCACTGATATGTGAGTCCATTATATTCAAGAGATTCAAATCATTTGACAAATTATGCCAAAGAGTGATGGACTGATAAGTTAGGTTATTAGAATTGAAAAAACTCAAATATACATCCACTCCTCTAACTAATTCAACAATAAAGTTTCAAATTAAACCAATTTATAATTTCAAATCAAATGATAACAAGAATGAGGCCAAAGTGACAGTCAATGCATTGTCATACCTACAAACTAGTTATAATTGAAAAATCCATTAAAGAGGTAGTTTTCATGATTACCATATCCTCCTCATGTGCTACTAAATAAGTTACTTGAGTGAAATCTTATCACACTAATTCATTCATAAGATCTCGATCTAATCATGCCTAAACCAATAAACTATGAAAATAGTGCATATTGTGATTACCATCAAATTGTAGAGCATTTAACAAAAAAATGTTTCAAACTAGCATAAGATATAGGAACTTAAAGATGATAACATTATTGATTTGGGAACTCCTATATATTAATCTAGGCCACAATATAATATAAATAAAACTAAATAAAATCTTTAGTGATATTTTTCCTACACATGATATAATAGAAACTAAGGACACCTTGGAGGTACATCATGCATATAACATGCATCTTCCACTAGTGACATATATCATCCAATAGATGTTATTATTAATATAGTCAGTGATATTCCACCATAGTTACCCATGATCACATTCAATGACATTGAGATAGTTGATGATGATTCAATTATTCATGTACTCTTCATATGATCCTGCATCAATGAATAACCCATACATAATGTTAGGATTTATAATTGTTCAACTGAGAATGATTTCATAATAACACTTCTCTGATCCCTTGGGTATACAAATCAAAATTTAAAAGATATATAAAAATCAATAAATGGATTCTATAGATAGAAAAAATATTGTGGAATGCATAATACTACCTCTTTAGGTAGGTTCAACCATATTAGCCACACCATTCATGGTTCTTGTTTTACCCTATTTTTGATAAAATAAAAAATTGTGTTGTAACTAATAGATGTAAAAATTGATAGAGATAAAAATTCTAAAGATATATAATTTATAAAAATTCTAATTTTAGAAATTGATAAATATGGAAAATTACTATTTTATGAAAACACTAACAAAAATTATACTTGTCTCAATTCAAGATTTATGTTGACTGTTTCATATATCTAAAAGTGGAAACCAACAAAAAATATGATTATGATGGCTCAAAATCAGGAAAAGAATCTGAAATTATTTCTAGATAGGTTTATACTACCTGAATAGCTATGTAGGTTGGTTATAACTATTGATTGTAGACATGTCCCAATTGATTGTGACTAATGACTAACAAATAAATACATAAAATGTAGAGTTATGATATTATAAGATTAATAAACAATATAAGAATATTCTTGGATAGTATCATTATATATAGACAATAACACAAGCCACTTGAGTATGTTTTGGTTGATTTTGACAAAAATATAACCATTGCACTTTATGTGATGAGTCTCCTAAATAGGTTAGTATATTGAGATTGGAATTATGTCATGTGAATGTCATTGTTTTCCTTATTTTATTTTTCAAAACCCTAAGTGAAATTTTAGATCTTGAAAACTATAAAAATTGAGGGGGTGAAATGGGATAAGTTGATCGCAATCACCCATTGATGATTGACCACTACCTACATATCCAATACTCTAAGGAGGGAAATTAATCCCATGTAGTTCTCCCACCTAGAGTTATTGTGAAATTATGATCCTATACTATGTGTATGCAGCTATAAAAATGGATTTGATACTTAACTATGATAATTCTGGACTCATTTTGAGATGCTTTAGACTTGGCTCATAGATGATCCTTGTGAATTATCTTGAATTTTGAAAGAATAGGGAAAATTTTCTCCATGTGAAATAGTATTTAAACTAGAAATCAAGTGATATAAAGTGGGGTAATGAATGTCCTTTGATGTGTATTTATAATAAAATATTTTGATAATTTCCTTTGGCTGACCTTATGAAATGCATGGGAAAACTAAAAATATTATTTCAAAATTTGGAAACTAGTCATTATTTTACACAAGATGTAATTTATATAAGTCAATAGGCCCATGAAAATGTTCTTGTCTGCCTAACACATAGCCATCATGAAAGATAAGGAATAATTATCTTGAGTGGGAGATAATTTGAGGGTGATACTAAGTAATCTGAGCATTTGAAATTGCATTTTTTATGTATTAACGATGATAAATAAAGGGTCAAGCTCACATATACATAATTATATTAAAGGAAAGGTGAATAAGAATCATGTATTTTGGTGCAAGTCATGATATTTAGGATGTGTCAAGAATTAACATTGTCAAGTACATGTGACTAGATTTATGTATCTATAGCTCTAAATAATAATGAGGTCTTTGACTTGTTGTTAGTATGCCCTTAGATGTAGAGACTTTGTGTAATGCCCTCTACAAAGGGATTATTTTAGATATTTTGGACTTATCTATAGTCCAACTGAAAAATAAATAGTAATAATATGCCTAAATTATTTAAAATTTTATAATTTTAAATTATATTGAATATAATAAATAGGAATAGATCTAAATTATTACCATACTCTCTATGTGCAACTTACGTAGAACCCAAAAACTATTCATTTTCAAAGATTATCTCCCATCTAATTTAGGGACATAAGTCCATATTATCTGAAATAGTCCTTATAATACATTTATTCCTAAAATACATACATTATAATAAGTTATCCATGGTTATAGGTGTATGCTATGAATACCCTCTATATTTAGTGATATCTCTTCCTCCACCCTAACCACCACCACTACTAGTTGATACACCTATTCAGGATCATTATACATATATGGTAGTTCCACCCATTCAAGATAACTATATAGATATGGTTGATATATATATTCAAGATCATTATGTAGAGTCAATTACACATATACATGATATATCTATACAACAAATTCATGCTAGCATAATTGAGCCCACTATATCTTTAGGAATATAAAGAGAAACAAATTCATTAGTTCCTTTCTAGTGAATCTCAATAAAATTCAATTATAACAATGTAATGTAAACCACTCTTTCCTAAGTACCTAGGGGATCTTAACATAATGAAAAAATCACAAATAAAAGATAAAAACATACAAAAAATTTACCTCTTTGTCAAAATTAGTATCCACTTGTTGGCATAGAAGATGTACTTGTTCGATCTAAGGTATTAGAGACTTTGATCAATGCATTCTCCTTCTTGGTAGCATTTCTCTAAGGCCACATGTGGATTTGCTTGGCTTGGCTTGGATTGGTTTGGTGTGAAGCTTGATATCAATTTGGAATTATAACATTACTTTGATGGCTTCTTGAAGGCATTCCTATAGAATAACCTTACACACAAAACTTTGTTTGGGTAGAGTGAGGGCACTTGTATTTATAGGTCTCAAAACTAAATCTAACCCTAGGGAGGTTAGGTTTAGTTCTAACTTTGGTTGAGTCTAAAATAACCTAGGTTGATTCTAGGTAAACCATGGGTTGTGTCAAAGAAATCATGAAGGATCAACAACTCGTTTTAGATATTTATGAGTCATGAGAACTCATAGAATATATTTATAAGGTTGTGACTCAACTTTTCTTGAATTTTAGGAATAAATAAAACATTTTATTAGATCCTTTAACTTTGACCTCATCTTTATTGAAAAATTCATTTTTTAGATAAATGTAATTCTCTAATTCAACTTGGATTTTCTTTTTAATTAATCTTGTTTAGGGTTTTTGGATTTTATGAATATTTTTCAAATGTTTTGCATTAATAAATCAATAGGCCAAGAATGTCAATTTGCTAGGTTACAATTTTAATAGGTTTGAATCCAAGATAGGTTATTGATGCATATAGGGTAATACCCTAAATAAATAAGCCTCAACACATTTTTGGGCCATTATATCCCTTATGAAAATGAATTTAGAAAATCTAGGTGATTTCTAGGCTTAAATTACATCATTTGATAGAAATTGGTCTAATACCCCATTTAGACACAAAAGTGACCAAAAATGAGTGTCTACAATTTGCCCCTATTTGAGAAGGCATTATTAGACATAGTCATAGTAACATATTTTTAAAAATTGCAAAATCTATTAAGATAAAAATTTCATACCCCAAAGGGCAGTTGATTAGCCATGGATTCTCCCTAGAGGGAGCAAGTAAAAAAATAGAGTCATTGAATATTTCCTCAAAATGAAGAAAATGACATGATCTAGTGGCAACAGGGGTGGAACTACTAATTTACCTAAAGATAGTAATAATCAGTAATGGCAGTTGAGACACTGATTTACCCAAAGGAGTTATAATCAATAACATAGGGTGAAATATTGATTTGACCAAATGTGGTTATAATTAGTGATGGAGGGTGGGGCACTGATTTGCCGAATGGAAGTTATAATCAGTGGCATAGGTATTTTCCTCTGCAAGGTGGATGGGTCAAAAAATATTGATTTGCCTAAAGGCAGTTATAATCATTAAATTTCTCAAAAAATAATGATTTACCCATATAAAATCTTAATCATTCACATGATTTGTAAATGAGTTTGCCCCAAAAGGAAAAATATATCGTTTATTGATTGGAAAGGAATTTTCCACATCTAGGCAAATTGGCAAGGGGAGCTTATGCGATAAATCCATAAAATGGATCTGACAAAGAATAACAACATGTTTCTATCCTTCATATGAGTAAAAATATTTAGGTTCAAACAAGTCTCAGAAGAGGGCCAATAAAATAATTTGGCTATAATATAGCTAATAAATAAGTCAAGTAGGCTCAAATGGCACACAAAACATACCACAAAGGTGAAAAAGAGACCTCCTAGAGCACATGGGAAAACATTTAGGCACTAGGGGTAAAATTCAAAATTTTAGGCTATACATTCATCCCATGGGGTGAAAAATAATTCATTTTGGCCCTAGCCCATTTGAAATTTAATCTTTGGTTTTGTGCATAGGCTATTTAAGAGAAATGGCATGTGGAGGAGGATGACGACACATCAATGACTAGGTGAGGGAACATGATTAACCTTCACATGACGGGCCACTAGTATATATCCTCAAATTCATCATTAATATCATTTATTTCTCATTAATTACGAGATTTAGGTTAAAAATTAGTGAAGTCATCATTTGTTTTTAGTCAAAATAGTGGCTTCACAAGGGAAATCAATAACTTTGTATGAAGTCATCATTCCTAAAAAATAGCATTTCATCAAAAAACCTTAGAAATCATTAAATTAGTGATTTTTCCCATTTTTAGGTGAAGTCATCATTTTCATGAAAAATGAAAATGGTGATTTTTCTAGAAAAATGTCAAAATGCCAAACTTACAACTTCATCATATGGGAAAATGGTGACTTCTTTATGAAGGTAAAATAACTAATTTAGGGGGCCTAATAGAGGTCTAACTCTCTAGGAGAGTGTAAAATAGGCTTGGTATGGTAGGCATAGGCTCATACAATAGCATATTTATATGTTAATACTAATTTATCTATGATTGCAGGAGTGGCCGACTATTTTGACATGAGAATGACACTCCCACTACTTATGCAAACCACAGATTTGGATGGTGGAGATGGCTAGCTTTCTATAAGTTTTAAATTTGTATGATGCAGTGTGGATATTAGTTATTCACATGGATCAAGATTATCTGAACACCTTGGTTAAGTGGTGGCATAGTGAGACTTCAACATTTCATTTACCCACTAGAGAGGCTATTGTCACTCTTGAGGATACCTAGCATATCCTCAAGCTACTAATGAGATGACACATTCTCTTTTGGACTAACCTAATATAGTAAAATATTATGCTAGATGATTTTTTTAGCTATCAAAGCATTCTCATGGTTCATGGGAAGGTTGACATCAATTTATTGGATACCTACACAAATTTAAGACTGGACAACTTGAATCCTAGGGATCCTTCACCACCAGCACTCATTGACAAAGAGGTCATGGTACTGATGTAAATTTTTAGTACCATTTGGCTACCTAACAAGAGTGTTAATTATTTATAATGGGTCTCAAAGGAATGATTTATAGTATGATGGATGAGGCCACATGATTTGCATGTGGGCCAATAGTATTGGCTTAGTTATACAAGGATCTTCATATGGTGGTATACAAAGGAGGATGTAGTATTGGAGCATCTACACTACTAATGTTCTAGGAGTAGGAGCATATCTTTATTAAGTAGCTAGTAGGATAGAGATAGGTATATGATCTAGATGAGCCATTGGTATATGGTTAGGTATAGATTGGAGCAAGATGGTGAGGACACCATGAAGAGATATACTTCTATTGTCATATATTTGATGAGTTTAATCCATAATTATTTATGTGGGGGCCTATATTATATATTATTTCTAGTTGTCCATGGATGGTAGGTACATATCCTACATGACATCTAGTTGCTTTATCATAGGTAAGCATTCACACATTATAGAGGAGTACTGACTAGATCAGATACTTTAGTAGTTTAGCATGACACAAGATGTGCTAAAGGATCCTAGGTTATTCACACATGTTATAAGAGAGATCGACCATGACACCCTAGTCATTTAGAAATATGTAACTACTATCAATTATCTAATTTTTTCATGGACATCATGGGCTTATGTAGGGGGATAGAAGATGTAGGGGTTACACCCAAGTATATTCACTAGTGGATACAGGTGTGCCCTTTAAGAGTTACCATTCTAGGGTAGGTATGGGGATAGATGATAATGGATATAGATAATATTGAGGCCAATATGTCTATCAAGGGTAGTGATATCAGTAGAAACTATCATAATAGTGGAGGTGAGGAAGGTGATCATTATGATCTTTTCGATAGTGGGGATGATGGAGGAGATGGTAGAGGGTATGATGGTTTAGATGGTGGAGGAGTTAATGGTAGGGATGACACCTAAGCCATGATGGTGTTATATCCTAGCAAGATAGGTATAGTAGGTACTTATGTTGATCCTATCTAGGTAGGGCCTTTAGGTACAACTAAGGCAAGTGGTGATACTAGTATGTTGGTGGAGGAAATCACTTCTAGGGTGGGTGAGATTGTAGGTTTATAAAAGTGGGTGGCTAATATATATACTACACTAGACATTCATAATGAGGATATGATTTGGCTTTAGTTAGAGATCACCCAAATAAAGGCAAATGTGGCTAAGATGATCTAGATATAGGCCAAAATTATAGTAAAGAGAGATTAGTCTATCATAGATAAGTATTAGGATTTGCTAGATGTTCAGAGGATTCAATGTGAGTATGATGAATCTTAGAGAGCCAATACATAAGTAGGTTTTTCCCAAATGATTCTTGAGAGCCTTCAAGCTATGTATGAGGCCTTGTACTACTATAGGTCATATGGGACTATTATTCCTAGGGTCCATCAAATTGCAACATTCAAGGTATGGGATGCTCAGAGGCCTGATAGTAGATCAATTAAATCAAGGATTGGGAAACATGTTACAAGAGACTTGGGTCATTCTATTCATTATTCATGGTGACCTACACCACTAGGACCATTAGGGCCACTAGGGCCACCTCTAGCTATAGGTCTTATGGATACTCAAAGTTAGAGTTGATTTGTGATAGCTCTTTGGCATTTTGGCATATTGTATTATTATGACACCATGATCATATGTATATATTCTCGATGTATAGGATATTTTTGAGATACATTGACATTCATATTAGGTCATGCAAGGCCTCTATACATGTACAGTTATTATTTTGATATATATATGATGCACTATTTATATATTGTTCACCTCATGTTGAGATCATGTTTTATAATTATAGATTTTAACATTGTCGATGTTTATGTTCATATAAAAATGTATGCTCTTTCATTTATTACTTTGACATGTATATGAGATGTTGTTATGTAGTTATCTTCTTGTTTTGTATGACTTATATGTGTACTTATTCAGATATGCATGTCTATATTAACACATAATAAATTGTATTTACTCTATTTATTGCTCATTAGATTTAGGATATGTTTGGCATTTGGATAGAGATTTAGATCTGCCTCAAATAAGTACTACCCACTACAATGATCGATAGTATTTATGGGATTGATGTTTGTTGTAGCTTGTGATATTATGCATCATAGTTATGAATAACCATAATGACAATATATACCCCAAGCATGTAAAATTTAATTTATATGTAGATATAAACAACCTAGGAATAATATATGAAAAATCAAATCCCAAGTATAAATATAAGACAAATAAACCAAGTGTGGGACTAAATACAAACATTCACAACCTAAGTACAAGATATGGATAATCAAGACTTAAGTGTAAATAAAAATGTAATAGACCTATAGCAATCAAAGAAGGCACAAAAAGGCAAAAAATAATTAAAAACAAATAAACAAACCAAACTAAATAAATAAACAAAATAGACAAATAAAATATACAAACAAAAATAAGAAATGACACAAACAAATAAATAAAATATACAAATAAATAAACAAAACAAAAAAATAAATAAACTATACAAAAAAAAGAAATAAACAAGACTAAGGAAAATAAGAGTTCAATAAACAAAACTATTCTAAAACACACAAAGTTAAATAAACAAATGGCCATAGACAAACAATATTATTCACAATGTTAGTAACAATCATAATACAAGAAATAAATTATTTGTACATGTGTAATAGAGGTGTTATTATTGGTGGTAGGGTTACCCCTAGGCTAGGTAGAAATGACACAGGTAAAATAACAAAAGAAAAAATGGCACAAAGATATCCCTAGGCTATGGGGAAACAATAGTAAAGGGTACGATGGCAAACAAGTTCCCCTAGGCTATGGGGAGAAATGACACAAATAAGATGGAAAACATTGCCCCTAGGCTATAAGGGACAATGACACAAACAAACAACAATGGGTTATAATAGAATAAATAGGAAGGGGTAGATGAGCTAACTCCAAATGTATAAGGAATTTGGATACTACCTACATAGTCCCATGGACATGAGGATCAATGTGAACTTCATGCCAAATGTAATTCTCCCAAGATATGGGATAGAAGAAAATTGATGACACAAAAGAGGATGATCATAGATGAATATGGGAATGGTCTCATAAAATGGTGAGTGTTTAAGAAAGAGGGGGATGGCATTCACAATCATGAAAGCATCAACACAAATACATCATGTAAGTGTGAGAGAATGGTTTAGGCTAAAACCACATTAAAAGATAAGAGATGAGCATGCAATAATAAAATGAATTATTAATTCATATTTTTTACCACATATATGGCTTGGGATGAGAATGACCTTACAAATGGTGAGATCATACAAATGTAAAATGATCATAAAATGAATATAGTATTCAAATAAGGGTGTCTAAGTTGACCTCAAAAAAACACTAAGTGCTACCTACATAATCCAAATGGACCTCAAGCCACTATAGTTTTGTCTACGATAGTGAAAGTTGAGAAATGTTTCTAATGTTTGGGAGGTTTGGGTATCTCAAATCAATGGAATATTATTAGATATAAATCAGCCTAACTCATAAAATAGTGAGAGTGTGGCTTAAAAATGCTCACAAAATGGTAAGAGCACGGAAAAAGGTTGACTAAGCTAACCTCAATGTAAATTGAGTAATGCCTACATATTCCCAAAGGACCTAGAGTCATTATAGTTTTTCCTACAATGGAAGAATCCAACTAAGTATCAATGAGTTCAAGAATAGGCAAATGGTAAGGTATGGCATAGTGATGGCAAAGTGATGTGGAAATTCATGACAAAGGGGTTGTTCCAAATTTGTTTATAATAAGGAAATAATGGAAAAGGTTGGTGATACTAATTTTACCAAATGAAATTATAACTAGTAGCATGAGTAACGATATATAATGTAACAATAAATGATGTAATTACTAAGACCACTATCATACTACTTTCATATACTACCATTTAAAATTATGAATCTAAATCAACTACTGAGACTGTATCTGAGATCAACCATAGAACATGATTGAAATAAAAATGAATCAAAACCAAGACCAAAATTGATAGGGTTAGGCAAAAAGAACTAGCTAGAAAAAGGCTAAGGTATGGTGGGAATGGCATAGGGTACAATACAAATAATAGTATATTAAAGCATAACTTAAATTATCCTTTTAGATAATAATTTGATTTCCTTGAGCATAAAAATGTTTGGGGTGTATTATGTTCATTGGTTCATCAAGTTCATCTCCTTCTAGAATGGTGAGTCTATATGCTCCATAATCATAGTTATCAATAACCACATAAGGCCCTAACCAATTAGGTTGAAACTTTCCTTTCTTCTTTGTCTTGGAATTGACATTCTTATCATTTTATTTTAATACAAGGTTATCAAGTTTGAATTCTCAATGCTTAATGTGCCAATTGTATTAGCCTAATTATTTATTCTAGTAAGCCTAAAGGTTATTTAAGGTGGTCATGTGCTTTTCATTTAATAAGTATAGCTCTTATAAATGAGATACTCTATAGTCCTCATCATCAATGATGTGTTTTAGTGAAATCTAGAGAGAAGGCAACTCAACCTCAACAGGAAGAATGGCCTTAGTGATATAAATAAGGGAATATGGAGTAGCTCATATTGGAGTATAGAAAGTGGTGTGGTAGGCCTAGAGGGTGTTAAATAGCTACAAATTCTAATTACACCCAATATAATTGATAGTCTTCTTTATAATATTGATAATGGTTTTATTATAATCCTCAGCTTGGTCATTGACTTGTGGGTAATATGTGATAAAAAAGTGTTGTTTGATATAGTATTGGGCACAAAGTGTTTTCACATCTTTATTTTTAAATGATCCATTATTATCAAATATAATATCAAAGGGTATACCATAGTGGCAAATGAGATGGTTAAATATGAATTTGGATATATGCTTACCAGTTACGTAAGTGATAGGAATGGGTCCCACCAACTTAGTGTAATATTTCATAGTAGTAAAGACATGTTTATGGCCATTTAAGGATGTAAGATTTACCTTGACTAAATTTTAAAGTCCCCATGATGAGAATGGCCATGGTGTTATCATGGTTTGATCATTTTGGCTAGAGCATGAATCAAATTAGCATGCTTTTGACACTTTACACACTTATTCACATAAAAAATTGTGTTTATTTCCATAGTCAGCCAATAACAACTAGTAGGTAATAATTTCTTGTCAAGGATGACCCCATTGGTGTGGTCTCCACACTTCGTGAACTTCCCCCAATGTTAGTCCAAATTCTACCAAATATAAATAATGAAGTAGAGTTCCAACATAGTTTCTATGATATAGGGTAGGTCCAAGTATTTTTGTTGGCCAAAATTGGCCTACATACAAAATTTTTGCCTAGATGGATCAGGCCACTATCCTATACCATTCAGTGACCT
This sequence comes from Torreya grandis, assembly GCA_037957365.1. Taxonomy (NCBI): domain Eukaryota; kingdom Viridiplantae; phylum Streptophyta; class Pinopsida; order Cupressales; family Taxaceae; genus Torreya; species Torreya grandis. The sequence continues at coordinate 828,849 of JARHVA010001889.1, forward strand.
CTTGCCTTTATGACTAGTCTCTTTTTAGTTCTGACTTGATGATGTAGTGTAATATCATAGAAGGTCTTGGTGTGGTGTTGGGGGCTCTAGCAGATTCCTAGTGACATGGATGAGATAATTCTAGAAAGAGAAGATAAACTTCATGGTTTTACTTCATGTTCCTTACACTCTTTTGAAACACTTTAGCAAGGTTTAAGGTAAATTTGGAGATTTTAAGAAAAAGGCTTACAAATGGGTCTTGAGTTATAAGTGAATGATATATCTAGTTTCCAAGGTGTTTTAGAATTTAGGGGTAGAAAAGAGTTTTTTAAAAAGTATTAGATATTCTAATGGATCAAAAGTTATGTATAACAAAGCTAATTTTCCTAAAAGATCCTCAAAAGTGCATTAGATGATTTGAAGAGCTTTTAAATATAATTTTTAACTGAAAAAATGACTTTTTGGAGAAGTCAAATTCTTTTTGACTTCCTTCCACCTCCTTATGGCATTTTTTCCCTATTTATGAATTTTTAAGGCCATTTCAAGTCATTTGGAGTGGAGGAGAGGGATTTGGGAGCAAGAAGATGCATTTTTAGGCCTTTTAGAGCCATGGTTGAACAGGTTTTTTAGGGTTTTTCTCAGTATAAAATATTAGATATAATATATAAGCTTACATGATGTCCCTAATATCTTCTCTTAGGCCTCTAAAACCATATCCAAGCACACAACCAATCTCCACCTATAGCCAAGGTCATAGTACATCTGTAACTTTTGTTGAGGTCAAGTTCAAAGAGAGGTCTATGGATTGAGGACTATGAAGTAAAGATTACACTCTATACAAGATAATAACACCATATTCATGTTTTTTATCATCCTCAGAGTCTTCTATAATATAATCTTACACTTAGCCCATAGATACACTAAATGTGTACCTATAGCCATGAGGATTTAATAGTGGCATGGTGTCAAAGTAAAAGAAGGTAAGAAGTTAAAGCTCAAGTTTGGAGTTTGAGTTAAAGATTTAGTAAAATTTATGATTATATATCAAATTTATGATTAATTTTAACCCACCTTACATATATAAGAAACTCATTATTAATAATAAGCTCCATAGACACCTATAATCATCCTATAAAGATGAAGCAGTGTCATGAAGTGGAGGATGGTGTTAAAGTAGAAGAAGGTATGGGTCTTAAAGGGTCAAACAAGTGAATAATTCTATGAAAATATATTTTAAACTTGAGTAATAAGAATGTTCATTATATATTCACTCAATTTCACTACCTCTATATATATTCCAACAAGGTACATAGTTTTGTACAATAGGGTATGCAAGCTTTCTTGGGGTTTGAGTTGTTAAAGTAAGTATCAAGGTCTCAAGAGTGTTTTAAATGAGTTATTAAAGTTAATGGTGTAATTTTAAGGTTTATTGGTCTTTAATACACCTTAGTTTATCCATAAACTCATTTTGACATGCAAATTTCAATATACACTTACAACCACCCTGGGAAAGTGAGACATTAGCATGAGATTGAGGTTAGATCCGTCATAATTGATGGGAGAATGTAGTCCATGAAGTCCTTATTAAGGCCAAAATGACATAAAAATTCATATAGTTTGTATCATGTTGAAATAATCCTTACTAGCCAAATTTCCATATATTCATAAACACCTACAGCCACCCTATTTAGGCTTTTAGATAATAGTTTGAAGTGATCTTGGGTACAAGGTGTTTGGTAAGCATGTGAATTAATATTATATTTTACAAGTATATATTTAGATCACTTATTCAAGATGTTAATTATTTTTTAGAGGCTCAAAAAACTCACTATAATAAGCATCATCTCCTTCATATCTACAAGACCCTATATCCAAACCTAACATAGAGTTTAGAGGACAAATGCACGAAAGAAAGACACCACATACCATGAAGATGGTTTTGGCAGAGAGAATCACTTGAAATAGGAATAAGGAAATGGTTTTTATTTTATTAATTATTATAAATGTATGGTGGTTCAATCCAAATAAATGTTGACTGGAACATTTAGTGTATATAGTGCATCTTAACCAAGATCAACCTTAAGATAATTTGCAAATGATACTTAGTGTATGGATGATGGTGAGGAATGATACAAGTGTATAAAATTAGAAGATATACATTTAAAATATATTAAGTATCTCATCTCAAATTAAAGGAGTGAAGTACATCTACTTGAGCATAAATCACCACCTACATGGGTCTCCAAACACTGATGACCACCTACAACCATATGTAGCACTTTGAAGAATAACCTTGAGAGATAGAAACCAATTCTATGTTATAGGAACATGATATTGACCTCATTAATTTTATGAGTGTATCCAAAACCTTATGTGAAACCAATGAGTTAACACACACATGTATTAAGTTAAATTAACACTGACAAGGTTCTCTTTAAGTAAATAGTCATGTGCAGCTATTACTAACATATACTAAATAAGGATGGTGGTAATGTTTAAATTTAGATCATAAGAGATTATAAAACATAAATTATTCCAATATATGTAAAACCAATATGGAATTTATTTTACATTTATAACAAGCATCTTTAAATATGCAAAGAGAAATGACCACCTACAGCTGCATCTTGGCATGAACTAGCAAGTGAAGTGATGTATGAACTTAGTTTCCATGATAGTGATAGTGAAGGTAAGATGGAATATAATAAGACTCATTTTATGGTTTTAAAACATAAAAAATGTTTTATATATTCATGAAGAGGTCTTTAATATATCATACACAGAATAGTGTTAAGAAGTTCATTGACCTAGTGTGCTCTCACAAGCATCATATGGAGATCTCCTTATGAAGGTTGAAGGGTTGTATAACAAGATGAATATTATGAATTAACTCTAAAAATTTATCTCATAAAACTACACAAAACACTAATATTAAATTAAATCATTTCTAAGGTTTAGTAAATGGTTTCAAACTGTACACATAGTCATAAGCTTGATGGCTAATTTCAAGAAGATTTGAAGAGTTGAAGATGCTAGAGAGGTGATCTAACCTAAAAATTTGGTAATTAGAGTCATCATGACCCAAAATATGACTATATGGTTTCTCATTTTCCATATATATAATATATATTCCCTGTATTTTATCTCAGAGCTGAGTTACTCTCCAAATAAAACACAAGCAACCTAGGCCAGTCTTCGAGAAAGTTGTGACTTTTGAACATTTATTCGTAGAGTTAGACTTTAAAATTTGGTAAAAATTATATACATGGAAATATAAATATTTATATTTAATCCTTAAGACACATTATCAATGTAATCATCTATTATTTTTTCATAGACCTCCTGTAATCATAAGCAGTCATTTTCACAGGTATCCCACTAGCTAGTTTTGAGAAAAATGAGTTGTAAGGCCTCTATAGGCATAACCCAAATATAAAAATTAGTATAGGTGATTATCATTATTTTTTATAGTTTTAAATTATATTATTAATTTCACACTAATATTTTAATCATCCATTTTTTTCACAGTCATATGTTTGTATATTGACAGTCAACATGGAGCTAGACAGACTTCTTAAAGGGATATAAGGTATGACAAATGGTTTTAACCTCATATGATATTTTTTAATTAAATTTAAGGTTATTTTAATTCTTACCACACATTTTTATAGTGAAAACATTCATAATTTCAAGGATAAATGTGAAGAAGTGAAAATTTGCAAAATTTAGGATTTTGACATGCAAGTGGAGACAGTAAAAAAAATATTTTAAGAGGTTTAAAGGGTTGGATGATGAAATATAATGATTGGATATTTTTTTAATATATTTAAATTTAAAATTATAAATTAATTATGTATTTATACTTCATAAATCTCAACATGCACCTTTTTCTCTCTTCTTAGGTTTCTTGGTTTTCATTTTCTAAGTGTGTATAAGGTCTAAATATGTGATGTCAGTTGGTTTTCAAGGTTAAGAATGGAAAAAAATAATTGGAATAGTTTTTTTTATACCTTATGGTCCTAATTAAAAAATAATTAAATCTTGGTACCTCATAAAACTTTATAAAATGAAAAAAAACTCAGAGCTACACATGCTCAGAAATTTGACAAGGCAAATTGAGGCAACCCTAAAAGATGCATTTTTGGAGTTATACTTAATGAAATGACTTGAAATTTGACATGGTGGTATGTTTTTGTGTCATTTAAGTTTTTGAATTGGTTTAATTTTATTAATTTACTGATAATAGATAAAATGGTAGATTATAGGTCTTCTAAACAAGCATGTCAAGAATTCCTTCTTGACTACTCACACCTTGGATTGAGAAACTAATTTTGCATATAGAGATACATATATATGGTGGGATTGGTTTTATAAGTCATAAATATTTTTTTCAAATTTTTTTTTTAAATATTTTTTAATACTCATCATAGAACACAATTAGTTATGAAGATCCTTAGTCAAGCTCTAAAGATTTGCATAAGTAACTCCATAAATGCTCCGTCGAGCTACGAATATGTTCTATTAAAGCCCAAAATATATTACAAGAAGATATGAATATGTTCCATTTAATTTATAAATATCCACCCATAAATATCTTAATATCCACCTAGGCATATCCAAAGACATTATGGCAGCTCTGAAGACGTTCTGATGAAGCTGCCAAAGAGCTTATGTTGACTAGTTTTGAGTTTTTGAGCTCATAAGCCCATGAAATGACTTGGCATCACTTTTAGACCATTAGGATAAAATATGGGACCCTATAAATATATTATTTACTTATTTTTCAAAATAAATTGGAAATTGTGAGTGCTTAAGAGGCTCAAAATGGATTAAAATGCTCATTTTTATAGGTTTTCAACGGATGAAATTGAATAAATGCATGGAGGAGGACTAATGGTACCTTAATAATAATTATATGGAACTATTATCCATTACCATGGGTTTTTATGGTGATTTTATAATCTAAAAGGCCAAAAACCCTAGTTTTCTAATGATTTGTGAATGGTTTCAAGTTTAATGGAGATTTACACCATTGTTGTAGGTCTTAAAGGTGGCCTAAAACTTAATTTTCTTCCTCATAATAATTATATAGATGTCTAATCCTTATACAAGTCTAAAAGTTTCTCTCATGGTGTAAAAATGACCTTGAAAACAAGTTTTAGGATATCTAGTTGAAGATGGCTTGAGCTGGAAGACCTCCATCAATAGAGTCCAAAGGATTTGAAGGTTACATGGTGAATTTTGTAGGTTGGATGATAAAATGAGTTAGAAACAAAATAAAACATAAAGAGTCATCCCTCAAATTTAGTGCAAGCATCAAATGTTATAATGACTATCCATGTTATCAAGTTGCCTCTAAGAGCCAAGTGGAGATGGTGCATAGAAGTCAAGTGGAGGAGTTTTAGGGATTTTAGGATCAAGATGGATAATTTAAGGAAGATTATATATGTTTTGATACTTTTCTCAAGTTATTGGAGCATGATGTCAGCTTCCTCAAAGAAATTTTGTCCTCTAGTGCCTTTTTAGGCTAATAGGAGAGCTTGAAGACATTTTTGACTTTTGAGGCTTAATTTTCTAAGTGAGATTAGTGCCTAAGTGGTTTTGAGGTGGTTGAAACTCAACTACCTCTTACTCTTCTTTATTAGAGCTCCATAGAGGGTTATTGAATGGCATTTATTGATTTTTGAAATCTTTATTCTCCTCTCCTTTCCCTTTTCTCCTATATATCCCTTTTATTTTTTGTTGTAAAGATATACTCTCATTTTATGAGACAAAACCCTATTAAAATTTATAATAATATCCTCTTGAATCAATAAGACAACTTATTTTACCTGTCTATTTTCTTACATCTAGTGTTTTAGTTAGATTATGCATGATTACTTTATAAAGGAATGTTCTTCTTTGGTGATTTTCCTTCTTTATTTCCTTAATATAGGTATTTCAAGGTGTTTATAAGTATGAATTTGTGATGTTTTGACCATTGATTAAGGTATAATGTGAGTTTGATACTCCTCCATGTTTCACCTCTTGTCTAGTGAGCCTAGTTTAGAAATATTGATTCAAACTGACTAGTTTGAGAGATTGTGTGAGTAAAGGTTATCTATGAAATTCCTTAGTGTTAGTTTAAATTAATTTAAAGTGTATTTAAGTTTGGTGTATCACCATTTTTATGAATTTAGTTATCCCTTACAGTCTTTTTACCCTTTTCCCAATTAAAACCAATAGTTTAGGTGATCTACCAAGAGGAACCATCCTTTTCTAGAGATTAAACCCCATCATAGGATACCCATATCCTAGGGTTAATCTATTTTTATATCCAAGAGTGAGAGATCCTAAATAACCCTCTCACAAGGGTGAAATTGTGTGCTACAACAATTTTTAGCATACCCAATGGGACCACTATGTTCTTCACTTCATTGAAGGGTTCTTGGTGTTGCTCTTCAATGAAATAAATATTTAGTGGAATGTTTTCAAACATACATGGTGAATCCACTATGAACATCATCTGGTTAGGTAGCCTAAGTGCCCAAAATTAGAACCTTGGTATGTATACTCAAACCTCTTTTGATTAACATACTTATTCTCTACCTCAATATCACTCATATCAGGTTAATAACATTTATGTGTTTCCCCCAAGTGGCCCTCAATTAACATATTATCCTTTTTTTTTTCATTTTCCTCCATATCACCACTATGTATGACCAAAATCAGCCTCCTTGGCATTCAGATCAATCCTTTAATCCCCCTTGTCAAGACTATATTTATCTTGTTACATCCTTATCAAGATTTAATCAAGCATTATCAAATCATATGAAGTTAATAAAGGATATTGGTAAGGGTTTTAAAAAAATTCATTCATCCCTATCCATTTTCTAAAAGAGATAAGTATTTCTATTTAGTTGGTCAAGAATAGGTGGTTAGTTTGTGAGGGTGAACAATGGGCAATTTGTGTGAAGGAGGATAAAGTGATGTTGATATGAATGGTCTAAAAATTGGAGTGTGTTGACATATTATTAATATTAGTAGGATAATTTAAATCAGTCATATGTGTCTTCTCCCCTCTACTATCCTTAAACTCAAACTCCAAGAGCTTCAAATCAGCTCCCTAGTCAACCTTGTCAAGGCCCATCCTTGTCAAGAATCAAAGAAGCAATACTAGACCAAGGGAGAATAATCATGAAAATAAATAAGGATATTGTACTTGGACAATAATTCCCCATTCATGTCATGGAAGGTATAAGGATATTTTTTCATGATTTTTGGAGGCTGTGGGTATCTATTGAAGAATGTGACTATCCACATATTGAGAAGCTAGAGATGAAGGAGTGGGTACTATCCATTATAGAGGTGTTATACCATTTGGAGAGGGAACATATCAAACCAAAACAAATTAGTTTACCCTCTCTTACCCCTACACACACTTTCTTTCAAGAGCATGAAGCCATCCTACCATGGATCTCTCCCTGTGTTAATGGCCCTAGTTATACCATGCCCTCATTAGTGAGACCACTCTCTCTTAGGCATATTCAATAATAAGAAGACAAAAAGGTGGTTGTACCCTATACATTTCCCTCATGTAAATTATTTAAGGAAGGCATAGAGATGAAGGAGGTGTTGGTTTTGGTGACCCAATAATCAATATTAGAGAAGGAGGAAGTTTTGGTTCAAAAATAAAATGGTTTATGCATAGATTAGCTCAATGATATTGCTTTACAAGAGTTACAAGACTCCCTCTCCCTTCCTTAAGACCCACCAAAGACACCTCTCAATATCCCTATTTGGATTAATACTCTCCTAAGTTGTAATCAAGGTGAACCTCTTCACCCTCCCACCATCTCCCTCTTGGATAAAGACCTCATTTTACTAAGGATAAACGAGATATTGAAGTCATAGGTGAGCCATAAGAGGAAAATAAAAGTGTATATTATGAATAAATCATAATAGGTAGACCACTTCATTCAGAGGAGGAAATAACAGGTTTGGACTAGCCTTCTTGGAATGGATTTGACACTAATGAATTAGAACCTGAAGAGGAAAATTTTAAAGCTAAATATGGGGCAAACCTTAAATAGACTATTGAATGTCCATTCTACATAGAGTAAAAATAAGATTAGAACTAGGTACTATAAGTTTGTCCAATTAAATATGAGGTGTCAATTAAAAATAGCCTTGATATGTTGGAGCTAGAGGAAGATAAATCATACCTTAAATAACACAAGTGTGATGTTTTGGACCTTGGTTGGTCAAATCAACCCTCATTTTTAGTTAAAAAATAAGATTAAATCCTGAGTAAGGTTGATGAATGAGACATCTCAAGTGCTCAAGTGATATAGTTTGAAAAACATATGAGTGAAGAGCCTAAAGAGTTCTGGTAGTAGTTCAATGCCATAACCAAAGAGTTTGAGGAGGCCAAGAGACATGTCCTTCTTCCAAAAAATTATGAGCATTTTTCTCTAAGCATGATAAGTCCTAATTTTCATAATAATAAGGTAGAATAATATGGTATTTTTGAGCCACCAAGTAAAAAAAATATACTTTCTCCCAAGAACTTGAGTGAATTCTTTTTGCAAGGCTTTCTCAAGAGTGATGAGCAACATGAAGTAAGTCTTGAATTAGAATAAGAGTATGTCATCATTGGAGACATGTTTACTCTTATCCATCCATCAAGGAGAAATATAAAAGAATCAATAATCAAGCATCTTAGTCCAACTATCATGAGCTCACAAAATTAGGATGCCTCTTGTCCTTATCCACCAAATGCCAAGATTTTCCCAATTGATCCAGGAGGAAAGTATATGTAAGCTGCAACCTTTTACATATTATAGTATATTTTTTTGTTTTCCTCCAAGTGCCTTGGGCACATTTCCATTTTGTTTTGTGTTTCCCTTCCTTACTTAATTCAACCACATTGTTTTTTTTTGGGTTGTCCTTGTTGTTTTTAGGGTTCTAATCATAATATGTGTATCCTTTTTATCAGTTGAAAACAAATTTGAGAAAGACTTTTATGACCCCATAAGCCCAATGGATAGACTAAGGCAACTAGTATTTTGCATAGACAAGTATGCAATCCTAGGAGGTCACCATAATTTTTTTCCAAAATTGGCCTACATACTAAAATTTTTCTTATATGGATCAGGCCACTCTCCCATACCATTAAGTGACCTCTCACCTTCATGACTATTCTCTTTCTAGTCCTGACTTGATGATGTAGTGTAGTATTTTGGAAGGTCCTAGTTTGGTTTAGGGGATATAATAGAGTCCAATTGTAGTGGATAATCTAATTTCATAAATATAAGACAAACATCATGTCCATAATTCATGTTCCTTTCACTATTTTGAAACACTTTATCAAGATTTAAGGTAAATTTAGAGATTTTAAGGAAAAGGCCTAGAAATGGGTCTTGAGCTACAAGTGAAGGATCTAGATGGTTTCCAAGGTATTTTACGATTTAGGGGTAAGAATTATGTTTTTAAAAAGTTTTATATATTATAATGGATTGAAAATTATGTCTAATAAATCCAATTTTCCCAAAAGACCCTCAAAAGTGGATTAGATGACTTAAGGAGCTTCTAAATAGAATTTTCAAGTGAAAAATGACTTTTTGGAGAAGTCAAATTAGTTTTTACTTACTTCCACCTCATTATGTAATTTACCCTATTTATAAATGTTCAATTCCATTTAAATTCATTTATAATGAAGGAGATGGATTTGGGAGTAAGAAGATGCATTTTTGGGCCTTTTAGAGCCATAATTGAATAGGTTTTTAAGGGTTTTTATCAGTATATAAGCTCATATATCATATGTAGTCATCCATGGTGTCCATAATATCCTCTCTTATGCCTCTATAATCATATAAAATAACACATCCAATTTCCACCTATAGCCAAGGTCATATTACATATGTAACTTTTGTTGAATTCAAGTTCATAGAGAGGTCTGTGGATTGAGAATTGTGAAGTAAATATTACACTCTCTACAATAGAAGAACATCATAGTTATGTTTTTGATCATAATAAAACTAATATATCATCCAATACTATACTCATCCCATAGAAACCCTAAATGTGTACCTACAACCATGAGGATCTAATAGTGGCATGGTGTCAAAGTAGAAGGCAAGAAATAAAATCTCAAGTTTAGGGTTTGAGTTAAAGAGTTAGTAAAAGTTTTGATGATATATCTAATGGATGAGTAATTTCAACCCATATTACATATATAATCAACTCACTATCAATTACAATATTCATAGACACCTACATCCATCCTATAAAGGTGAAGCAGTTTCATGTAGTGGAGGATGGTCTCAAAGTAGAAGGTCTGGGTCTTAAAGGGTCAAACAAGAGAATAAGTCTATCAGAAGATATTTAAAACTTGAATAAAAATAATGGTGATTATATATTCACTCAATTTTATTACTTCCACACATATTCCAATAAGGTACATAATTCATATAATGGGGTATGCAAGCTTTCGTGGGGTTTGAGTTGTTGAACTAAGTCTCAAGGTCTCAAGACTATTGTAAATGAGTTATTAAAGTGAGTGATGTAATTTTAAGGATGAGTGGTCTCTAATAAACCTTAAGTTCTCCATCAACTCACTGTGACATGTAAATTTCAATGTATACTTACAACCACCCTAGGAAAGTGAGACATTAGCATAAGATTTAGGTTAGATCTAACAAAATTTATGGGAGAATGTGGTCCATAAATTCCTTATTAAGGTTTAAATGAAATTTAATTTCATATGGGTCATATCATGTTGAAATAATCCATACTATCCAAAGTTTCATATAGTCATAAACACCTATAGCCACCATGTTTAGGCTTAGATAATAGTTTTAAGTGATCTTGTCTATAAGGTGTTTGGTAGGCCTTTGAACTTCTATGAGATGTTGTAAGGAGCTAGGCAGAGCACTTACTCAATATGTTAAGTATTTTTTAGAGGCTCAAATACCTCACTATGAGAATCATCATATCCTTCACATCCCCCTGACCTTATAGCTAGGCCTAAAATAGAGTTTAGAGGATAAATGCATGGAAGGAAGACACCACATACCATGAAGATGGTTTTGGGGGAGATAAGCACCTAAAATAGGCACAAGGAAAGGGTGTTTAGTTTATTAAGGATGATATATGTATGGTTCTTCAATCCAAGTAAATTTTTATTGGAACATTCAGTGTATACAATGCCTCTTAACTAGGATCAACCTTAAGATATTTTACAAATGATACTTAGTGTATAGATGATGGTGAGGAATGAAACAAGTGTCTCAAGGAAAAAGATAGACATTTAAAATGGCTTAAGGACCTCATTTTAAATTAAATGAGTGAATTACATCTACTTGAGCATAAATCAGCACCTATATGGGTATCCAAACACTGATGACCACCTACAACCATATATATCACTTTGAAGAAAAACCTTGAGAGATAGAAAACAAGTTTGTGTTATAGGAACATGAGATGGACCTCATTAATTATAAGAGGGTTTACAAAACCTTAGGTTCCACCAATTATTGAACACACAAATGTCTTAAGGTATATTAACACTTACAGGGATCTTCAAGTGAGTAATCATCTATAGTTATACTAACATATACTAAATAAGGATAGTGGTAGTGTTTTAATGTAAGTAATAAGATATTCTCAAAGATAAACTATGCCACTATATATAAAACCATTATGGAATTTTTTTTACATTTATAACAAGCATCTTCAAGTATGCAAAGAGAAATGACCACCTACAATTACATCTTGGCTTGAACTAGCAAGTGAAGTGATGGGTGAACTACATTTACATGATAGTGATAGCGAAGGTAAGATGAAATAAAATAAGACTCCTTTGATGGTTTTTCAAGATAAGAAATATTTTATAAATGCATGAAGAGGTATTTAAGAGATCATACATTGAATAATGTTAAGAAATTCATTGACCTAGTGTGCTCTCACAAGCATCATATAGAGATTTCCTTAAGAAGGTTGTATTATAGAGTTATCAATGATGTCATAACAATCTCATGGAGGTATTATAGTGAGTGGATCAAGATCCTTGATAGCCTAATTAACAATGACAAAGTGTACACAAAGTGTGCAATGTGCTTATCCTAGTGTGCTTGAAGTTGGCTTGGTTGATCTTCAGAGTTTAACTATTTAGAGATGTTCAGGGATGAGTTTAAAGTATTGAGCATATGTAAGGGATCTTATCATAGGTCCATGTTGGTTAGATTTATTGTGTGCATGAGTTGTATTCATATATTTTTTCATAAAGGTCTTCTTGGTAGATGGGTCTAGTATCAAAAATATGAGTAGGCAGATTGATGACATCATAATTTCCACATGTAGATGAGTCAAAGGGAGTTGGTCATATAGTTATGATCACATTAGTCCCTAATTATTATGTGTTATAATTTAGGTCATGCATCAAAGTGTAGTCAAAGATATGAGGCTGAAAATTTATCTTCTCAAATACAATTCACTAAGTTCCCATACTTAGCCAAATTTGCAAAGAGTTCAGGCAAAACCAAGTAAGCATGTTGATGATGTTAGCATTTGCACACATGGAGGTGTCTAGAAAAAATGATCATATGGGTTTGTTAATTTTTGTGCTTAGTTTTTATGAACAACATTTTATATCATGCAATGGAGAATGTCAAAATATATGCATGTGAAAAGTTGGGCTCCCAAGCAATTTGATTGTGTTTTCCCATACTTAGCCAAATTTGCATATGGAAAGAAAAGTCGGGTAGGTATTTTGAAGTAGTTATATTTCACACATGTGGTAGTTTCAGGAAAATTTGATTATATGGATTTATACAATTTTGAGCCTAGTTGATCTAAACTAAATTTTAGATCATGTGATTAAGTGCATCAAAATATATACAAGGACAAAGTTGGCCTTCTAGGTAGGTTTTGACATAGTTGGCTTTGTGGAAGAATAATCTAAGTGAGTAGATTAATGGCATTATATCTCACACGCACGTAGGTTTCAAGAGTATTTTTTAAATGGATGGATTATAATTTGAAAGGAGATAATTTAATACAAATTATAGATCATGCATCTAAGTACAAAAAAAATTATTGAGGTCTAAAGTAGGCTTTCCATGTATATCACAGTTGGTCCCCATACTTAGTCAATTTGCATGATGTTAAAGATCTAGACCTAGTGGAGATCTAATGGTTCATGGTAGTTCATAATTATAGATCCAATGGTATGCATAGATTCAAATGGGTCAATGTGACTTCTATTTATCAAAGATAAATATCAAGCATCTTACAAAAGATCAATGGAGTGTGTGTGTTCCAAGATGTCAGGAAGCAATGAGATGAGGACAAGTGTTCAATGTTTAACGTTAAGAAAAGATAAATATAAAGATTATTCCAAGGATAAATAGTGAGTTTGTTTTTTTAATAATTGAGATAAATGGTGTGTATTAAAATCAAGAGGTCAAAGTGACTGGTGTCTATCATCTTTAAATCAAGGACAATCCCGTAGAGATTTATGGTGTGTGTTGAGTCAAGATTACAAGATTACATGAGATGAAGTCAACTGTTTAATTTTTAACATTTGGGAATTGGTGCACTATGAATTAAAGTTAAAATAAGATATATTGTGGGTATTTAATCTGAATATATGAGGACATAACATATGAGCATATTTTTCAAATTTTAATTGTCACTGTTTGTATTTGAATATTTGAATTTGTAAAGGAAAAACTAGTGCTCTATATTTTGGCCATATCTTTTGATATATGTATAATTTTCTCATATTGTAAAAATTAAATTTGTATAATAATCTAAGATGAATCTATAAATATATATTTAAATTTATGAAAGTGTGTACAATAAAATTTATGAAGGTTCAAAGTTGACTATGTTTTCATGTTTGTTCTGCAAGTGACCCTCAAAGGATAATTGAGCTTGTGTTGATGTTGTTTTGATGTTTCTTGATGAATTAGACATTGGAGATTTTTTTAAAGTAAATTAGGATGTTCTATGTGAATTTTTGAGGTGTGATAAATATATATTGATTATAAACAATGTTTAATAAGTTGACTATGTGTTTGATCATAATGTTCATATGCACCAGGTCAGTGTTTGAGTTATTTGAGCATACACAGATTTGAGAAAAGATGTATGTGATCATTTGGGGATGTTGAAGGGGAAATAAGTAGTGGATCTATGTATTTTAAAGTGGTCCTATGTTCTTATTTTTTTTATGAAGTGATAAATTGGTGAATAGGTCTCTACGAGACCTATAATAGCTATAAGGCCCTTATTGAAAGGTGTAGTTGCTTAAGGGTGACCCATAGATGCTATGGCCAACCTATTAATATTGTTTAAAGTCATTTATTAAATTAATATAAGACTTAATGGTTAATTCAAGTGTAATGGCTGACCAAGGAGTTGATATTCATGATTTCTCTATATATAGTGAAATTAAATGAGATGATTTTTAAACTTCTATGAGGGCAATGTAAGTAGAGTATTCACTGAAGTGAAGAAGAAAATAGAGTGAGTGTGTCTATAGGATGGGTTGAGATAAAATATTATTAAATAATATGTTTATGATCTTTAGGTCATATTTTTGATGACATAATAGTTCTCTTGTAGATTGAAGATGAGTGAAGAGGTCTGAGTGTGTTTATGAGGATAGTTTGAGTGAAGAAGGAGAAAGATTGTGGCTTGCCTATGTGAGAATTCTATATGAGATAGAAAGGAAGTTTATGTAGGGGTTATAAAATAAGAGATCCATCATCAAGTGTTGAAGACATTAGTTCTAAGGTGGAAGTGTTCTTTTTAAAGAGGTTTTAAAGGACTTGATCTTCCTTAGGGGTAGTTGCTACTTGTGAAATAGGTATTTCACTAAAGGCCTTTAGTCTAAAGGACTTGACCAAGGTTTTGGGTCAAAAATAATTGATCATTAGGTGGTCTAAATAAATTTATCATATTAGGTGAAGGGATCCTTGTGGAACTTTTGTTTCACTAAATTTTGGTCTAAAATAGTTGATTAGTCTCTGGTTTGTAATATCTTATAGGACAAGTAGTCCAAGTGTTTGCAAGCTTGAGAATGGGTTTTATTCCCCAAGATGGTTTCTCACATAGATATTGTGTTGTTTTTATGGTCTTACATTATCTTCATTGTTCACTTATATATATTTCATGAATGATTATATTAAATGCTTAAGTATTTACAAAGGTTTTGGAAACTGGATTGGATTGTTTGCCACCACTAATTCACCCCCCTCTAAATGTATTATACCTCTAACAATTGGTATCAAAGCTAGTATTTGGTAAAGGCTTGACAACTTGAAGGTGATTCAAGGTACAATGGCTAATCATAATGTGCAAGGTGGTTTCTCTACTAAGCAAACACCAATGTTCAATAGATCCAATTATGCTTTTTGGAGTGCTAGGATGAGAACATACATTATGTCCCTAGGGTTTGATGTATGGAAATATATTTTGGATGATTATGTTGATCTTTCTATTCCTCCATCTAGTGTTTTAGACAAGAAGTTTGAAAATAATTCTAAGGCAATGAATGCCATCACATGTGGTCTTACAAATACTAATTTCACCAAAGTAATCCATTGTCTACCAAGGAAATATAGAATAAATTGAAGACTATTTTTGAAGGAGATTCAAAGGTTAAGTTGGAAAATTTATACACTCACCAAATAAAATTTGAGAGTCTCAAGATAAAATAAGAAGATTCTATAGCATCCTTTCTATAGAGAGTTGATGAGATTGTAAACACCATCAGAGGTCTTGGAGAGAACTTTGAAGATGATATTATAATCTAAAATGTATTAAGGTCTATATCCCTCAAATTTTATCTAAAATTATCTTATATAGAAAAAATTCATGATCTTACTCAATTGAAGATAGATCAATTGCATGACACTCATACTGCATATGAGATGAGAGTAAATGATGATATATCACCAAAGAAAGAAGCAATTTTCAAGACTAAAGTGAAGCCAAAGAAAACATTCCAAGGTAATAAACCCAAGGAGGATGATATTTTTGATATATATGAGGATGAACTAATTACTTTGATTTCAAGGAAATTGAAAATAGGTTCATGCAAGTATAAGGGTAAACTACCCCTCAAATGCTTCAATTGTGGAGAGGTAGGACATTTTGATAATAAGTGCCCTCATAAATATAAGAAGGATGTTGATGAAGAGCATGATCAAGGTCATGATGATGGAAAGAGATCATTTAGGTCTGATAAAATCAAAAAGTGATTTAGAAGGTTTGACAACAAGAAGAAATACTTCAAAGAAAAGAAGAGTCTCTACACCAAAAAAGATTATTGCTCATCATATGAGAGTGAAGTTAGTGACTCAGAGTATGATCATGAAGATGATGGTCTTATTAAAGATGAATCCTTGTTTATTTTTGAGGAAAGAATTTTCTCACATCAAATTGAGCCTACTTGGAGTGATTTAGATGATGATAAAGATGAGGTAGACTATGAGACAAAATTGATGAATGCTCCTAAATAACTAAAGATAGATAAGAAGATCAATAAGAAGATGAAATATAAAATTAAGGACTATGAAGACAAATTTAGTATCTTTGAGGAAATATTGATTGAAGACTCTAGAGAGCATGAAGGTGTTATCATGTTTCTTAATTCTAAGTTGAAATATATGTCTACAAGTCTAAGGGCTAAAGAAGAAGAATGTTCAAGGTATGTTTCTGAGAATGTGTCTTTGAAATATGAGTTAGAGAAGTATGAAAGCAAGGTGAAATCATTTTTCAAGTTTGATAAAATTTCCAATGATCTAGATGATCTCCTAAAGAGTCAAAAGTTAGCTAGTGACAGAACTAGATTGGGTTTTAATGAAGAGGCCAAAGTTGCTTCTCAAGTTAACATGAAGGTCAATGAGATCAAGGTGGATCAGAATTTGAAGAAAAATCATCAAAAAAGAAATGAATTTACTGGTAGATTGAAAACAAAATATATCAAATAACCAAATGCCATGAGGTATGTAAATTTCAATAGTTGTTATACTTGTAATCAATTTAGTCATAAGGCTAGAGAATGCAAGAGACCTGTTAGAAATAAATTTTCATAGAACTATGATTTGGGTCATCAATCAAAAGGTACAATCAAGGTTGATTGTTTCAACTATCATGATGTGGGACACTTTGTAAAATATTGTCCATTTAAGGTAAGACAAGCTGAATTTCCTTCAAGAAATGTTGAGTGTTATAGTTGTTATGACCTAGTATACATTGCAAGATTTTTTCCAAATCTAAAAAGGTAGAAAGAGATTCTTAAAAAAATTATGGTGTGATTAAACTATGAAAAAAAAGGTCACATTACTAGGTTCTATAATCAAAGTCCTACAAGTTAGAATAGGTTCAATCAAGCTCCTAGAGTGCAAGGGAGAAGGCAAGTTAACTCATGGAAACCAAAGGTGATAATTATGAATCATGATGAGTCTATAGGTCTAAGTAATCTATTTTATATGATGGATAATATTTCAAAAGTTGAAGAGTGTAAAGGGATCTCATTATCTTCTCATTTTGAGAATCAAGAGATCAAGCACAAGGAGAAAACTAAGGTAGTGATTGAGGCTAGTTCTGAAGTAAGTATGGATCCAAGTGAACATTTTTATGTTGATGAGTAAGTTTCATACAAATAACATCAATTATCAATTAGTGATGAGTTTCTAGACTAAAATTTGGATTATTTAGATGAAAAGGTATGCCATGAATCTATGTTATCCCATGTATTGTTAATCCAATCCTAGAGGAAAAGGAAAATGTTGTAGTAGATGAGCAAGTTATTTCTCTTAAGCCTAAAAATAAGAACAAAAACAAGAACAGTCGGTCCTATAGCTAAAAATGATTCCAATGGTTACCGAGATGTGGGACACTCCTAGATTCACTTTGTTTGAATACATTATGGTGAAGAGGAGGTCTTTGTGTATGCTTCTTAAGAGACTCATTTCAAAAGAGAAGCAAGTATTCCTATGTATATAGTATCTATAGTGTTAGAATGGGTGTTTATGATGTCATAATGGGTTTTATGGATTGTCAAGAATATTTTGAGGCTTAGAAAAGTCTCTGCACTTCTTTGTGATGTGTTCTAGATGGTTCTATATCTTGATGATCATGTTTATGCCTTTCGAAGGTTTTTGTGTACTCTTAGGTTTATCTATCTTATTTTAGGTCAAATTCATGGTATAGGAAGTCAAGGTTCCTAAAGATATGAAGGCTCAAATCTTAGTCTATAAGTGTGTGATGATTGTCTCTAGGTGTGTAAGATGTTTCAAAGGTGGACGTTGACCAAAAGGAGGTTTGTTAACTCTATTTGTTTTAAGATTCTAGATAAATGGTCTATGATAAAATATTGGTTTGACTTCTAATTTGAGATATGAGGCTTAATAATATGTTTAATGGGATAAATGGGTTGTCAAATAAAGCTTCATAGAGATTTGAATATTTGTGGTTTTCAAGATATTCAAGTTTTTGTCAAAATGAAAACCTAATTGGCTAGTAGGTTTGTGAAGGAAGTATGTTTCAAAAGATGATCTTGTTATTAACAATTGGTGTGATTTATGGGGCATATGAGATTTCTCCATATATGAATTTACAAGTATGGAATGTGTGTCTACTAAAATATGTGGTTTATGTAAGTTCTAAATAGGGCTACAAGGAGACTAGACAGGCCTATTGAAAAGAAGAGTGTTTTTATTCAGTTTCTCCAAAATATCAAAGCATGAGTGTTTCAAGGTGAGTTCTCAAGTTTTTTAAGAACATTTTTTTTGATGGGTGAGTGGTATGAAGCTTTTTTGGTGGTCATAGAAGTGTCTTTAAGTGATAAGGCTAGTAAGCTTGTATGGTGTTTCTTCATGGTGTGTGGAGATCTGAAGATGCTCAAGACGTGCAATGGCTCAAAAATATTAGGGGGGGTCTTTCTCAAATATTTCTTGGTAAGTTCCATCATATTTTATTATTTTTTGTGTTTTATCTTCATTAGTTGTTGTGCTTGTAAAGAAGAGTGTTGGCTTGTTAACAAAAGGAAGGTGTCAAGGCAAGAAGAATTAGGCTCAAGGTGAGGGGGAGTTTGTACTATATTTATAATATTATCTTCTCATAATTCGTATTATTTTTAGGTCCTTAGTATTAGTTAGTGAAACTTTGTCATTGTGTCAAAGGGGGAGAAATTTCTTACTCTAGGAGTGCTTGAAGAGTGAGAAGGAAGGTAATATGTATATTATTATTTGATGGCTGTTGACATCAATGACAAAGGGGGAGATTATTGGAAAGTTGTCAATGATTTCATGGTGATGTCATGGAGGTTTCCTAGTGAGTTGATGAAGTGAATTGATTGTGTAAGTAATAATGATAAAGTGTGTACAAAGTGTGCAATGTGCTTATCCTAGTGTGTTTAAAGTTGGCTTGGTTGATCTTTAGAGTTTGACTATTTAATGATATACAAGGATGAGTATGAAGTATTGAGCATGTGAAATGGGTACTATTAGATTTCCATGTTGGTTAGATTTTTTACGTTCATGAGTGGTATTCATCTATTTTTTCATTGTGTTCATCTTGGTAGATGGGTCTAGTGGTAAAAAATCTAAGTAGGTAGCTTGATGACATCATAATTAAAACATGTGGATGAGTCAATGGGAGTTAGTCATATGGTTGTGATCACATTGGTCCCTAGTTATTATGCATGAGAAATCAGGTCATGTATCAAGGCACAATAAAATTTTTAAAGGGTTCAAGTAGAGTCGAGTAAGCATGTTGATAATGTCAACATTCACACACGTGAAGGTATCTAGACAAAATGATCATATGGGTTTGTTAATTCTTAAGCCTACTTTTTGTGCTCTAAATTTCATATCATGTGATAGAGTGCATCAAAATATATGAATTTGAAATTTTGGGCTCCTAGGTAGTTTGACTATGTTTTCCCATAGCCAAATTTGCATATGGAAAGAAAAGATGGGTAGGCATGTTGATGCAGCTATATTTTGAATGTGTGGTAGTTTCAAGATAAGTTGATCATATGGGTTTGTTAAGTTTTGAGCCTAGTTGATTTGTGATAAATTTTAGATCATTTTATGAAGCACATCAAAAATATATGCATGGAAAAAGTTGGCCTTCTAGGCAGGTTTTGACATAGTTGGTTATGTGGTAGAATAATCTGAGTGAATAGATTAATGACATTATAACTTACACGTGTGAAGGTTTTAAGAGTATATTTTTATATGGATGGATTTTCCTTTGAAATATGATCATGTGGTCCAAATTCTAGATTATGAATCTAAGCACATTAAACATTATTGAGATCTAAAGTAGGTTTTCCATGCATATTACAGTTGGTTCCCATACTTAGTCAATTTACACGATGTTAAATATCTGGACCTAGTGTAGATCTAATGGTTCACAAGAATTCATACTTATAGATTCAATGGTGTGCATAGAGTCAAATGGGTAAATATGACATTTGTTTAGCAAAGATAAAGATTGAGAATCTTACATAAGATCAATGAAGTGTGTGTGTTCCAAGATGTCAAGAAGCAGTGAGATGAGGACAAGTATTTGATGTTTAATGTCAAGAAGAGATAAATATCAAGCTTCTTCCAAGGATCAATAGTGAGCATTTTTTTTTACTAATATATATCAATAATGTGCATTAACTTTAATAAGTCAAAGTGGCCATTGTCTAGCATTACTAAAGAAAGGACAATCTTGTAGAGATCGATGGTGTGTATTGTGTCAATATTTCAAGATTGCATGAGATGAGGTCAACTGTTTGATGTTTAACATTTGCAAATTAGTGCACTATGCATTAAATTTCAAATAAAATCTATGGTGTAAATTTAATATAAATATGTGATGACATGAGATGTGAGCATAGTGTTTGAAGTTTATATGTGACTATTTGCATTTGAATATTTGAATTTGCAAAAGAAAAACTAGTGCTCTATATTTTGGCCATATCTTTTGATTTATACATAATTTTCTCATGGTGTAAAAATAAAATTTGTATAGGACTCCAATTCACATCTATAAAAATATATTTAAAGGTTTGAAATTGTGTATAGTGAAATTTATGAAGGTTAAAATTTGATTTTGTTTCTATGTTTGTTTTGCAAGTGGCCCAAGAAGGATAATTAAGCTTGCATTGATGTTATTTCAATGTTTCTTGATGACTCAGCTATCAGAGAGTGTTTTAAAATTCATGAAGATGATTTATGTGGATTTTGGAGGTGTGATAAATCTATCTTGATTATGAAAATTACTTAAGAATTTAATTGTGTTTGATCATAATGTTCTTGTGCACTAGGTTAGTGTTTGAGTTGTTTGAGCATACACAGATGTGAGCAAAGATGTCTGTGATCATTTGAAGATGTCAAAGGGGACATAAATAGTGGACACATGTATTTGAAAGTGGTCATATGTTATATTTTTTCTTGATTAAGTGATAAATGGGTAAATAGGTCTCCATGAGACTTATAAGAGCTACAAGGGCCTTATTGAAAGGTGTATTTGCTTAAGAGTGACCCATAGATGCTATAGATGACCTATGAAGATTGTTTTTAGCCATTTATTAATGTAATATATTCATTAAGGGTTAATTCAAGTGAAATGGCCAACTAAGGATTTGATATTCATTATTTCTCTATATATAGTTAAATCAAATGAGATGGTTTCTAGATTTTATGAGGGGAATCTGAGTAGAGTATTCATTAAAGTGAAGAAGAGAAGAGAGTGAGTGTGCCCAGTGGATGGGTTGATGAAATATATCATTGAAGACTATGTGTATGATATGTAGGTCATATTTTTGATGACATAATAATGCTCTTATATATTGAAGATGAGCAAAGAGGTCTGAGTGTGTTTATGAGGATAGGTTGAGTGAAGAAAGAGAAAGATTGTGGCTTGCCTGTGTGAGAAGCATGTATGAGATAGAGAGGAAGTTTTTGAAAGGGTTATAAATTAATAGATCCATCATTATGTGTTGAAGACATTAGTTCTAAGGTGGAGGTGTTATTTTCAAGGATGGTCTAAAGGACGTGATCTTCCTTAGGGGTAGTTGTTCCTTGTGAAATAGGTGTTTCACTAAAGGTCTTTGGTCTAAAGGACTTGATGAAGGTTTTGGGTCAAAAGGATTTAATCATATTAGGGTTATGGATCATTTTTTAAATTTTGTTTCACTAAATTATGGTCTAAAGGACTTGATCAATCACTCATTTGTAATATTTTATAGGATAATTAGTCTAAGTGTTTCCAGGCTTGAGAGTGGGTTTTATTCCCCAAGAGGGTTTCCCACATAGATCTTATGTTGTGTATGTGATATTGTATTATCTTCATTATTAAATAATATATGCTTCATAAATTCTTTTATTTAATTCTAAAGTATTTTCAAGGGTTTTTTAAATTGAATTGGATTATTTGCCATCATTGATTCACCCCCCTCAGTGGATTGCACCTCTAACTGGTTGCAAGGTTGTATAACTAGATGAATATGATGAAGTGACTCTTAATAGTGATCTCATCACAATACACATAATAATAATATGTAATTAAAGCATGGACAATGTTGATAAAATGGTTTTAAAGTGTACATGCAATTATAAGCTTGAGGGCTAATTTAGAGAAGATTTGAAGAGTTAAAAATGTTATAGAGGTGATATAACCTCCAAATTTGGTAAAAATGGTCCTCATAAACAAAAATATTACTCTATGGTTTCTCATTTTTCATATATATAATTTATATACCCCCTATTTTATTTCAAATTTGAGGCACTCTCCAAGTAAAACACAAGCAACCTAGGCCAGTCTTGGAAAAAGTTATGACTTTTGAGCATCTACAGGTAGAGTTTGACTCTAAAATTTGGTAAAAATTATATATATTACCATAAAAATATTTATATTCAATATTTAATACCACATAATTATTTTAATCATCCACTATTTTTTCATATACCTCCTACAGTCATAAGTAGCCATTTACACAGGCAACCCACTAGCTAGTTTTGAGAAAAATAAATTTTAAGGACTCTATAGGCATAATCCAAATATGAAACTTGGTATAGGTGGTTATAATTAGTTTTTATAATTTTAAATTATATTATTTAAGTCACATTGATATTGTAATCATCCATTTTTTTATCACTGTCCTATTTTTTTTGTTGACAGTCAACATGAAGCTATACAAACTTCTTGGAGGGATATAAGGTATGACAAATGGTTTGAACCTCATGTGAGAGTTTTTAACAAAAATAAATTTTATTTTAATTCTTACCATACTTGATGAGAGTGATCACATTCATAATTTCAATTCTAAGCATGAAGAAGTGCAAATTTGCAAAATTTAGGATTTTGGTATCCAAGTGGAGATAGTTGAAAAAAGTGTTTTTAAGAGGCTTTAAGGGTTGTATAATTATTTATAAGTTTTTTGAGTTCTTACATGTTATAATTAAAAATTAAGTAGGTTTTGATACCTCATAAATCTAAATATAAACCTTTTTTTTGCTTCCTAGGTTTCTTAGTTCTCATTTTCTAAGTGTGTAGGAGGTCTAAATATGTGATTCCAATTGGTTTTCATGGTTAATAATGGAAAAATAATGATTTTAATATTTTTGGGGTTCCCTCTTAGTCATAATTAAAAAATAATTAAGTCTTTTTTCCTCATAAAACTTGATAAAATGGCAAATGTAGAGCTACGCGTGCTTAGAAATTTGACAAGGCAAGTTGAGGCAACCCCAAAAGATGCATTTTTTGAGTTTTAATCAATTAAATGAATTAAAATTTAACATGTGTGTATGTTTTGGTGTACTTGAAAATTTTAAATTTTTTTAATTACCAAACTATACTTTAAGAGAGATAAAAGGGTAGATTATAGGTATGTTAAACAAGCATGTCAAGAATTCCACTTGACTACTCACACCTTGAACTGAGAAACTATTTTTACATAAAAATATAAATATATATGGTGGGATTGTTTTATTAAGTCATTAAAAAAATTATGAACACATTTTTTTCAACATTTTTTAATACTTTACATAGAACATAGTGAGCTATGAAGATCCTTAGTTGAGCTCTAAAAATCTATATAAACAACTCCAAAGATGCTCCATCGAGCTATGAAAATGTTCTATTGAACCCCCTAAGATAATATATGAAGATAAAAATATGTTATATTTAATCTCATAATATCCATTTAGGCATATTTTAATATCCACTCAAGTAGCTCTGAAGACATTTCGACAGCTCTAAAGATGTTCTGACAAAGTTGCCAAAGAGCCTGTTTTGACCAATTTTGAATTTTTGAGATCATATGACCATGAAATTAACTATAATCACTTTTAAAACAAATTTATAATATAGGGTAATCTCTTAATATAATTTTTGACCTATTTTTCATAATAAATTGGCATGTGTGAGTGCTTAGGAGGCCCAAAATAGCCTAAAATGCCCATTTTTATAGGTTTTCAAAGGATGAGTTTGAATAAATGCATGTAAGAGGACTAATGGGACATTAATAGTCATTATATGGTAATAATATCCATTCCCATTAGTTTTTATGGTGATTTTTTGAGCTAATAGGCAAAAAACCCAAGTTTTCAAATGATTTTTGAATGGTTGCAGGTTTAATGGAGATTTCCATCATTGTTGTAGGTCTTAAAGGTGGCATAAAACTTAATTTTATTACTCATAAGAATTATATGGATGTTTAAAATCCTTTTATAGGTCCAAAATTAGCTCTCATGGTGGCAAAATGGCCTTGAAAGCAAGTTTCAAGACAACTAGTTGAAGATGGCTAAGATTGAAGACCTCCATAAATGGATTCCAAAGGATTTTCAAGTTCCATGGTGAATTTTTTAGGTTAGATGTGTAAATATGTGCTGGAAAAAAAATTAAACACAAATGGTTATTCCTCAAAGTCAGTGCAAGCATCAATTGTCATAATGACTATCTATGTTATCAAGTTGCCTCTAAGATCCAAGTGGAGATGGGGTGTAGAAGTCAAAAAGAGGGGTTTTAGGGAGTTGAGGAGAAATATGGAACATTTAAGGAAGCGTATATATGTTTGGAGACTTTTCTCAATTTAGTGGAGCATGATATCATCTACCTCAAAGAAATTTTGTCCTTTAGTGCCTTTTTAGGCCAATGGGAGAGCTTTAAGACCTTTTTGACTTTGGAGGGTTAATTTGATAAGTGAGATCAGTGCCTAAGTGGTTTAGAGGTTGTTGAAAATCATATACCTCTTCATTTTCTTTGTTGGAGTGATCTAAAACTCAAAAACTTTGGTTGAAATATAATTCAATAAACAAGAACAACACAGTAACAATAATTCTATCTCTGAAAAGAGATGTTTTACTCACCAAATTTGCAGACCCAAACATATGCCTATCTTTGAGAAGAGATGTCTAATTTTCATTTCAAATTACATCTTCATTTATAAACATTTTGGAGGTAGGAGGAGGATGTGGAAGGTCACCAATCTCAAGGTAGATCAAGTGATTCAACTTCCATGATTTATAACAATATAGAATTTGAGGAATTATTTTTTTTAGAAACTTACTATTTTTAGATTGCACTACTAAAATTGAAATTTAGGGCACTTCCATTTATTTTTGGGGGGCCAAACCCACTAAAAAAATATTGTACCATCTCATGATGTTCCCCTCATTATTATATTTCCAATAGTTCAAATGAGGAGTCAAACGGAGCTATGGCGCAAAAGTTATGGCTCCCAAAAGTCCTGCTACCAATTGGGGTAGAACCTGTTAGGTTGTGGAGCTAAAAGCTTCAGTGATGTAGACATGGAGGAGGTTGTTGAGTTCCAAGGATACTGGAATTAATAGTGTAATTGATGTTGGTCATCTACAGTGCAGAGGGAAACTGACATCGGTAAGAGTCAGTCGACGTCGGTCACCTCTAGGCAGATAGGGACCGATGTTGGTCGCCTGTGCGATTCCAGAACTATTCATTACACAAACAGCTAGTTTGTTGAACTAGTTGTTTACATGTAAAGGCTATTTTTAGTCTTGAGTTGCATGTCTAATTATTGTAAATTAGAAGTCTAAGTTATTGTTTAGTATGGGATCTATTTATAGACCCATTGGCATGTATTGTAATTAGAAGAGCAATAGAGGAAGGCAAGGTAGATCCTTCCAATTGTAAGAACAGGGTGATCTATAGGTTGTTGCAAGATTAGGGAGAATTTCTACATGGTAAGTAAGATCATTTGAGTTTTAGATTGTTGCAAGTTCATGGGAGATCTACTTGAAGTACTTTGAGTACTTGTGTACTGGCAGTGTTATTACTGACTGGTTGGAGGTGAACAACAACTCTGTGTTTGAGTTGTGTGTTGGGACCATTTTTGGTATGAAAGTGAACTCTTGAGGGAAAGAGATCTATACATCTAAGAGGTGTGGAATATTGTGGCATCTTCATTGTATTCCCTTCTAGCATGAGTATTAATACAAGATTGTGTATTGTCTCTCATATTCTATGTCATTTGTGAATTCTAGTTACTTGTTAATTTTGGTATAATTCCATGTTTAGTTGCTTATACAAGGTAATCATATTGTACTCTTATTGAGGAGTAAGATCCTGAAAAGTGGTATCAAAGCATTTATGTTTTAGGTGCCTTACAAGTGGTATCAGAGCTTTTGGTTGGGTTACTAATAGGTTGTATCAGATCTGGTTAGTGTTTGTTGATTACAGGTCACTCACAAGGGCTTTTGTTTGAGTGGGAGTATAGTAATGGCATAAGAAAGTAAGCTATGAATGGAAAAGTTTAATGGAAAGAACTATCAATTATGGAGGATGCAGATAGAAGATTATCTGTATCAGAAAGATTTGTACTTACCGTTGGGTGGGGTTGCATGCAAGCCCACGGATATGAAGGATGAAGAATGGAATGTTCTTGATTGGAAGGCTCTGGAATCTATAAGGTTGAGCCTTGCATCGTCTATGATTTCCAACTTATCTTAGGCTAAGACAATGGTAGAGTTGATGGAATCTTTGGCAAATTTATATGAAAAACCCTCAGCTTTGACTAAGGTATTTCTTATCAAGCAATTATTTAATTTGCAAATGTTGGAAGGTGGATTTGTACATAGTCATCTTAGTGATTTCCATGGTTTGGTAAACTAGTTAAATTCAGTCAATATTGTTTTTGATGATGAAATAAAGGATCTCTTAATCTTATGCTCATTACCTAAAAGTTGGGAGAGTTTGGTAATGGTAGTTAGTAATACTGCATCTGCTTCAAAGATCTTAAAAGTGGATGATGTTGTGGGTGTAATATTGAATGAAGAAATTCACAGGAAAAGCACAGGTGAATCATCAGGGATTGCTTTGAGTGTTGAAAGTAGGGGAAGGCAAAGAGAGAAGATTGAGCATGGGAGATCAAGGTCAAAGATAGGTAGGAGATCCAAATCCAGGTATGGCAGAATAACCTGCTAGAAATGTGGAAAGCAAGGGCATGTAAAGAAAGATTGTTGGTTGGTTGAAGATCAACAAGAAGGAACTAAAGAAGTAGATGTTGTAGGTATTGTTGCATAGGATGCTCTGGTATGTTCCTTGGATAAAGTAGAATCTTGGGTTTTAGATTTTGGTGCCTCTTTCCATGCATCCCCAAATAGGGAATTTTTTCATGAGTATGTCTAGGGAGACTTTGGAGAAATTTATTTAGGGGATGGTAAGCCTTGTCAAATGGTTGGCAAAGGGAAAGTGAAGCTGAAATTGTAGATGGGCAACACATTGGTGTTGAAGAAGGTCATGCATATCCCAGTCCTGAAGCAAAATTTGATTTATGTTGGAAAGTTGGGTGATGAGGGTTGCACAGTAACTCTCACAGTAGACTCTTGAAAAGTTAAGGGTGCACTTATTTTAGCAAGAGGTAAGAAAGTAGGTATGCTTTATCTATCTACTTGTATTACTAATTCTCCTTCTGGTTTATCTACTTCAGTTGTAGATTCGAAGATGTGGCTTAATAGGCTTGGTCACATGAATAAGAAGTGGATGCATGTTCTTGAGTCAAAGGGTATTCTTTTAGATTTGAAAAGCATGGATCGAGATTTCTATAAACAAAAGAAGAAAGTGACATTTCTTGAGAAATCCAATGTTCATGACAAGAACAAGAAAGCCTTGGTTTTCAAGGAGAAGATGATAGATAGAGTTCAGTGCAAGGGGATGAAGAATTCTGAGCAGAGCAAGGTTGATATGGATAAGTGTTTGATCTAAAAGGAGCTCACAGGTAGAAGTCATCACTCACAAGTAAAAAATAGAGACCGACGTTGGTTAGAAAACTGACATCGGCATCCAAACAAGGACCGAAGTCAACTATGTGCAGCTTGACGTCAGTGACTCTAAACAAATAAACATCGGTGTTAGTCAAGGGGAACTAACATCGATGATGAGGTAGTCGCATGGAACTAACATTGATTGGGTGTAGACTGAGATGTGATCGGCATCGGTCACTGAGACATATTTTGGGCAGATAGCAAGCTGTCAAGGAGTCTCAAATGCCCTTATGGAAGACTGAAAGGGTAAGTAAGCTTTAAATTCATCATTTCCCTTCTTTACACTACTTGTTGCTCACTGATGGTCAAGAACTAGGAAGTTATTAAAGAAGCAGAGCAGGTAGAATCTAGGAAATAGTGGGAGCTTGGGATGGATGAGGAATGTGATTCCTTGGAGAAGAACCAAATGGGAGTTTTTGGTGGAGTTGCCAGCTCGAAGAAAGCACTAAGAGATGAATGGATTTTTAGGATAAAGAAGATTAGGAATGGACACGTGAGATGGAAGGCCAGGGTATATGGTCTTGTGTTAGCTGCAGGCAATGGAGGTTTAACCATTGTGTTTTCTTTACCAAGTTGGATAATATTAGCTACATTATCTTGTTAATGTATGTTGTGCTTGTTGCAGGGTCACATATGCAGGGAGTTGCTGAACTAAAGGTAAAGTTAGTTTAGAGGTGTGTCATGAGGAATCTGGGAGCAGCAAGATTCTTTGGCATGAGTTTGTTCTAGAGACATGGAAGGTCATAGGTTGATTTTGTCTCTAAATGATTATGTGAAACTGGTTAGCACGCCGATGGTTGGACAGTTTTATGAACAGTGTCCTAATTCAAATGATGGGGTTGAGTACATGTGTACTAAACCTGAGATTTCCCAAGTAGTGGGAGTTGTCAACAAGTTTGGATTCAATCTGAGAAAGAATCACTAGAGGGCAGTTCAGTGGATTCTTAGATATCTAAGAGGGACTAGTAGCAGGTGCACATGCTATGCAGGGTCAAGTTCTTTTCTACATGGGTTTGTAGATGCAGATGTGGTAGGTGATTTGGATGATAGGAGGTGCACCACAAGATTTGTGGTGGTTGGTATTCAAGAGTGATCTTGAAGAGGGATACAATGCCAAAAAACAAACTAGATGATGTACAGGTATAGGTATAGTTGTAGCTGTTTATCTCCAAGTGGGAGATTGTTAGGTTGTGGAGCTAAAAGCTTCACTAATGCAGACATGGAGGAGGTTGTTGAGTTTCAGGGATACTAGTTTTGGTAGTGTAACTGACATCGGTCATCTACAGTGTAGAGGTAAATTGACATCAGCAAGAGTCGGCCGACGTTGGTCACCTCCAGGCAGACAGGGATCGATGTTGGTCACCTGTGCGGTTCCAAAATTGTTCATTGCATGAACAGTTAGTTTGTTGAACCAGTTGTTTGCATGTAAAGGCTATTTTGAGTCTTGAGTTGTGTGTCTAATTATTATAAATTAGAAGTCTAAGTTATTTTTTAGTATGGGATCTATTTATAGACCCATTGGCATGTATTGTAATTAAAAGAGCAATAGAGGAAGGCAAGGTAGATCCTTTCAATTGTAAGAACCGAGTGATCTATAGGTTGTTGCAAGATCAGGGAAAAGTTCTACATGGTAAGTAAGATCATTTGAGTTTTAGGTTGTTGCAAGTTCATGGGAGATCTACTTGAAGTACTTTGAGTACTTGTGTAATGGCAGTGTTATTACTGACTGGTTGGAGGTGAACAACAACTCTGTGTTTGAGTTGTGTGTTGGGACCATTTTTGGTAGGAGAGTGAACTCTTGAGGGAAAGAGATCTATACATCTGAGAGCCATGGAAGATTGTGGCATCTTCATTGTATTTCCTTCTGGCATGAGTATTAATACAAGATTGTGTATTGTCTCTCATATTCTGTGTCATTTGTGAATTCTAGTTACTTGTTAATTCTGGTATAATTTCGTGTTTAGTTGCTTATACAAGGTAATCATATTGTACTCTTATTGAGGAGTAGGATCTTGATAAGTGGTATCAGAGCATTTATGTTCTAGGTGCCTTATAGAATCATCACCCAAATTGTCTCCTCAAATGTTGCTCAGATCATGGAGTTACATGGAGGGTTATTGAATGGCATTTATTTATTTTTGAAAGCTTTCTTCTCCTCTCCCTTCCATTTTCTCCTATATATCCCTTTTTTATCCATTGTAAAGATATAATCTCATTTAAAACGGCAAAACCCTATCAAAAATTTTAAGAATAGCCTCTTGAAGAAATAAGACAACTTATTTTACCTATCTCTTTGCCTACATCTAGTTTTCTAGTCAGATTGTGCATGATTACTTTGTGGAGTGTTCTTTATTAGTGATCATCCTTTTTTATTGCCTTTATCTAGGTATTTCAAAGTGTTTTTAGGTCTAAATTTGTGTTCTTTTAACCATTTATGAAGGTATAGTATGAGTTTTGATACTCCCGCATGCTTCACCTCTTGTTTAGTGAGACTAGTTTAGAAATATTGATGCAAAATTACTAGTTTGAGAGATTTTATGAATTAAGGTTATCTCTGATCTTCATTAGTTTTAGATTCAAGCAATTTGGAGCATCTTTCATTTTTGTGTATCACACTTTATATGATTTTAGTTATTTTTTGTATCCCTTTTACCCTTTTCCCAGTCAAAATTAGTAGTTTAGGTGATATACCAAGAGGAACTAACCTTCTCTAGAGGTTCAACCTCATCATAGGATACCCACATCCTAGGGTTGATCCCATTTTATAGATAGGAGTGAGAGATCCTAAAGAATCATCTCATCAGGGTGAAATTATATACTAGAAGTCTATAACATGAGGCTTTATGGATGAAGGCTTTTTGTTTCTTATGGGAAAGGTCTAGGGGAGTAATTTGGTCTTGGATGTAGGAATATATGTCAAAATACCAAGTAGATGTGGGATCAAAAATATTTTAAACCATCTCGATGGTTGCTTGTCTGTGCACCAGTGCTAGGAGATGATCCACAATAAATTGATAAACATTGGATCTATCTATAATCTAAATCATGGAGCCAATTATTTTCATAGCATTAGCTATTTTTCTATTGGCTTTAGGTATTTATTCAAATTTAAGGTTGGAAATTTATTTTTTAATATTTTCAACCATGTCCTATGTGGTGTTAGTTCTCATCCTTCATTTGGTATTATTTTATGACCTAATTAATGAAAATATGTGAATCACCATGAACTAGTAAATTTTGGATACTCCACTGTACTACTTGTAAAATCCCTATAATGAGTGCTTCATACTCATAGATATTATTAATACATCGAAAACCAATGTGAAATGACTTAGGAATGAGATCCCCTTGTGGCATGATAAATAATATTCTGGCACCTAATCCATGAACTATGAATGAACCATCAAAGTAAATTTTCCACTATTATACCTTAGGAGGAGATTTTACTTCTATTGTAGTCATGTTGGCTTCAACAAGAAATCCAAATGTAAGAAGTTAAGAATTAGGAAGAGGAGTTTTTGCAAGTTGATCTATGAGTACCTATTCCTTGATGGCCTTTTTATTGGTATATTCAATCTCAAATTCAATCAAAAGCATGATCCACTTTTCCTTGTGGACCTATAAAGATATTTTGGAAAGTAGATATGTGAGTGGATCTATTTTTGAAATTACAATGGTCTTGTTGTTCAGCATGTGGTGATGAAACTTTTGGGCTACAAAAACCACAGCTAAATAAGCCTTTTCGATCAATGTATAATTATTCTCATACATGACCAAGATTTAGCTCAGGTAATAAATGGCATGTTCTTTACTCTGTTCATCATGTTGTGCCAAAAGTGTCCCCAGTGTATTTTCAATCACTGTTATAAAGTAACAATGGCTTATTTGGCATAGGTGGTAATAAAATATGTGAATTGGCTAGGTATTCCTTGAGATGTTCAAATGCTTTATGGAAAACATCATTTTATGATAAATTAATTCCCTTATTTAGAAAGTGTGTAAATAGATGACATTTTTTAGCCAATTATGAAATGAAGTGTCAAACTAACTAGATCTTTCCCTACAAAATGTGGAGTTATTTCAAGGTAAATGGTGGTAGTATTTCGATAATGGCTCAAATTTTGGCTAGATCAAATTTAATGCCCTTGAGAGAGACAATGAATCTTAAAAAAATTCTAGAATTTATACCAATACACACTTCTTAGGGTTGAGCCTAATATTATACTCTTAAATTATCAAATATTCTCTAAAGTATGGTTGGATGGTTATCATAGGTCTTAGATTTACCTAGGATACCATCAACATAGTCCTCGACAATATTGTGCATCATATTATGGAAAATCATTGTCATGGCTCGTTGGTATATGGATCCTACATTATTAAGTCCAAATGGAATCACCAAATAAAAAAATGTTCCCACATAGTGATGAATGTTATTTTACAATGGTCTTCTGGTGATAGCTTGATTTGGTTATATCCTAAGAAACCATCCATAAGGGGAAGCATTTCAAATCTATCTATAGAATCAATAATCATGTCAATGTTTAGTAGATGAAATTAATCCGTTGGATAGGTTTTATTATTATCTCTAAAATTAGTGCTTAGTTTGATACCCTCTAGATTTTTACTTATTGGCATGATGTTATAAATCTATTATAAATAATCAATT
This sequence comes from Torreya grandis, assembly GCA_037957365.1. Classification (NCBI taxonomy): domain Eukaryota; kingdom Viridiplantae; phylum Streptophyta; class Pinopsida; order Cupressales; family Taxaceae; genus Torreya; species Torreya grandis. The sequence goes on from JARHVA010001889.1 coordinate 861,792, forward strand.
AGTTGAATGAATCTCATTTCTAACAGTTTTTCCAAATATTTCTTGACTAACACAACAATATGAGGATGAAGTTTTGTATCTTTTGGCTAATTGGTTTAGCATTAGGGTATACAACAAGATGGTGTAAAATAAAGGTAGGGTCCAAACCTAGCATATCTGAATAGACCCATGTAAATATGTCAATAAACTCCCTTAAAAGGGATGTAAATATTTTGCATTCCTCCTCAGTGAGGGATGTGCCTAATTTTATCCATTTTAGGTCCTCTATAGTCTCAATGTTAACCTTAAAAGTTTCCTCCATAAGGAGTGTATAACCATCTTCTAAAAGAGTCAGCAAGGAAGTAAACTAGTTGGAAACATTAGAGTCCTTTGGTTGGACTGCTTCATCTAATTCTCCCAAGTAGGATGAATTAGAATCACCCAATGGTGATAAACACCATGTAACAAATACTTTTGGGCACTCTTATATAATCTACTTAAAATATTTCCACTCTTTGATATTGATTTTGGATCCATAAATAAGCCTCAAACTAGTGGTATCATATGTTTCATGTGAAGAGGAGTGAGCATTCATATCTAATGGTACTTGAAATAAGATTTCACTAAGAGACTTTCTTTTTTCTTTACTTTTACTCTGGCCTAAAAGTGACTCAAAGAGGATTTCACTTTTAGACCTCTATGTTTGATTTTCTTTTTGGTTTTTACTAAGGAATTTCACCCACTCTCTAAAATAGGCATCAAGAACCAATTTGATATAAAAATCATGTTTGTGATCTCCAAAAGGAATATGACCCCTCAAACCTAAAAAGTTGTAAATGGCCTCATCATTATGAACTCATCTAATGGCATTTTCAACTCTTGTTGGTCCCAATTTATCAAAATTGGGTGATAAAAAGTAAGTGGTGAATGGTGATAAATAGGATTAATGGTATAAATGGCATGATGGTTAAAAAAAAGTATATTCTCAATGTCATCATAGATGTTATAATCAGACCCTACATCACTATCAATATTATCTTCACTAGTTAATGGTATAAGAACTTGAATAAGGTATTTGGGGTCACCCCCATATGGTTTAAAACCAATACCATAGGTTCTTTTATGCTTGGTCATTAAAATTAGCTCAATTTTCCCTTGTTAATGTATCCCCAAGACTTTGCCTTCATAATCTTGGTTATCTATAATCTGATTATGAATAGGATACTTGGTGCTTTGGTCAGAGTCAACTAGATCATCATTATAAATCCATAAATCATCCTCAGTTAAAGGGTCTTTTTCTAAGCTAGAGGTTGGTTTGAAAATAATGGGTTTGGCAAGATGAGATTTTCCCTTAAAATTCCACTCCATGTAATTAGTGTTGGTTTTGGGTATTCCATAGGATTTTAGGCTCTACAAAAACTTATAAATGTGGGAGTCATGCATATTATACTCTCATATACACTTGTTAGATATATAAAAGTTATTAGCAATATCTAGTGGAGGTATAATGAGGTAAAATATAGGTTCTTAGAGTTAATGTGATTAGTTTCTGGTCCTGATTCAATTGTTTTATCTTTATCAACCTTTCCTCCAAATTTAGGCATATGATCCAAGCCAAAATGATAATTATAGATCTTATACTCTACTTCAAGATGTTTTCAATACTACTAGGGCTAGAGATCAGTTGGTATAGTCACTTCCATCCTTGAATTGGGAAATTTAATACATTTATATAATGTGGAAGGTATAGCCTTGATTTTGTGAATCTAGGGTTAGCCCAAGAGTAAGTTGTATGATAAATCTATGTTAACAACATGGCATAGAGTGTCATGGGTTAAAGGCCCAATGACCACTAGCAAGCTAATGGTACCTTGTGATTCTCATTTTTCATTATCATATGCTTTGATTACAATGGTATCTAGTTATAGATCATCCATTATGTATCCAAGATATTTTACCGATTTTAGAGACACAATGTTTAGGCCCAATCCATTATTTATAAGGACAAATTTAACCTTACATATTTTTATAATGACCTTGATGTATAAGGGGTTATGATGCAATGGGCCCAAGGATGACATGTCACTTTGGTCAAAGGTAAGTCATTGGCTAGGGGCCAAATATCCTACCATGGCTTGAAATTTATTAGGCTTGATGTCATCAGGTACAAGGGATTGGCTCAAGAATTCATTCAGTATATCTTTGTGTATTATATATGTGCATAGAAAATCCATGATGGATATTTACATAAGTGTCTTTTATAGTTTCTCAACAATGTCATAGGTTTTCCCTTAAGTTTTGGTAATTGGCTTATTTTTAAAAGGCAAGGAGGTCTGAATGGGATCATTCATATCATTTGGTTGCAATCCTTTGATGGTATTATTGGATTGTCAAGTTGTTATTATGAAATATAAAGTAGGTATAAGGCCTTGGAAATTGGTTGGAGAGGTAATAGGGCCTAAAATGGTAATTATTGGGTGGTGTTGAGCCTATTGCTAACATAATCTAAAGAAAGATTACTAGCATAAGGAGGTTGGTAGGAATTATTTGGTTGATAGGCATCATTAGGTGAGGGTCTTGGTCTATTGGTATTTGGCCGAGGGTTAATGGTAATGGTGGAAACATGATCACCTAAGATGTTTCCTACAACATTGTTTTAGGTATATGTGATGACATGATGGCCTCATTGGTTGGATTGGTCATTTTTACCTTGGTTTTGACCATTCCATTGTTATTGTTTCAAATGATATTATTAATTTTGATGTTTTAATGGTGTTATCTACCTCTATTATTGTTATTCCTATTGTTGGTTTTTGTTATCTTGAGGAAATGGATTTTGATAGATGCCCAAGTTATGATTAATTACAAGATCATGGATATCTATTTATATCTCTCCATTCTCAAGTATATTCTCAATCAGATGCCTTAGTTGTATACATCAATGTATGGAATGTCCCTTAACATGATGGTACTCAAAAAATTCATTTTCTTTGTACTAGTCAGGAAAATGAATTCTTTTAGGAAATAGCTTTAGAAAAGGGTAACTAATTTTATTTACCTAAAATAATTTGTAGAATACAAACTTAATAGGCTCCCTGATGTCACTAAATGATCTATCAATGGGTGGTATTATCCTTAGATAAAGCACTTGTAATTGGGTTTGATTTTTAAGAAGGTTTTGCAAAGTTCTAGGATGAATGAATGGAGGTGGTAGTTGTTGAATGGGTGGAGGTAAATAAACTAGTGGTGTTTGCACCATTTATACATGATGTGATTTAGTGATTGTTAGAGTATCTCATTACTCACACTTGTTAGGTTTCAACTAGGTCATTGGTCTTTACCTAGTTTTATCCTATGTGGGGGTTTATCCCACATTGCCTACTTTAGCTTACATATTGTTTCTCCTTGCCTATTTAAATAAGGGACCTTATTTTTAATATACATTATTTATGATTTATCATATCTCCTTTATGGATAACAATTTTTTTGTTTAATTCATTTAATCTCTTGTTTATGTTGAAGTATCAATGGATGTGGTAACGAAACATTGGAGAGATCTTGGCTAGATAATTTTGATAACTCTTTCATGAAATACATACTCTAACACCCCCCCCCCTTCAAGTGAAACTGAGGGATAAGAAAATCCAAAAAATAAAGTGTCATATCCATAGTAGGGGTTCTAGTAACTAGGCCTGATAAGGTATTTCATGAGTATTGTTGTCACCAAATCTTCCACCCTAGAAGAGGTTGTTCAATTTTCTTCCATATTTGGTCAACATGGGAACATTTCCAAGTATGTGGGTGTATCTATTTTAGTAATGAGTATCTAGGTTTAAGTGCTAGCTCCCTAAATATATCGTGTAATGATTGTCACTTAAGATACTACTTATTTATGGGGGGAAAAGTTAGAAAATACATAAATTGAACCTACTCTAAAGAAGGTGATGCACCAAGAATATCTTCCACATGACCATCATATTTCTTACCACAATGAAATAAAGTATACAAGTTGGTCTCTAAGTCTCAATGGATTCTAACATGATTATTTCAATATAGAGGTGAGGTGTGAGAAATAAAATGAGGCAAATGGGCCAGAGGGAAAATTACACACTTTGAGAACAAGTATACACTTGAAGAGACTATACACACTAGACTACACTCTATATGACATATTAGATTATGAAATCTTGATCAAACATGTAAGGATAAGGGAAGGAAGGATAGAGAGTTATTACTTCTCATAACTATACATCACTTATAAACTTAGATAATTGTTCAAAACTCAAAAAAAAAATTGTGTTAATGTTCAAAGGGAAAATATAACATCAGTCCAGTAGGGCTTTATTGTACATGGTGTGGAACTTCTTTACAATAGCTCAAGAGTTATACTTATAGAAGAAAGGCTGTAAGAGAAAGGGGGCCTTGGTGCTCAAAATGGGAATCAATCGATTCAAAATTTTGAGCCATAGTTGTAACTACCTCTACAAATATGCTCATTCAGACCATTTGATTGATTGAGGTCACCTTAAGTGGTTGTACAATTACATAATTCTCCCCTTAATGCTCCCTAATGGTTGAAATGGTAGGATCAAATGGTTATATATTTTTCCTAATGTTAAACTACCCATGATTAGTTTTTTAATGCATACCAAAGTGGAGAAAAATGTCCTTTTCATGTATTTGGTCCTAAAGATGAGATCGTTTGGTCCTATGTGTATACCTTCATGGAACCCATCAGAATGCCAACTCTCACTTCACCTAGATCATGTTCAAACTGGTTCTTCTACTTGTGGGTCCACTATAGATGGAAAACCAATCTCAAACTATTGGTTTTCATATAGTCATTATATTACTATAGGATTTGAGGGTTTAATAGATGCATGGACCCTTATTTTAGAATGGTGAACATAGTCACCAAACAATGCTACTAAAAAGTTGGACCTTGTATGTAATAAATCTAAGAACTAGAGCTATGTATTGATATTTAGTGGCATCCTTAATGTTATTTATACCTGACTAAATTATATTGACCATTTTATGTCATTTGAATGAGCTTCAACGGCATTGGGAAGAACTTATAAAACCTTATTGTCATGGTCAAAAATAGCCTTTCAACGCTCATTGAGAATCTTGGGCTCATTATTTCTCATGACCTTGATTTTCATTGGTTATTTAAGCTTGATCCAAATCTTTTAATCATTAACCAACTCACTCCATTAATCTGTTTGTGCACATATTCCTATGAGCAATCGATCTTTGCTAGTTAAATGTGCTTATGTCACTTGTAGTGCATATATTTATTCTTGAGATTTATTGACCAATTGACTCATATCATGTCATTTGATTGAGATGTATGATAGAGTGAGGACTGATTATCTTGTTGGGACCCATTGTTTGAAATCCAATGGCTAGTCCATGGTCTTAAAATTAATAGTCTATAGGGAATTATTTAATGTTCATGAAACCATCATTGACGGTCACATGACCATCAAATTTAAGCTAAATAGGATTGTCTTGATCTATCTTTAAATTTGAAATTTGCATCATCATCATTCATCATTTTATAGAATGTGATTGACATCTAGTAGAAGGTCAAATTTAATCATAAGTAAATTTTTGCCCAAGCTTTAACTTGATGTTTGCACAAATGTCTTATGTTTTTTTACCAAATTTGAAAGCTTAGATATTGAAGCATGAGAGACATAGAGGTCCAAAAATTTTAATAAATTCTCTTAAGGTAAAAAATGATAAACCCATTTGATCCATTAGTCTTAGGAGCTTCTGAAGCAAAGATATTAGAGGTTTAAGATGGCTAGTTTATAACTGCTTCTGCATGATGTCCCATGATGGCCGAGCTCAAATGACTATGGGAAAATTATAAAAAATGCCTAAGAGCCCAAATTTGCACATTTATAACTTCATTTACATTTTGTCATAGGATGTTGGACTTTGAGCATATAAATTTGGGACCAAGGTGAACAAACCTATGTGGTCACTTTCCCCTAATTTATCCATAGGTGTGAGATCTAGCCTCAAGAAATAGCCCACTTGTACTTTTTACCACTGGACCCAAAATGCCTAGGTGAACACAATGAAGAACCAGATGAATACTAGGAGCTTCCTAAGTCATTCCAATCACTCTTAACATCCCATAAGGTCTTTGAAACATTTTTATGACATTATAAAATCCCTATATATAAGATTTTAGTTGTAGGGGGTTGACCCATTTTAGCCTATGTGGAAAAAATGGTCAACATATTTGGAAATTTCCCAGGGGTGGTATGCTTGTTATGCTATGACCAATTTCCTAATCCTATCCATTGGGATATGGAGTCACAAGTATACAATCTAGACTTATAAACTACTTTGAATAATGTATAAAACATAATAAAATAATAGGAACCAAACACAAAACAAAAAACTAAGAAAAACACACATATGCTTAAGAGCACCTATTTCAACACAATACAAAAAAAAGGGAAACACAAACCTAACCTAATATTTACAAGATAGACTTTTAACTCTCAATAGCAAGGCTTTAAGTGTATCCCATTCACAAGGATAGGCAGTTCTTCTCCATTCATCTTTGCTAATGAAAAATAATTATTTTGGTTACACTTGGTGATGACATATAGTCCACTCCATAGGGCATAAAATTTAGTATACCTACCTATATTTACTCTATCTTCATCCTATTTCAAGACTATATCACCTTCTTGAAATGATCTTGGAGTTCAATTCTTGTCAAAAGACCTTTTCATCAATTTTTGGTGATGCTCCATGGCCTAGGTTGGTGTGTTAATTCTAAGGCTGGCATCTCTTAAGATATGGATAGCTTGGTCTCCCTTCCATAGACAAGCACAAAAGGAGAATTCCCTATTTATATCTTAGGAGTTATCTTATTAGCCCATAAGGTTGTCTTTAGTTTTATATGCCAAGATATTTAGTTATGCTATAGGGTTCTCTTAATGATTTTAATCGAGTTCTTGTTTGTAGATTCAACCAACCCATTATCTTGAGGGTAATAGTCAGATGAAGTGATCAAGAATATGCCATTATTACTTTCCCAATTAGCTATTTTAACACCCATAAAATTAAGATCATTATCTAAAATGATAGTATAATGGGTACCAAACCTTGTTATGATGCTCTCATATAACTCTAAGATGGCACTATCAGTAGCCTCCTTCAATGCTACTACCTTAACCCATTTAGTAAAATAGTTAGTTGTTATGAGTATCCATTTATGATCAGCACTTGATGGGGGGTTTATCATCTTAATGAAGTCAATACCCCATTACATAAAATTTTGGTCCATTTAGATAATATTCAAAAGAATATATTCAAGCTTATGCTTTCCTATAAAGAAGGCACATTGTCCACACCTTCTCACCCAATCATGGAAATAATTGAAGAGGCAAGGCTAGTAATAGACATCCCTCATGATATTGGTGGTTATGGTCCTTGGAGAGAAATGGCCTCATGATATCCCATCATGGAACTCTCAAACAACACTCCAAACTAGTCATTGTTAATGCATCTCAACAACACACCATTGACATCACTCCTAAACAACACACAATCTGAAAGATAAAAGGGTATATATTAAAATCTAAAATACCTCTTTTTTGATCTATTCATATTATTAGGGTACTCACCATTTTTAGAAAATATGATCATGTCCCATGCCCATTTTTTTGGAGGCAATAGACTAACTGGTTAGGGACACTCATGGTTAACTAGAGCTTCCTCTTTTGATTCATGAAGATCTAAAGCTAGTTGCTCATAGAGGCCTTTTCCCCTTACTAGTTTTTTTCATTTTGATATCAACATCATACTCCATCACCCTAGTGATCCACCCCAAACTCTTTTCATTGAGATCCCTACTCAAAAGTGTAGACACCTAAATCTGGCCACCAATGACTTCTAATTAGGCTTTTGACCAATCTCTACCAAAGTGCACAATTTAGCCTAAAAACATTAAAATGCACTCATTTATGTGAAACTAACATATTCAAGTGCTGATTTTGGCCTGTGTATTACTGAATGGGACAATGTAATTTATGGGCCAGCTAACTTCGATCAGTTCATTTCGAGTCAAAATGCCAATTTTGCACTTGGGTGCTCTAGATTCATATGTTCTATAAAATATCTTTCACAAGACATGTTCCTTTGTTATTTTTTTTTGACATCTTAAATGGGCTAATAGATCCAATGCATCTTACATTAACTTCTAATTCTAATCCAGTTAAATTTCAAGACAATAACAAGGCATCCTGATCAATTTGAGTAATTTGTGCATAAAGTGCTTAATCATGCTTAAGAGATAATTAAACTAAATTAGAGCCTAATTAATAATTCCATGGAAACTTGTTTAATACTTTTTGTTAGAAATGAATATTAAATATCTACATCATCAGATGACCTCATTTCTTGGTAAGACATCCCTAGGCCATAAATGCCACAAATATTAGGATTCATGCCTCCCATACCTCATCAATGCCCTACATGCCTCTTAATTGCTCCTCTATCCCAAATATTGATGAGCCTATTTATGAATTTTAATTACATAATTGGATTAATCCTTGCCATACATCTCAATCATGAGATGCATGGTTCAAGTTGATTCTACCCATTTGAAAAAATCTATAAATAGAGAGGCCATGAACATTATTTCTAAGCTATTTTGGTGCAAAGTTATTATTATCAAATATCTTCAAAAAAATTGATAATGTAAATTTATAATACACAAATGATTCTAAAAGCTATTGCAATTAGTATTACCATGCCAATTTGATTCCAAGCTAAGCCAAGCCAAAGTCAAAGATGCCAAGGAGAGATGGAGGTAGCCAAGCTTCCATTTATACTTAGTGATGACATATAGTCCACTCCATAGGGAATAAAATTTAGTATACCTACCCAGCTTTACTCTATCTTCATCCTATTTCAAGACTATATCACCTTCTTGAAATGATCTTGGAGTTTCCTTCTTGTCAAAAGACCTTTCATCAATTTCTGGTGATGTTCCATGGCCTAATGAGCCTTAATTTCAGTCTCTTGCAACTCCATTAGTTTTTTCAATCTCATTTCCATGGGAGTGTTCTCAATAAACTCTGGTTGGTGTGTTAATTCTAAGGTTGGCATCTCTTAAGATATGGATAGCTTGGCCTCCCTTCCATAGACAAGCACAAAAGGAGAATTCCCTATTGATCTCTTAGGAGTTATCCTATTAGCCCATAAGGTTGTCTTTAGTTTTGTATGCCAAGATCTTTAGTTATGCTCCAGGGTTCTCTTAATGATTTTAATCGAGTTCTTGTTTGTATATTCAACCAACCCATTATCTTGAGGGTAATAGTCAGATGAAGTGATCAAGAATATGCCACTATTACTTGCCCAATTAGCTATTTTAACACCCATAAAATTAAGAGAATTATCTAAAATGATAGTAGAATGGGTACCAAACCTTGTTATGATGCTCTCATATAACTCTAAGATGTCACTATCATTAGCCTCCTTCAATGCTACTACCTTAACCCATTTAGTAAAATAGTTAGTTGTTATGAGTATCCATTTATGATTAGCACTTGATGGGGGGTTTATCATCTTAATGAATTCAATACCCCATTACATAAAATTTTGTTCCATTTGGATAATCTTCAAAGGAATATCTTCAAGCTTATGCTTTCCTATAAAGAAGGCACATTGTCCACACCTTCATACCCAATCATGGAAATAATTGAAGAGGCAAGGCCAATAATAGACATCCCTCATGATATTGGTGGCTATGGTCCTTGGAGAGAAATGGCCTCATGATATCCCATCATGGAACTTCTCAAACAACACTCCAAACTAGTCATTGTTAATGCATCTCAACAACACACCATTGACATCACTCCTAAACAACACACAATCTGAAAGATAAAAGGGTATAGATTAAAATCTAAAATACATCCTTTTTGATCTATTCATATTATCAGGGTACTCACCATTTTTAGAAAATATGATCATGTCCCATGCCCAATTTTTTGGAGGTAATAGACTAACTGGTTAGGGACACTCATGGTTGACTAGAGCTTCCTCTTTTAATTCATGAAGATCTAAAGCTAGATGCTCATATAGGCCTTTTCCCCTTACTAGTTTTGTCATTTTGATATCAACATCATACTCCATCACCCTAGTGATCCACCCCAAACTCTTTTCATTGAGATCCCTACTCAAAAGTGTAAACACCTAAATCTGGCCACCAATGACTTCCAACTAGGCTTTTGACCAATCTCTAATAGAGTGCACAATTTAGCCTAAAAACATTAAAACACACTCATTTATGTGAAACTAACATATTCAAGTGCTGATTTTGGCTAGTGTATCACTGAATGGGACAATGTAATTTATGGGCCAGGTAACTTTGATCAGTTCATTTCGAGTCAAAATGCCAATTTTGCACTTGGGTGCTCTGGATTCATATGTTCTATAAAATATCTTGCACAAGACATGTGCCTTTGTTATTTTGTTTTGACAACATCTTAAATGGGCTAATAGATCCAATGCATCTTACATTAACTTCTAATTCTAATCCAATCAAATTTCAAGCCAATAACAAGGCATTCTGATCAATTTGAGTAATTTGTGCATAAAGTGCTTAATCATGCTTAAGAGATAATTAAACTAAATTAGAGCCTAATTAATAATTCCATGGAAACTTGTTGAATACTTTTTTTAAAAAATGAATATTAAATATCTACATCATCAGATGACCTCATTTCTTGGTAAGACATCCCTAGGCCATAAATGCCACAAATATTAGGATTCATGCCTCCCATACCTCATCAATGCCCTACATGCCTCTTAATTGCTCCTCTATCCCAAATATTGATGAGCCTATTTATGAATTTTAATTACATAATTGGATTAATCCTTGCCATACATCTCAATCATGAGATGCATGGTTCAAGTTGATTCTACCCATTTGAAAAAATCTATAAATAGAGAGGCCATGAACATTATTTCTAAGCTATTTTGGTGCAAAGTTATTATTATCAAATATCTTCAAAAAATTTGATAATGTAAATTTATAATACACAAATGATTCTAAAAGCTATTGCAATTAGTATTACCATGCCAATTTGATTCCAAGCTAAGCCAAGCCAAAGTCAAAGATGCCAAGGAGAGATGGAGGTAGCCAAGCTTCCATTTATACTTAGTGATGACATATAGTCCACTCCATAGGGAATAAAATTTAGTATACCTACCCAGCTTTACTCTATCTTCATCCTATTTCAAGACTATATCACCTTCTTGAAATGATCTTGGAGTTTCCTTCTTGTCAAAAGACCTTTCATCAATTTCTGGTGATGCTCCATGGCCTAATGAGCCTTAATTTCAGTCTCTTGCAACTCCATTAGTTTTTTCAATCTCATTTCCATGGGAGTGTTCTCAATAAACTCTGGTTGGTGTGTTAATTCTAAGGTTGGCATCTCTTAAGATATGGATAGCTTGGCCTCCCTTCCATAGACAAGCACAAAAGGAGAATTCCCTATTGATCTCTTAGGAGTTATCCTATTAGCCCATAAGGTTGTCTTTAGTTTTGTATGCCAAGATCTTTAGTTATGCTCCAGGGTTCTCTTAATGATTTTAATCGAGTTCTTGTTTGTATATTCAACCAACCCATTATCTTGAGGGTAATAGTCAGATGAAGTGATCAAGAATATGCCACTATTACTTGCCCAATTAGCTATTTTAACACCCATAAAATTAAGAGAATTATCTAAAATGATAGTAGAATGGGTACCAAACCTTGTTATGATGCTCTCATATAACTCTAAGATGTCACTATCATTAGCCTCCTTCAATGCTACTACCTTAACCCATTTAGTAAAATAGTTAGTTGTTATGAGTATCCATTTATGATTAGCACTTGATGGGGGGTTTATCATCTTAATGAATTCAATACCCCATTACATAAAATTTTGTTCCATTTGGATAATCTTCAAAGGAATATCTTCAAGCTTATGCTTTCCTATAAAGAAGGCACATTGTCCACACCTTCATACCCAATCATGGAAATAATTGAAGAGGCAAGGCCAATAATAGACATCCCTCATGATATTGGTGGCTATGGTCCTTGGAGAGAAATGGCCTCATGATATCCCATCATGGAACTTCTCAAACAACACTCCAAACTAGTCATTGTTAATGCATCTCAACAACACACCATTGACATCACTCCTAAACAACACACAATCTGAAAGATAAAAGGGTATAGATTAAAATCTAAAATACATCCTTTTTGATCTATTCATATTATCAGGGTACTCACCATTTTTAGAAAATATGATCATGTCCCATGCCCAATTTTTTGGAGGTAATAGACTAACTGGTTAGGGACACTCATGGTTGACTAGAGCTTCCTCTTTTAATTCATGAAGATCTAAAGCTAGATGCTCATATAGGCCTTTTCCCCTTACTAGTTTTGTCATTTTGATATCAACATCATACTCCATCACCCTAGTGATCCACCCCAAACTCTTTTCATTGAGATCCCTACTCAAAAGTGTAAACACCTAAATCTGGCCACCAATGACTTCCAACTAGGCTTTTGACCAATCTCTAATAGAGTGCACAATTTAGCCTAAAAACATTAAAACACACTCATTTATGTGAAACTAACATATTCAAGTGCTGATTTTGGCTAGTGTATCACTGAATGGGACAATGTAATTTATGGGCCAGGTAACTTTGATCAGTTCATTTCGAGTCAAAATGCCAATTTTGCACTTGGGTGCTCTGGATTCATATGTTCTATAAAATATCTTGCACAAGACATGTGCCTTTGTTATTTTGTTTTGACAACATCTTAAATGGGCTAATAGATCCAATGCATCTTACATTAACTTCTAATTCTAATCCAATCAAATTTCAAGCCAATAACAAGGCATTCTGATCAATTTGAGTAATTTGTGCATAAAGTGCTTAATCATGCTTAAGAGATAATTAAACTAAATTAGAGCCTAATTAATAATTCCATGGAAACTTGTTGAATACTTTTTTTAAAAAATGAATATTAAATATCTACATCATCAGATGACCTCATTTCTTGGTAAGACATCCCTAAGCCATAAATGCCACAAATATTAGGATTCATGCCTCCCATACCTCATCAATGCCCTACATGCCTCTTGATTGCTCCTCTATCCCAAATATTGATGAGCCTATTTATGAATTTTAATTACATAATTAGATTAATCCTTGTCATACATCTCAATCCTGAGATGCATGGTTCAAGTTGATTCTACCCATTTGAAAAAATCTATAAATAGAGAGGCCATGAACATTATTTCTAAGCTATTTTGGTGAAAAGTTATTATTATCAAATATCTTCAAAAATTTTGATAATGCAAAGTTATAATACACAAATGATTCTAAAAGCTATTGTAATTAGTATTACCATGCCAATTTGATTCCAAGTTAAGCCAAGCCAAAGTCAAAGATGCCAAGGAGAGATGGAGGTATCCAAGCTTCCATTTATACAAACTTCATGAGCACAAGCCAAGCAAGCCACTACAAAAGCATTTTGAGAATCCAAGGAAGGTGAAGGATTCTTGTTTTTCCTTACTTTTTAGTTGTGTTTGTCATTTGTTTTTATTATTAATCTCACCCTAGTAACTAGGCATGAAGGTGTTAGTTTAGGGTGTTGTTTGTCAATTTTCATTATTCATTTTATCACTAACACAATACTAATCTCCTCTTCTTATTCAAATTCTTAGTTCACATAATGGCACGCTTTATTCATTTTGTCACTAAAACAAAAGGTTGGTGAGAATTTTGTAAGTTATCTACAGTGATGGAGAGCCCTTACAAGCTGATTCACCCATAGTTTACCAAATAAAAAATTAGTTGTGTTTACTAAAAATTTACATAGAGAGATAGCTTATCATCTAGAACTACAATGTGCACATGCTTTCAAGGATATCATAAACAAAGGCTTGTTGATAGAGTGAACTATTAATAAATGGATCATCAAGCTTACATCAACTAATCAGAATCAAGGTACCAATCAAGGAAGTGGCCAAAACCAACATCCAATCCAAGCACAAGCATCACAACCAGCATAGGCCAATAACTAAGATAGACCAAAGCAATTCAACCATAATAATAATGTTGTGGGTAATGGAGTAACTAAGTCACATCATGTCTAAATAGTACAAACATTGTCTGCACCACCTTTTCAACTTACTCCTACCCAAAAACCTCTCTAACTAATGCCACAAGCATAAAAATTGAGACTTGTGCAACAAATATAGTAACCTTTACCATTGCAAACCCCTCCTCTAAGGATAACTATGTCTACGTGTTATGTCTTTAGTGACCTAGGAGAGCCTATTGAGTTTATAATTTTTAAAATTACCACTACTAATTTGATTAGTTGGCCTATACCAAAGTATTATCAATAAGGCATTCCTTATCCTGATTGGTATCATGAAAATGAATTCTATGAATATCATTAGGTCAACAGGCATAAACTATGAAGATGTATACAAATCAAGCATTTGATTGAGAATATGTTAGATAATGGGGAGATAACATTGGATAATGGTGCTTCCACCTCCAATCAAACTCTTTGGATATATCAAAACCCCTTTCCCCAACATAAAACATAGCAACAACATAATAATCAACAATAATAACACTAGCTGATGCAACAACAAAATAAATAGTATCAAAATCAAAGGCCAAACTAGTAGAACCCACAATGTTAGAATAATGGACAAAACTAAGGTCAGAATGGTAACAACCAACAAACCTACCATGTAGTTACACATGACTAAAATAGGGTTGTAGGTCATATAGTAGGGGGTAGCATTAATACCATTTCTATTAATCTTGGACTGAGCACTAATTAATCTAGACCATTGATAAACAATACCACTCAACCAAATTACATGGATAATCCTTCTTTGACCTGGGACCACACATAGGCAAACCAAAAAATTAGGACTTCCACTTTTGGACCTTATATCGATAACTTACCCTTGTCATGTGACCACATACAAGTGCACTGACAACTGATACTTGTCCTATTTTGTCCCACACCATTCTCAATATTTGTTAGCAATTATGGTCCAACATATAATCCTGATTATGTAATCACAACTCAGAAGTTAAATATTACTATCCCAAGCCCATAACCATCTTCCACTTTACCTATTAACCAATCAACCATTCAGCCTTAGAATAAACCATTCACCATTAACCAAGACAATAAGTTTTATATTGTGAAACAATTGCACAAGACTCCAACACAAATTTCTATTTTAGATTTGCTGAAAATGTCAACAATCCACAAGAACATTTTAAATGAGTTTTTAACCCAATCCACTATTTCTAGTGATATCCCATGATAAATTTTAAGCTTTGGTTGGACACCTAGCTCCATCCCAACAAGTCACATTCAACCATAGTGATATGTCTTCCCTTAGCCCACTCTATAATAATCCATTATACATAGAAGTTTATATAAAGTGATATAAAGGGAAACATGTCCTTATAGACAATGGATCAGGGCTCAACATAGTGTCTCTAAAGCTCATCAAGCTTCTTGGGTACACAATGGCAAATCTCTAGCTAGAAATGATAACTATCAAAGCATATGATAATCAAGAAATAAAATCACAAGGCACCATTATCTTACCAATTATCATTGGGCCTTTGACCTATGATACACTTTGCCATGTACTTGATCTTGATTTGTCATATAAAATGATTCTAGGTAGGCCTTGGTTACATGAGATTCATGTAGTCCTATCAATGCTGCACCAATGTATCAATTTCTCCCACTAAAGGATAAAAGTAATTATTCTAGGAGATTTATACCCATATGAGCATTGTAAACATATTGAGGCTTAGTTTCAAAGCTATAATTACCAATACGACATGAATCCAAGTTCTAAGTAGGATAAAGGAAAGGCCATACTTATTGATCCTCCATAGGATAATTTTATAGATCCTAATACCTTGGATTCCCCTTCCCATATGCCACCTCTTGAAGATTTCAATCATTTCACCATTTCAGATAATGGCCCAAGGGAGTATGTGACCCATGATACCTTATATATTAACAATCTTCCTTAGAATCCAATGACATTTAGATGACCTAAAATTATCCCACACATGAATTAGCAATAAAAGAACAAAGATAAGGGACTTTTCATGTGTGTACCAACATCTGGCCTAGAAATAGACCCTCTTGAAGGAGATGAATCATTATTGTACAATGACAACCAAGCTAATTTTTATATAGGTGCAAAGTATCCTATTCCCAATAGGATCATTGAGTCTCAAGATTATGAAATAAGAGGCCTCATACTGAATCAACAAGGAACCATTGAACTAATTTACATGACTAAGTACAAAATACCCTATGGACTTGGATTTAAACCACTTGGATGTGACCCCACATATCTTATTCAAGTTCCATCACTAGTGGCTAGTGATGATGATGCCAAAAATGAAGTAGATTCTGATCATAGCCTCACATTTTATGACCTAGCTAAGACTAACCTATTTGATAACAATGTTATATGTACTCTTACACCAATCATTTATTACAACTGATTACTGTTATACTATCCCCAATTGATAGATTGAGACCAACAAAAATCCATTTTACTAGTTGATGAGTTTCAAAATCATGAAGCATTTTGTGACTTTTTAGGCCCTAGAGATAATGTTCCATTGGGAGATCATAAATCAAGATTCTCAATTACATTGGATCCTAAAGCCTATTTTGGAGAGCGGGTGAACACTCTTAGCGAAAAGTAAATAAATAAAACATTGAGGTCCCAAAGTGAAAACCTCTTTGAGGTGTTTTTTGACCAAATAAAAAGTAAATATAAAGGCCAGTCTAGTGGTGAAAACCCATTTCAAGCACCATTAGATGGGGGTGTTCATTCTTCTTCAAACTTGGACTAGGAGACCTCAAATGATGACCTTGCCTATGGATTTGAGTTTATTTTTTCACAACAAGAAGTATTTTATCAAATTATTTAAGAATTTCTAACTCTTTTTATCACATGGATAAATCTCCCATTGGGGGACTCAGATTCATCATGCCTAGGAGACACTAAAGAGCAAGTCCTAATAGAGGACCTCTATATGGTCTAATAGTTTAGGTCTTTGCCTACTATCCTAAAAGATGGTTCGATCCTTCTAGTTGAAGATATAATAGAGGTAAATATTAGGACTCCATCAGACCCACAATAGACAAAATTAGGCATGTCCCTCACTAAGGAGGAATGTGAAGTCTTTATAGCTCTGTTGAGAGAATTTGTAGATATCTTTGCATGGGCTTATTCTAACATGCTAGGTTTGGATTCTACCTTAGTTTTACACCACCTTGTGGTCAATACTGATGCCAAGCTGGTGAAACAAAAGCTACATAAGATGTATCCTCACATTATTGTCTTGGTAAAGAAAGAGTTGGAAAAACTCTTAGAAGCAAGATGTATCTAGTCCATTAACTACTCATAATGGATATCTAATGTTGTACCTATTAGAAAAAATCTTGAAGAATCTATACTAATTTCTAAGACATAAATAAAGCTTGTCCTAAGGATTAATTTCCAATTCCTAATATTGACATGATCATCAACTCCATAGTGGGTTATGAGATGCTTTCACTCATGGATGGCTTTTCAAGATATAACATGATCAAAAAATCACTAGAAGACCAACATAAAATATAATTCACCACTCCATGGGGAACATTTTGTTATTAGGTAATGCCATTTGGTCTTAATAATGTTGTAGCTACATATCAAAGGGCCATGACTATCATATTCCATGATATGATGCATGATATTGTTGAAGAATATGTTGATGACATATTAGGAAAATCTAAGACCAAGGTCAACCATCCAGCAGTGTTATGTAAGATATTTGAAATATTGTGGGAATACAAAGTCAAAATCAATCCAAATAAATGTGTGTTTGGAGTAACCTTAGGAAAGTTACTTGGCTTCATTATGTCTCATAGGGGCATTAAATTCGATCTGGCCAAAGTCCATGTTATAACTGAGATACCACCACTAACCAATTTGAAGCAACTCCATAGTTTGCAGGGTAAGATCCAATCAATCCAATGCTTCATCTCTCAGTTAGCAGATAAGTGTCATCCATTTACACATCTTCTAAAGAAGGGAGGTTTTTTTTCACTGGGATGATCATTGTCAAACAAATTTTCAACAACTCAAGGACTATCTAGCTAATCCACCTATTTTGTTACCTCCTATGCTAGGAAATCCATTCTTGTTGTATCTATCAGCTACCGATAATTCCTTGGGGGAAATTTTGGCTCAACATGATAAAAATTAAAAAGAGAATGCAATATATTACTTAAGCCATACATTGGTCACATATGAGCACAACTATACACATATTGAAAATTCTTATCTAGCCATGGTCTTCATAGCTTAGAAACTATGCCATTACATGTTAAACACTAAGACCATGGTCATTTCAAAAGTATATCCACTCAATTATCTACTATCTAAAATATCTTTATAAGGTAGAATGGTCAAATGGATCATGCTTCTTAGTGAGTTTGACATAGAGTATGCCAATCAGAAGGCAATTAAAGGATAGGTCCCTGCAAATCAACTTGTTGAAGCACCCTTGTAGACAAAAATCCACTCACATTTCATTTTTCTAATGAATTCATAATAACCATCATTAACACACATCTTAACGAGCATCACTAGAAGCTATATTTTGATGGTTTATTTACTGCACATGGATCAGGGGTAGGCCTATTATTTATTACACAATAGGGGGATCTAATCCCTAAATCATTCAAAATTAGTTTTCCTTGTACAAACAATATGGCTAAGTATGAAGCACTTGTCATATGACTTTGATAGGTAGTACACTAGAACATATCTCATCTCGAAGTTTATGGTGATTTTCAATTAATCATTAATCAAGTCATAGACCACTTTCAAACCAAATATGACAAGATAGTTCCATATAAGGCTATGATCGATACCCTAAAGTAGTAAATTATAAATATCTCACTTGAGAATATATCAAGGGCTAGTAATAGAACTAAAAATTCGATGGCTATTATTGGCTCTCTAATTCGACAAATAGAAAAAGCTAGAGAGTATCAGTTCTTCATCGAGAATTTGTTCACACTAGCTCATGAACCTTCAACTCCTGTAATGATTTGTGATATTATTGGTCCTAATTCTATCTAGTACTTAGAACTTTAAAAATAAATTCATGACCATTTTATACGACCTAACCTATCTCAAAAACAAACCAAATCCTTTATTCATCATTCCACTCATTATACTCTACTTGGATCCATCCTTTACCACCATAGTTTGGATGGAACTCTACTTCATTGTTTAACTTTGGTAGAGTCTACACTAAAATTAAGAGAAGTTCATGAAGGAGTATGTGGAGCTCATTATAACAAGGTAGTCCTATCCAAAAATATCTTATGTACTAGTTATTATTAGCCAATGATGGATGTAGATGCATATGCATATGTAAAGAAGTGTGGCAAATGTCAATGACATGCTAATCTAATTCATGCCCCAGCCCAAACTTTGAAACCAATGTTGACACCATGGCCATTTTCTACATGGGGACTCAACCTCATTGATAAGATCAATCCCACTTCATCTGATGGCCATAAACATATCTTTACCACCACTAAGTATTTAATTAAGTGGGTTAAAGATATACCCCTCACTTACATGACTAGAAATCAAATTTCCAAGTTCATCTTCAACCATCTCATTTGCCAATATAGTATCCCCTCTGAAATTATATCTGATAATGAAATATCATTCAAGAACAAGGATTTTGACAAGATATATAACAAATATAACATCACACAACATTTTTCTATAGCATATTACCCTTAAGGTAATGGCCAGGCTGAATCATCAAACAAAACCATTATCAATATTCTCAAAAATATTTTCAATGATGTCGATCATGATTAACACCTATAGATATTCCATACCATTTGGGCATACCATACCAATCATCATAACCCCAAAAGAGCCAATCCATACTCACTTATTTATGGTACTGAAGCCATCTTTCCTATTGAGATCAAATTACCTTCACTATGCATATCTTTCAAGCATGTCTTAGATTATCATGACTATCAAGTACCTCACCTACAAGAGCTAGACATACTTGATGAAAAATGTATAGCTATGCTCAACAATATTTAGGCATATCAGAACTGACTCAAAGGCCACTACAATCAGTATGTCAAGTATAAAAAATTTAAACTTGGTGATCTTGTTCTTAAATAAAACCAAAAGAATACTATGACTGAGAATAAGCATAAAGGTAAATTCAAACCAAATTGGATAGGGCATTTCATCATTATTTTATATTATGGATTAGGATCATACAAGCTCACCACACTAGATGGAGATGAACTTATTGAGTTGATGAATATTATTCACCTCAAGTGCTACTATGCTTAAGTGCTAAGGTGTATTATCTATAAGGACCATTTCAGTGGTGCCATTTTATCACTATTATTCTTTGTAAAAATATCATCCTTATCTATCCTCTTAGTCATATCCACTTTAAATTTCTAATCTATCGACCAAACATGTTCTAAAGCCTAGCCTGTTTGACCTTGGTTTTTGCCATTTGTTATGCATTTTTAGCACTAAGGAATCTGATCAATTTCATTAATTGTTCCAAGTTCTTTAGATAGAGATCATATTTTAGATCAGTATCATAGAATTTTTAGTATTTGCATCCTTCATATTTTATTCCTTTCTTATCACTGAT
The DNA here is from genome assembly GCA_037957365.1 of Torreya grandis. Lineage (NCBI taxonomy): Eukaryota > Viridiplantae > Streptophyta > Pinopsida > Cupressales > Taxaceae > Torreya > Torreya grandis. Next base: position 882,594 of record JARHVA010001889.1, read on the forward strand.
CTTGCTACTAATTATAACTGCCTTTGGGTAAATTAGTACCATTGATCTATGTCATTATGTCCTAGTTATAACCACCTATGGGAAAAGTAAGGGAACATTTTTTTATTGAGACTTGACATATCAAATTGCCACTTCTTATGCCATATTATGCCTTTTTACCAACTATGCTTGTTCTGTTTAAATTGATTGCTACAATAGTCAAATTCCTCTACTACAGGGTAAAACTACAGTGACTTGAGGTCCTACTCTGGGACTATGTAGGAAACACTTGATACTTGTTGAGGTCAGTTCAATCAATTTTTTACCACACTCTCACCATTTTGAGAGAAACCTAAGTTTAAGTACTCTCTTTTTTTTTTGAATAACCTAAGTTTGAATGCTCTCACCATTTTATGAGTAACCTAAGTTTGAACACTCTCACCATTTTTATGATCAACCTATGTTTGAACGCTCTCACCATTTTATGATTTTAAACTAATTAGTATCTCATCATTATTGATCAAGTTTAGATACTTCAAAACTTCCAAAAACTTTTTTAAAATCATTAGAAAAAACAAAAAACACTGACCAATTCTTTACCTTAAGGATTCTAAGAACCCTTACTAAGTTTCGAGCAAAATAACTTTTTTCTTAGTTTTCCCATCCTTTTTGGCCTTTTTCTCTCATGCACTTTCCATTTTACAAGACCATTCCTATTATTATATCACATCCATTCTATTTATTTTCATCATTTATCACATTCTTCCCATTCTTTGGGAGAAATACATTTGGCTTAAAGTTTTTTATTAGATATTACATCCATGGAACTATGTAGGCAGCATCTACTTGCCTATTTCATATGGAGATAGCTTAGCCACCCCCTTCCTTTTTATTCTATTCCCCTATTTTTTTCATTTGTTAAGTTGTCACCTATATTCTAGGGGCAATGTTCATATGGTTTCTATTTCATTGTTTCTTTATTTGTTTCTACTTATTTTGTTTGTTTGTATGCATGTTTGTTTGCTTTCAGCACTATTACCTTGATTTAGTTTATGTGTGTTCATTGGGTTATTCCTTTCCCACACTTATACTCAAATTCATCCATATTCATATATTTACATTTTCATCATGGTTTCTATCATTGTTGCATTATTTTATATTAAGTATTAAATTATGGGAGTCAATCCTCATACATATTTTGGCCTAGTCCTCATGATGTTATACCATGATGCCTATCAACATGTGCTATAGAAAACCTCAAATTTAATAAGTATATTTATAAATGGTGGCATCAACATCTCTTCAAGCCAACATCTTGATTCAATCCCAATCATATTCCAAATGGAGTAATTAACCATGAAAGAATTTAAACCTTTATTAGTTCAGAAGAGCATCTCCCTAATAGTAGGTTGTTCCAATTCATCATTACCCTTTGTGTTAATTTATCATCATCTTCAACCAATTTTGTCATGTTTTCCATAATTGAGGTCCAATGATTATAACCACCTATGGGAAAATCATTTCACACTGTCCCACCTATATTTTTCAATGATTATATTTGCCTATGGGTAAATCATTGTGTCGTCAGCACTTTATGTTTTCTACCCATACAAGGGCATGTTATTATCTTTTTTTTCTATCCTAATTGGGGTAGTTCCATCTTCTTAATTATTATAACCAATTTTGGGTAAATAATTATGTTATCATACCATGTTTCCACTATCAGGGTATAATGTTTATAACTGCCTTTGGGCAAACCATTGTACATTATCCCACTTGAATTATCAATGATTTTGACCACTTTTTAAAAATCATTATGTTTTTACCCCATCATCTTTCCTTTCTTTGGAACCCTCATTTCACTTCTTATAAGGGGATTATTTGGTGATCTACTTGTGCCAATCATTCCCTCGAGGGGGCATCATATAGTTAGTTTATCATCATTGCAGTTGTAGGCATACATGACCTTTTCATTCTTTGAAAAGATGTTAGTATTATTATATCTCTAAATTCCTTCCAAAATAGGTGCAAACTATAGACACCTAAATCTAGCCATCAATGACCTCCAACCAGGCTTTTGACCAATTTCTATCGAAGTGCATAATTTGGCCTAAAAACACTAAAACATAATAAATGATGTGAAACTGACATATTCAAGTGCTAATTTTAGCTAGTGTATCACTAAATAGGATAATTCAATTTATGGGCCAACTAACTTTGATGAGTTCATTTCAAGTCAAAATGGTAATTTTGCACCTGGTTGCTTAGGATTGCTCTTTCCTATAAAATATCTTGCACAAGACATGTTCCTTTCTTATTTTGTTTTGACAGCACCCTAAATGGGATAACAGATCCAATGAATCTAACATCAACTTATTTTTCCAATCTAATCAAATTTCAAGCCAAAACAAGGCATTCTAATCAATTTGAGTAATTTGTTCACAAAGTGCTTAATCATGCTTAACATCTAATTAAACCAAATTAGAGCCTAATTAAGAATTCCATGAAAAATTATTGAATACTTATTTTTAAAAATAAATATTGAATATCTGCATTATCAAGTAACCTCATTTCTTGGGAAGAAATCCCTAAGCCATAAATGCCATAAATATCAAGATTCATGTCTCCCATGCCTCATCAATGCCCTCTATGCCTCTTAATTTCTCCTTTATCCCAAATATTGATGAGCTTATTCATGAATTTTAATTACATAATTAAATTAATCATTATCCATACATCTCAATCCTGAGATGGATGGTTCAAGTTGATTCTACCCATTTGCAAAAATATATAAATAGAGAGGCCATGAGCATCATTTCTAAGCTATTTTGATGCAAATTTATGGTCAAATATCTTCAAAATACTTGATAATGAAAATTTATAATGCAAAAATGATTCTAAAAGCTATTCCAATTAATATTACCATGCCAAATTGATTCCAATCCAAGCCAAAGTCAAAGGTGCCAAGGAGAGATGGAGGTAGCCAAGTTTCCATTGATGCAGACTTCATGAGCACAAACTGAGAAAGCCACTACAAAAGCATTTGGAGTATCCAAGGAAGGTGAAGGATTTTTATTTTTCCTTACTTTTTAGTTATGTTTGTCATTTGTTTTTTTTATTAAGCTCACCCTACTAACTAGGCATGAAGGTGTTAGTTTAGTGTGTTATTTGTCAATTTGCTTTGTTCATTTTGTCACTAACACAAATACTAATCTCCTCTTCTTATTTGAATTCCTAGTTCACAAAAAGAAAATCCTTAGTGTTGAGATGAGAGACCATAACTTGAATCTCATTATTTGACACCATATGTCTAAACTTATTTAGTCCTCTTATAATAACAATGACCTTTTTCTCCACAAAGGTGTATTTGACTTCATAATCTTATAAACCTTGACTATAAAATGAAATTGGTTGCTCCATGCCCTTATTATTCTGCTACATCAGCATGGTTGAGATAGTATCAAGGTTAGAAAATGAATAAAACATGATATCTTTAGTAAAATATAGATTCACAAGGGTAGGAAATTCTATAATTGCTTTCTTTATGGCTTCAAAATTGCTCTTACCCTCTTTGGTCCAAGAGAAGACCTAGTTCTTATTGAGCATGGCTATGATAGGTTTTACTAATGATGTAAAACCACATATGAATTGTATTAAAAAAATTATTTTCCCCAAGAAAATTTTGAGTCCTTTCTTATGTAATGGAAATGATAAACCTAGGATAGCCTCTATTCTCTCAGGATTGATATTCAGACTTGTTAGCCATTTTTAGCCCACATACCAAAATTTTTCCAAGTGTGAGAAGATGGAAATTCAAAAAAAAGTGGCAAATTGAAAACAACTTTGATCTTCTAAGAGCAGATAGCAGATAGATTTGGGTTCCTAGAAAGAGAAGGATCCAGGCTTTAATAAGTAAAAGACTTTGAGAGTTCTCTCAGAAGACCTTGAGTTTGTCAAGTAGGAAAACTTTGGGTTTGTGAAGGCACACTACTTATTTCACTTTATAAGTTCCAAGTAATATCTGAAGTAAGAAATTAGTGTCATTTTAGAATCCTAAATTGGTCTTGGCTAGTGCTTTTTAGGTTCTCTCAACAAGAAGACTTCAATTTTATGGGGTTGCCTTACTTAAAAGGTGAAGTAAGTTAAAAGGATTTTATTTGCCTATTTCTTTCCTTGGATTCATGTCTATTGAGTTGTACACTATGGCAATGTGTGAAGGAGAGTCTTCCTCATTAATGGTCCTCCTTTTTGACCTTATTTAGGGAGTTTTTAAACACTATTTATAGGTTTGGTTTAGTGTTCTTTCTTCCATTGATGTGAGCTTTCATTGAGTCTTAGAATTCCTCTCTATTTTCATTCCTTACTTTTGAAACCTCCTCCATGAAATATTAATGCAACCAATTTGATCTTGATATTGTGTAAGTTGGTATTGTCCTCTATAGAATTAGTGTGGGTTCAATCTGGTGAGATTTTCCCATTTAGCTTTGGTGCATCACATGGTTAGCCCTCTTAGGAGCCCTTATCTCCCTTCTAACCCTTTTCCCTATGAAGTTTCATTTTAGTATTAGTTTTAGGTGATCTACCAAGAGGAACTAGCCTCTTTAAAAATCCTAGAGGCTCAACCTCACCATAAGAAATCCACATCCTAAGGTTATTCCCATGTTTATATCTGAAAGTGGGAGAGCCTAAAAAAACTCTCCCACATGGGTGTAATTTTGTGCTATAATAGTTCTAGCATGATCGATAGGACTAAGGTCCAAACCAATGGAAGGATTTTTGATGTTATCCTTCTACTTATCAACCTTTAGAGGCATTATACAAATATCAATGGTGACTCTAATTATTTATCATCTAGTTTGAGCAATCCAATTGCCTAATCAACATATTTGGTATGTATAATCATCTATCTTTTGACCAACATGTGTATTCCCTACCTCAATAGCATACTTATCAAGCTAATAATGTTTATGTGTTCCCCTTAAGTTTCCCTCAAAAAACCTATCAGACCTATCATGAACCATCTATACCAACATTTAGGCAAACTTTAGTGAGCCTTAACAAGCATGCATTAGAGTTGCGCTCATAAAAGTGTTATGGCCAAAATGTCCCTACTCACTAGATTCATTATGTGAGGGATTCATTGCAGTATATAAAAGTATAATGGGCCCTTATTGAGAGATAAAATTGGAACAACCTCACTAATGACATGATGGATATATGCAATTACATTTAGAGCATTAAAGATAAGCTGGAGGGACTTGAGGAATAGTAGGGATGACCCCACCAACCTTTGGTGCTTACATATACATCATCTCAGCCTACTTATATGTTGTCTATTCCTCCTCAAGTGACCATTTCAAGTGCTCCTTCAAATCTTTCAAGTTCCTCATATGTTATACAGTCTTTTCCTTCTTGGAAATCTATCGAAGGGGGTTGTCAAAAAAATGAAATGCTTATTGTGGAATATCCTATTGTTTGGGTCCAAGACTTCATCTCTTTCCAAGAGCCTTCTTCTGTTCTTGACCACCTTAAGGAAGAGTCATTTCAAGAGAACATAGCAGAGTAGATTAGAGAGTTGGATTTGAAGGCAAGGAAAGAAGAGGAAAGGTAGAATTGGAAGATGAAAGTAGAATCACTACCTTCCCCATCTTAGAGCCAAGTTATGTAGCCAGGTAAATCCAAGGTCATTCAACATCCATCCCTCCCTCCTTAAGATCCTCTATCTTTTCCATCTTGTAAATCCATTCAAAATAGTGGGATGAAGAAAGAGGTGGTGATTCTTGAATTCAAACAAAGAGCCTTGCAGCTTCCACTCCTTTCCCTTCAAAATCTTAGAGCCTTTACTTCATGGAGATCCATTCAAGAAGTGAAGTTTCAATAAGAGATGCTAGATGTGTTGATCCAAGATCCAAGTTAAGAGAAGGAGGAGTCAGTGGTGGAAGAAAGTAACAAAGAGAGGTTAGCTCAACTTAATGAACTTTTCGTATAAGAGTTCCAAGACTCTTTCTTGTTTCCTCAAGAGCTACTAAAGCAATTAATCTATAGCTAGAAAATCACTCTCTCAAGCTGTAAAAAAGGTGAACTTTTTCACCCTCCCACCATCTCCCTCTTGGAGGAATAACCTATTTTTCAAAGAATAAAGGAGGCACTTGTAGTCAAGTTTGAGCCATTAAAATAGGATAAATTAGGTTTGGACTAGCTATGGCATAGCTTTGAATTTAAGGAATTAGAGCCTAAAGGTAGTACTGATGCCTTCATTCTTAAGAAGGAATGTATTTAGAATGCAACTAAGAGTAAAGAGGGTTTTTTTTGGTCTAAAGAGCTTCCATTTGGCATGGTTGTAGATGAAGATGATCAAAGTGTAGAGATTGATGCAGTCAATTATTTAGTTGACCATATTAGAGAGGGCATAAATGAGCAAGAGGATTAAGATGAGACTGAGAAAGCTGACCAATCCTAAGATGAGTTGTTTATTGAAGTTAGTATTGATGTCTTCAAAAATGAAGGGGAATGGTCAGATCTAGAGCCATAAATATATGACATGTTAGGCCTTAGATGGATTGATGAACTACCATATGGCTCTTTCTAAATTAAATAGAATAAATATGGAGTTGAATTTAACATTGTCTCAGATGACCAAGAGGAATCTACCTTTTAGGATGACTTAGATCTATTTTGCTTAGACCCAGATAGCAAACCAAGCACCAACTCAAAGGAGCTGTCACATGTTGTGTTTAATTTAGAGCATAAATTTGAGCCATAAAATGTGGAGATTACAAGAGGCCCCATAGTCCAACATGAACCAAGTTTGGAGGACATGAACCAATATGTCTAAATTTGGGACATTTTTGTTTTATTTTCTCTATTAGAAGGCACATCAAAGGTTTTGAACATAAAGTTGCCTAGTTCACCAATTTTGGTACCTCCAAAGCAAGGTATCTTTCATCTTGATTTGTTACAGGTGAATGATACTCATAATTTACCATTGATCTAAGAGGGTGTGCTTTTAAAGTGTAACCTTGTACATATTAGGATAGATTTCATGCTTTCCTCAAAGTGCCTTGTGCACATTTATTTTATGTTCTATTTTTCATTTCCCTAAGTGCCTTGGGCACTTTGCATTATTTTTGTGCTATCATCATTGCTTCAAATGGAAGTTCTAGCAAGGATCAGCCTTGTATCTAGTTCAGACCAGGTCAGTTATAAAGGAAAATGGAGACTATGTGCTCAATAGACTAGAAAAGGCAACATGATCTGGGTTCTCAAGCATAACAGACATGCTTCCCTATGAGTCACCAAAAATGTTGGCCATTTTTGGCCCACATATAAAAAAATTTCCTAAGTGTGAGAAGATGGACATTCAAGAAAAAGTGGTAAGTTTAGAATAACTTCAAGCTTATATGAGTAGATAGAAGATAGCTTCAGGTTATTAGAAGGAGAAGGCTTTAGGATTTTACAAGTAAAATACCTTAAGCTTTCTCTCAGAAAACCTCAAGTTTGTCAAGCAGGATGAGTTCAGGTTTGTGAAGGTGCACTACGTATTTCACTTTATAAGTTCTAAGTAATATCCAAAGTAAGTAAGTAGTGCCATTTAAGAAGACTGAATTGGTCTTGGCTAGTGCTTTTTGGGTTCTCTCAGCAAGAAGATTTCAGGTTTGTGAGGCTACCTTACTTAAAAGGTGAAGTAAGTTACAAATAGTTAGAAACCTAAAATAAGTAAAGAAATATGACAAACTTGATCTGGTCTTAGGTAGTGGTTCATGGGTTCTTCAAGAGGCAAGTCTTCAAGTTTTCTAAGGTGAAAGACTTAAATTATTTTATAAGTCATAAGTAGTAGAAACCACAAAGTAAGGAAGCAAGAAGTAAGTTTCAAGGAGTCAAAATCCCAAACAAATGAGTAAAATGAAAAGTTCCAAAAGGAAAATTATGAAAAATAGTACGTGGAAATCAAATGGCCATAGAACATTAAGGTCAATGGTCAACAAATTCAAAGTACCAATCAGCTAAGGACAAGTGGCAAAAGTACATATAGCTCACTTCCAAAAAATGCAAAGTGGTAAAACATGGATTAGATGCATCCAAGTGGAGCATTGAACATGTAAAAACCAATTGAGATAGTCTAGATTGCAATAAAGAACATGCTAAGTTTTAAATGCAAGGACAAATTGCTCACACTTGGTAGGAACATGTAGTTACCTTTGGTATGGCTCACTCATTTCCAAATAGGAGAATTGAATGTAGGATAGGCTTGAGGGGATTGAAAATACCTTGAATGACTCACTCCATGGTTAAAGAAGGATTATGGTGGTGGTTATAGGATTTTATGGCTCCCTTCTTTCCATTTTCTCATGCAATCAATCTTCTCTTTTGTGCCATATTCTATATATATGGGCTTTCAATACATTGTAAGGGTTCCCAGTTCTTAGACTTTTTTATCTTTCTGGGAGATGAGACACTCTTTGATATATTTCAAAAATATGTTCAGCTTCATTAGGCTTGACCTTGTCAAGCACTTGTAAGAACTACCTCTTGATGCAATAAAAGGATTTTCTTTGCCTATCTCTTGCCTTGGTTGCATGGCTATTGAGTTTTGTACTATGGTAATGTGTGAAGGAGACTCTTCCTCATCTATGGTCCTCCTTTTTGACCTTGTTTAGAGAGTTTTTCAATGTTGTTTGTAGGTTTGGTTTAGTGTTATTTCTACCATTTATGTGAGCTTTTAGTGAGTCTTAGAACTCCTCTCTATTTGCATTCCTTACTTTTGGAACCTCCTCCATGAAATACTAATGCAACAAACTTTATCTTGAGTTTGTGAAAGTTTCTATTATCCTTTATAGAATTAGTATGGTTTAAGCTAGTGAGATTTTCCCATTTAGATTTGGTGCATTGCCTGGTTATCCCTCTTAAGATCCCTTATCTCCCTTCTAACCATTTTCCCCATGAAGTTTCATTTCAGCATTAGTTTTAGGTGATCCACCAAGGGGAGCTAACCTCTTTAAAAATCTTAGAGGCTCAACCTCACCATAGGACACCCACATCCTAAGGTTGTTCCCATGATTATAGCCAAAAGTGGGATAGCCTAAAAAATCTCTCCCACAAGGGTGCAATTCCATTCTATAACAAGACCATTCTTGGAAATAATATATCTTAAGAGCTTACCTTCATGAATAGAAAATATGCACTTCTTTGGGTTAAGGGATACCCCATATTGCCTACATATTTAAAAAACTTTCCTTAAATATTGCATGTGCTCATCTACATCCTTAGAAAATACTATTATATCATCTAAATAAACTAGTACCAACTTATTGATTAAACCTTTAAATTCCATGTCCATTGCTCTCTTAAAAGTGGCAATGACATTGGACAAACCAAATAGAATCTTCCTATAATCAAAGTTTCCCCTTTTGGTAGTGAAGGTTGTCTTGAACCGATCATCTTCATTGACTAAAATCTGATTCTATCCTGAATAGCCATCTAATAGAGAGAAAGGTTAAGAACCTAAAACCATTTGTAGAATCTACTCCATCAAGGGTATAAGATAGTGATCTTTGAGTGACACTCAATTAAGATCTCCAAAGTCTACACAAATCCTTATCTCCCCATTATTATTTATAATAGGCACAAGGTTATCCTCCCATGTTGAATGCTTGATGGGAAATATTATCTTAGATTCAAGGAGTTTGGTGAGCTCCATCCTCATGAGTTGCTCAACTTTGGGGTTGATGGGTCTTTGATTTTGCCTAATTACTTTAACTCCTAATTATAAATCAATGGTATGGTGTGTTAGGATAGGATCAAATCCCTTGAGGTCCTTATATTCCCAAATAAATATATCATGAAACTCTCTACATAGTTAAATTAATGCTTGTTTTTCTAATATAGAACATACTTTGCCTAGTTTGAGGAGTTTGTCCTTGAAGATCAAGACCCTTTCATAATTATCCTTCTTTGTAGATATATAAACTTTCTCTTTCATTTTATGATCATTCTCATTAAATATAATTTCGAAGGTCACCAAACCCTTAGGTATCTTATTGGTCTTTAGTTTCACAATCTGGTCACCCAACTGTTCTTGGAGCCTCCCCTAATTTTTTGAAGAAAACTTAGCCTCATTTTGCAAGAAGCATGAAATGTGTTTGTCATTATCAAACACTTTATAAGAGACTTAATTATCAAGTATAGAAGTTCTGGTAATGATCTTAATATTAGATTTATTTCCATCCTCTTTTATGGTAGTTGGAGTGTCAAATTGGGCTCCTATGGTAGCTAGTCTATCAACATGACTATTTTGCTCCCTTGGGATCAAGTGAATGTTGAATGAATCAAAGTATGCAAGTAGATCCCATACCCAATTCTTGTATTAATTTAATAAATTTTTCTTAGCAATAACCACCTTCCTCACCTGGTGCATAACCAACTCATTGTCTTCATACGCTTGTACATTCTTTGACCCCTTTTCTCCTTGCCCATTGAAGGTTTTGAATCAAACCTTCATACTCAGCCACATTACAAGTGAAAATAAAATTAAATATATATGAAGCATAATAATATTTTTTGGATGGAGAGAAAAACATAACACTATCCCCTGTACTAACTTTATTTCTTGAACCGTCAAAAAACATCTTCCATAGTTCATCATCTTCACCCTCTTCCTTGGTGAGTAGAGGTGTTTGTATTCCTTATTCATGTATATAATATGTCCCTAGATCATTTTCCTATATGAGATCATAAGGATATTTCTCATAAGTATTATTACCATATTAATCAAGAAACAAATTTTCAATTCCCTCAATCTTGGAAGAAGAGCCATCATCTAGAATAGAATCATTTTCTTCACGAATAACATAGTTCAAATTAAAACTTGCCTTGATGTAAGGTTAGATATGAAACCTTGTAAGAGGATATGTCATAATTATTGCCTTGGTCCTATACCGCATCCTAAAGTCCAAGAAGGACCAATCAACTAAAATATATCCACCAATCTTGGAAGTAAAGTACCTTGATAGGTCGATTACAAAGTGGGTTGGGAGATCAACAACAACTATGTCTTATAAGATAGGAAAGCTAGGACAGTCATGTAGGAAAGCCTTCAAGTTTTTGTTTAGTCCTATGGTTTTGGTAGGGGTACCATCTAGTTGGAGAACTCCTTTACTATGAGGCTCATATTTTAAACCCAATTTCTTAGCTACTACCTTGGGCATGACTGAAGTTGAAGCTCTACTATCCACTATGTAATTATGGACCAGCTTGTCACCTACTATGAGAGTGAGATAGAATGGTGGATGTTTCTTATCCCTAGTATATGTTTCAACAATGGTACTAGGGAAAATTTCAAGGATAACATGACTTTAACTTTTATTTGAGGGTGAGACACTAGCAAGGATAGTAGATAACTACTTTTGGAAGAGTTCCTTCTAACCAGGCATATGTAAAACATCCCAAAGGGAAATGGATGTTTTATTACTCTTAAAAGAATATATAATGTTTAAATAAGATATAACTACTTTCTCTTGGTATCTAGTATGCATATAAATACTTATAACATTATGGATAGGGGTAGACCTTACCACATTTTGACTTGTTGGAGGCATAGAAGCCTTTGGAATTACCACAGAAGCCTTTAGAATGGATACACTTGTAGCTATGTCATGTTGACTTGTAGGAGGATTAGATGATACTATATTAATGATAATACCACCCCCTATATCCCTCTTCTTAGACTAGGTATTGTCTATAATAGAGGCTCCTTGATTTAGCACAAAAGTGTCTTCAACTAAAAATTTGGTGAAGACCTCTCCTTGGGTTTGTTAATCCTTGTTAGCTTGCATCATCACCTAATCTTAATTTGATAGGAGGGGAGTAACTACCCCATGATAAAATAGAGATTCTCTCCATTTTTATTCACATCCATGAATTGGTCTTGCTACCAATCTTCTCCCTGCACCAAATTTTTATGAACTAGTACCATCTCATTTGCATTGGTGGTAGAGCTAAGATTATATGTATTAGCAAGGTTGTTAGGATTAGGCTACCATTGGCCTTTCCCTCTTCTATATTTTTTTTGATATGGGTAGGGTTTCTAATATTCACCTTGTTACACATTATCTTGTCTAATTTGAGATCTTATCCTTTGAATTTGTGCATCTTTGTCCATGACATTCTCCTCCTTAAGAGCACCTCTAGGCTTGGTATTGATGTTAGGAGTTTGAGCCGCATTTGAAGCATCAATAGAATCTTGAGACAATAGAGGCATAAACACTTTAGGTGATAATATTCCATCTTAGATGAGACTATTCTCAACTTTGATAATAATATCATATGCTTTAGGGAGGGTAGAACCACCCATATAGATTGAATCATGATAGAAAATTCAGTCCCAATGGCTTTCAAGTAAGTAGGGAACACAAAACTAGGAGGTTGTCTCATGGGAGGAGGAAACCTATGCCAAGTCTTCTGAAACCTTTTGTTGAAGTCATGCATTATCTCATTGGGCCCTCTTTTTATCATTTTGGGATGATGAATGAAAGAATCATGGTCACTTTCATTCCCAAATATAGAAGTCAACAACACCCCAAACTCATCCCATGTTGTGATGCATCCACCTTATAGATTCCTATACCAATTAAGAGCCTTCCCTTTAAGGGACATGACAAGGATCATAACAATAATGTTCTCTTGAACAATATTATGGAAACTACAAAAGTTAGATCATTCTCTGATGTGCTCACTAGTTGTGATAGAATTCTCACCATTGAATGTGGGAACACCTTTTATGGCATTGGGAGGGATGGCATCATATGCATGAAGTTGAATGGGATTATCAGTGTTGAAGGTGTGGAAACCATAATTTATAACCATATATTCTTCTTCAAGATATTCCACTTCTTTATCCTCCTCCTCATCTTTTTCTCTAGCAAAATCTACTCATTCTTCAAAGGGAAGATTAGGTTATGGATATTAAATTGTAAGAGGGATCTTAGGTTGAATGGGTGGATTAATAAGATCAGATGGTCTATTAGAGGATGACCTAGTTAGGACCATGCATTATAGGGAAAATTTTATAATAAAATAATGGTTTAAAACTATATTTACTTTGAGAAGTCACCAAATACTGGGTAGCACACTAGTTTATAGATGGTGTTTGTCAAGACAAACATTCACCTTGATAAGTTATCTTTAAGACAACGTGTCCCACCAAGTATTCCATAACTGTTGTCACCAAATATTACACCCTAAAAGAGGTTTTTTAGGTTTCTTCCAAATTTTGGAAACATGGGAATATTTCCAAGTATGTGGATGTACCTATATCATAAATGAGCCTCTAGGTTTAAGGGCTAGCTCCCTAAATATATCATGCAATGTTTATCACTTAAGCTACTACTTGTTTATGGTGGAAAAGAGTTATAAAATGAATAAATTGAACCTACTCTAAAGAAGGTGATGCACCAATAACATCTTCCACATGACCATCATATTTCCTACCATAATGAAACAAAGTATACAAGATGGTCTATAAGTCTCAATGGGTTATAGCATGAGTATTTCAATATAAAGGTGAGGTGTGAGAAATAATACAAGGAAAATGATCCAAAGGGTAAATTTTACACTCTGCGAATAAGCATACACTTGAATAGACTTTACATGCTAGACTACACTTTATATGACTTGTTAGATTAAGAACTCTTGATCAGACATAAAAGGATAAGGGAAGGAATGATAGAGAGTTATTGCTTCTCATCACCATACATCACTTGTAAACTTATAAAATTATTTAAAACTCAAAAAAAAAAAACTTGTATTAATGTTCAAATGGAAAATATAACATCATTCTAACAAGGCTTCACCATACATGGTATGGAACTTCTTTATAATATCTCAAGAGCTATAATTATAGAAGAAATGCCACAAGAGAAAGGGGGCCTTGGCACTCAAAAGGGGAATTAATCAGTTCAAAAATTTGAACCATAGTTGTAACTACCTCTATAAATATTCTCATTCAGATCATTTGATTGATCGAGGCACCTTAAGTGGTTAAATAGTTACATTGTTCTCCCCTTTACACTCTTTGATGGTTGTAATGGTAAGATCAAGTGGTTAGAGATTTGTCCTAATACTAAACCACCCATGATTGGTTTTTTAATGCATACCAAAGTGGAGAGAATGTTTCTTTTCATGTAGTTGGTCCTTGAGATGAGATCATTTGGGCCTATGTGTATGCCTTTTTGGGACCCATCAGAATGCCAGCTCTCACTTCACCTAGATCATGCTCAAATTGGTTCTTCTTCTCATAGGTCCACTATATATGGAAAACCAATCTTAGATTATTGGTTTTCCTATAGTCATCATATTAATATATAATTTGAGGGTTTAATGGATTCATGGACCCTTATTTTAGAATGGTGAATAGAGTCACCAAATAATACTACTTAAAATATGGACCCTATATGTAATAAATCTATGAACTAGAGGTTCATGTTGATCTCCAATGGCATCCCTAATGTTATTTTTACTTGAATTCATCATATTGACCACTCCATGGTATTTAAATGAGATTTAATGGCATCTGGAAGACCCTATAAAACCTTGCTTTCATGGTTGAAAAAATCCTTTCATCCCTCATCAAGAATCATGGGCTCACCATTAATCTCAGCTTTGATTTTCATTGGTTGTCAATGTTTAATCTAGATCCTTGAATCATTGACCAACTCTCTTTATTGATATGCCTATACATATATGTCCATGAGCCATTGATATTTTCTAGTTGAATGCACTTGTGCCACTTTTCATGCATGCATTTGCTCCTGAGTTTTGTTGACCACTTGACTCATCTCATGTCATTTGATTGAGATGTATGATCAAGTGAGGACCATTGATCTTGTTGGGACCCATTATTTTAAATATAATAGATAGTCCATGGTCTTAAAATTTATAGTTTATGGGACATCATTTGATGTTTACATGACTATCATTGACGATCATGTGACCATCAAATTTAAGCTCAATAAGATTGTCTTACTCTATCTTTAAATTTGATGCTCATGTGACCATCATTCATTATTCTATAGAATCTGATTGACATCCTAAAAAATTTAAAATTTAATCATAGGTAGAGTTTCACCCAAGTTTTAACTTAATGTTTGCATGAATGTCTTATATTTTTTGACCAACTTTAAAAGCTTAGATCTTGAAGCATGAGAAACATGGAGGTCTTAAATTTACAAGAAATGATCTTAAGGTCAAAAGGGATAAACCCATTTGATTCACTAGTCCTAAGAGATTCCAAAGTAAATATATTTAAAGTTTAAGATGGTTTATCCATAACTGCTTTTATGTGGCATCCCGTGATGGCCGAGCTCAAACGACTAAGTATGGGAAATTTAGTAGAAATGCCTAGGAGCCCAACTTTATACATGTATAACTCCATTTGTGTTTCAATATATTACCTCAACTTGGCACATAATAACTTGGGATGAAGGTGAACAAACTCATGTGGTTAATTTCCCCTAATTTATCCACATGTGCAAGATTAGGCCTCAGCAAACAACCCACTTGCACTTTTTACCACTAGACCCAAAATGCCTAGGTGAACACAATGAAGAAATAAATGAATACCAAGAGCTTCGTAAGTCATTCCAAGCATTATTAACATCCCATAGGGTCTCTACAACATTCTCCATGACATTATAAAATCCCCCCATATAATATTTTGGCTATAGGGGGTTGACCCATTTTAGCCTATGGGGAAAAAATGGTCAATAAGAACCTTATCAGTCCTAGTTATTGAGACTCATATTGTAGATATGCCACTTTATTTTTTTTATTTTTTTAGCCCTTAGATTAACTTTATGGGGGTGTTAGAGTATGTATTTCCTGTGTTTTCTCATTTTTTCTAGTGTTTTAAATAAATTTTTCATCTTGTAATGAGTTTGTCTTATGTGAAGCTTTATCCCACATTGGTCAGCTTATCTAGTTTAGTATTTTTCCTTGGATATTTATACAAGTTCCTTCATTTGTACTGACATGCTTTGATATGCTTCATTTTTTAATATATATGATATGTCTTGTTCATACATTTCATATTTGAAGCTTCTTTATGATGTTTTTTTTCCAACATTTTAGATTATTTTTGGGTTGGAATGTCTTTACCATTCTTAATAGTGACCCCATTACCAACAACATTCTTGTTGCATTTATTTTCCTAAGCTATCATTAAAGCTGGTATTTGGATAGGGTTCTAGTTTTGGTTATGGATTTGGTTCTAGTTGAAATAAGATAGATTGATGATTCTTTTATTGATAATGGCATTTTCAATATGTATCCCTTTCTCAATAACTTCTTCAAATGTGTGATCACTTTACAACTCAAGATGGTAAGATATCTCATTATGTAAGCCCTGGCTAAATATCATATCCAATTGCTTTCTCTAAAAAATTATGAGTGGATTAGCTTGCAAGTGCTCTCCACCATTGCATGTAAATAGTGAGGCTTTCACCATTTTTCTATTTTTCTTGGCCCAAATCCATAATTGTAATCTCATGTTTGATATTATATGAGAAATGTTGTATAAACTTCTCATAAAGGTTATCAAATTCTGGTATAAAATTCTTAGTTCTAGGAACCCTTCTAAGTCCCATCTGACCAAACTTTTTAAAAAGAGGAGAAGAAAATATATGTCATTATAGGCCACTAGTTGGAAAGTAACAAAAAATTCCTTTAAATACTCTTTTGGGTCAGCTTTGCCCTTGTATTTATCAAATTTGGGTGGCTAATAACCTGGTGGAAATGGTATTTGAAAATAATCCATGTTTAATGGATACGAGCATATTTCATCTAGTTTGAAATTATTTATTTGCTTCCTAACTTTAATGGATTAAATTACAACCTTCATTTAATGCAATTTTTTAGATAAAAAGTTGGATGGTGTGGCCTATTGTGATTGAGTTTATGTGATCAAATGTGGATTACCTTAACTGGGGTATGAAAGAATGGAATAATATGGAATGTTTGTTGGGTTGGTCAGATAATGAGGAATACATATCCATGCATTAGGGTTATATTGTTGATACAAAATATGTTGTTCTTGGAAAACATTTTGGCTAGGGTTGGAAACATGGCTTTGGTTGGTGAATTATATTTGGTAAAGGCATTTGGATAGTTGGAATTTATTGGTGTTGTTGATTTTGGTCAAGACCTTGATGTCTAATTATTGAACCCTATTGTATAAATAGAACCCACTGGTGGATAAAACCCTATTATTAAAGGTGTTAAAAGCTATATCCTTGTTATATGTGTGGTAACTATTGGGTAAAAGGCAACTATTGCCTAACACCTAGTATATATTTTACATTAGGACCTTATTATTGGTTAAGCACCTATTGTTGATTGGGCACTTGTTGAGGGTTTGACATTTGTTTTTGTTGACCAAATGGCACTCTTTGTTGAAAAATATAAACACATTATGGATTAAGCAACATTTATTATTGTTGTGGTATATTGGTATGTCATTATTATGGTTGAACATTAGTTTCCACCTATTAAGGTGGTGTATTCTTCTGCACTTGTTGAGGTGGTATGTTGTTTTTAGCTAGTTTCCCCCTATTGCACACTTAAGGAAGTATTTGATTGAGGAGTGGAGGTTAGTTGCTATGTTTGTAAATTAGGCTTACATGTCCCTTATTGTTGTAATCCACTCATGGTATTATTTAGAGGAATTTTTTGTGTTTTGTTCTATAGTATATTAGACCCACTTTGGTTCACATTAGAATTTATTTGCATGTTATCCACTAGATTTTTTTTGAGGTCTTCCATTTGAAAAATATTTTATTCTATCATAATTGGAACATTATACATTTCCCCTACCAACATGTTTTGGCTAGAGGGGTCTATGTTCTAATTTGCATAGCCTGAAGAATCTATTTATGACCCTATTGAAGGAGATAGCTCTATAAGTGGCATGTTTTAAATAGCCATGGCATTGAAATTATGAGCTAGGTTAAGGTAATTTTTTTATGCTTGTTATACCTATTATTCTAATTAATTATCCATGGGAACCTTTTATTTAATAAGTAAATTTTGGCTCTGTTGAGGTATTTTCACTAAAGTTTGATTGTAACTAGTTGATGCCTATTTAAATTATTTGTTATGAGGCACATTACTAGGTGTTATAATCAAACTAGATAGACTTTTATGTGGGTAGTCTGGTAGGAATTTGGCTCTTACTTCTACTACCTTGACTATAATTTCATCTTTATTCTCTAGAAAATGGCAATCAAACAAGTATGGATCATAACTTATTAGCATTGTTACATAGTATAATTGTTATTTTTGTCTTTGTTTGATAATAGGCATCATTTGAGTAATAAATTGAGTTGTTTATTCTTGCTCTTGGCTTGGATAGGATTGTGCGTTTACCAAGTACTATGCTAGTGGGTCTTTTTTTTCTCTTAGCTTGGATAGGATGGTGCATTTACCAAGTACTACACTAGTGGTTCATGCCCTTATTCAAAATATGGAATGTTATAATATGGATACGTATCCATCTCATATGCTATATCATCACCATATGGTTCTTGAATGAAGGGGTCACTAGTAAAAAAGTTCTCATAGTTTGGATTGTACATAGTCCCACAACATGTATAATGAGGCATGTATAAATATATGACTAGGTCACTTGAAAAAAAATTTCTAAATTGTGGGAAAAAATTGGGATCTGAGGAAAATAGCCTTTAACTCTATATAAGAGGTATAAAAGGTAAAATTGTTAATCTAGATCTATCGCAAAGGTAGAATAAAAACATGAAATTGGGATAACCAAGGTACTGATTTTACCAAAGGTGGTTATAAGCAGTGGTAAAGGTATATAGACAAGGTAAAAAAATCATGAACTAAGTAGAAAGCATAATGATTTTCCCAAATGTAGTTATAATCATAGCATGGAAAATAATGCTAGACTTTGAAACAAAGATCGATCTAAAATAAGAACTCAAAAGCAATATAAATCTAAGGTAAATGAATTGTATAAACTTGGTAAATGTAATGGACCTAAATATAATCTACATTTAAGGTAATTGTCTTAGAAGACTTAAAAAATGGCTCAAAAAAACACTTAGTAATTGGTTCACAGAAGACTAGATAATTGGCTCACAAAGGAATCTTGACAGCAAAACTAGGATACTTTAAAACTTGGTACGACAAAATCTAAACAAGGCACATGACAACAAACTCTCAGCACAAAGGATGCTAAAATAAGGCATGTGACAATAAAAAACCACTAATTATAAGCAAGGGGCATTTAGACCAAATAAGAATCAATCCCAGTATCATAATCCAAACACAAAAGGTAGACCACCTAAGCCCAAATTAGATGAGGCTTTGACATAAACCTGATTAGTTTAGGATCTAAACTATAAAATATTAAGTTTAAAATTTAATACAAAATAATCATATTTTTGAAGGAAAATAGGCTAGACTAAAATCGATAGCATAATCGCACGTTTTGAAACAAAATGTATTAATAATTTCAAAACTTGGTTTCAAATAAGATAAGTGTTTAGAAAAATTTGGGCAGCATAACAACACTCCTTCAAACAAATGGTAGATGATGGTTTTGGAATAAAAATTTAAGGAAAATTTTTAAAACAAAATGGGCAGTATAATAACACCCCATTAAACAAGTGACACACAAATAACTTTGGAATAAAATCCAAGGTAAATGTTTGAAATAAAATGGGATGAGTAACACATCTTAGATAAAAGTGTTGGGTAATACATGAAGTTTTAGAATCATTTTGACTTTGGAATAAAAACAAACCATTTTAAACCTAAACACACATGTTAATAAAATAAAATAGAAAATAACACTAAGTACACATCCTATCCCTAAAACAAACAAGGTGTGCATAGTTTTTGCCAAAGTTTTCATTGATATACCAATGCTCAAAAGGAATTAAGTGTTAATCCAAAAAATTAAATAGTATATGTAGGTAGAGTTTTTAAGCCCCCTTTGTCTCTCAAGCATTGGTACGTGGCATGAACTTAGAGTATAAATCACTCAGCATTTGGAAAGATATTCTAAGATAAATAGGGTTGACTAAAATTTATAAATTTTAAAATGATCTAAATGGTCCCAAGTTTAGATAACACAAGTATGCATCACATAAATTAGATTCAAACTCACTAATTTAATATGAAAAGGTTTAGTCCTTTGTACATTGAATTTAGTCATGTACTACTTAATAAAGTCTAGTGTTTAGCATGAACTGATCCAATTTTTCATTAGGATTGGTAGGTTAACCACTCAACCACTATTCAATCCCAATATCATGTGCCAAATTTATATACGCAACCATTCATCAAGTTTGATATGATGTTGGGAAATGAAACCCTAGGTCAACGTACTCCTAAATAAATTATGAGGAGGTGATGAACTCTTGCCCATAAGCCAATGTAGAAAAATAAAAAAAATGAAAATTGGAAGAACTTTATAGGTCATTTCAAGGTCACCCAAGCCACTCAAGTCTTGGGGAGAACATATGTGACATTTATTATATTCTAGGATAAATAAATAAATAAATAATGCAATATATAAGACACTTTTGATCACCTAAGTTCCCCAAAAGGAGTGGGGGGAGATCATACAAGCAACATTTGGTTTTTCATAAATAATTTAATCTAAAAATTTTAAAACTAAAAAATAAACAAGGAACAAAAAAAAATAAAAATCTCTCAAGATCTCTACTCTAAAGTGAATGTTGGTTTTAAAATCAACAAATCAAATGTGAATAAATTTTTAACCCCTTGGCCTTGTTTCCTCTTGTAGAATTAAAATGCACAAAAAGATAAGTTGTGTTAGGTCAATTTTGAGCACTAAAATGAAAGTGTGTATGAGACTAAAAAGTGTTTAGACCTCTCTTTATCTACTTAGGTTCCTAAAAAAATGTTAGGGGGTTCTCTTATCTTTATGCAAAAAATCCAATCAATAAATAACTTTTCATTTTTAACTCTTGGGTTTCTATTTACATAGATTGAATTTGATTCTACAATAGAGTAAAGTCATCGATTTCAGTGAAGTCATTGATTTCTCTATAGAATAAATAGAAAAAAATAAAAATCTAGCAAAGTTTTCATTATATAAGGCTGATGTCATTGATTATTCTAGGTGAAGTCACTGATTATAGATTTAAATTAGGTGATGTTACTAAAATCACTCGAAAATATACCTGACAAAGCCACCAAATAGCATGGCTAAAGTCACTATTTATGTTTGTCATTTTTTTCATTTACACAGAATGGTTGATATAACATAGGTTAATGTGATTAATTTCATTATAGAGAAATGCCACCATTTCTAGTGAATTCATTGATTTAAATTCATCATTTATGCAAAATAAAAGATTACAAATAGAGGACAGAATAGGCAAATTCATCATTACACAAGGCAAAGTTACCGATTAGTAATGTGATCATAGGAATTTAAAAATAAAGAAGAGGTTAGATCAAGTTTTAGTCCATAAAATAATGAAATAAACACACTAACATGCTAACATCTCTAATCTTAGATCGTAAGGGGAGCATAATGGAAAAAATATAATTAAAACCCCAACTAAAATGCAAAGAACAACAATCTTTACATTCCTTTAGAGCTCCAAATGATTTGTTCATGGCTTGCTTGGTTTGTGCTCAAAAGGTCTTTGGTAATGGAGTTTTCTTTACTCCTCTCCTTGGCATCATTGTTGTCTTGATATGGATTGTGCTTGCTTGATGTGACTTGGCTCAATATTTTGGCATTATAACACTATTGATATAAATCATGCTACAAAACCTGAATTATAACTCTACAATTTTCAAGATCTCAAATGAAGAGATAAAGGCTTACATTATAGGCTTCGGAACTAACCCCAATCAAGGTGAGTTAAAGTGTAGTTTAAACATGAAATGGGTTCAAACCTAATCTAAGTGATTTAATTAACCCCATTAGAGTTAAAAGGTGTCAAAATCTCATGATTTGTAATGAATAGGCATGGGTGAGATATTATGAGATATTTGTAAAGGCTTGATAACTCATAAAAGGTATTCATAAAAAGCTAAGATATTTCATATTTTTGAATTTTCTTGTTTTACTAATTCATTAATTATAAATGGATAATTAAACTAGGCATTTAATTTGGTTTATATTTTTAACTAATTTTGATTGGCCATTAGCTCTTTCAATATTTTATTTTATGTCCATGTGCCCCACTTAATAGGTTCATAGGCCAAATTGCATGTTATGATGTCATTGGATGATTAAGGATAAATCTGTGAAAGGTTTTTGTTGCTTATGGTAGGATACCCCAATTAGGGATGCTTCAATGTTATTCTTAGCTTTGATGAATGATGCACAAGCAAATTTGGGACATTTAATGATTCCTAGGTTTAATTTTCAATGGTTAGTAAGAATTGTTCTAAAGTCCAGTTGAAGGCCATTGGTGGCCAATTTTAGGTGTTTATAGTTTTCCCCTATTAGGGAAGGCATTGTAAGCTATAAGCAAAGTAATGTATCCTCAAATAATGAAAAGGTCCTATATGATTAGGACTTTAATGGTAATGGATGAACTATAGGTGCCCCCTCAAGGGAGTGGTTGGAAAAGGGGTCGGTAATCAGTCCCTTAAAGGAGGAAAAGATTGGACCAAAAAGATGAAAATGGGGTGGAAAAGATTTATTTGCCCATAGGTGGTTATAATCAGTGGAATATGGAGCTACCCTAATTAGGGTAGACAAACAAGATGATTTTCCCATAAGTTGTTATAATCATTGGAATAGTGGGATAAAAAAGGTAATGATTTTCTCAAAGGTAGTTATAATCATCAAAAAAGGCTTAGGGTAACAAGAGACTGATTTTCCCAAAGGCAGTTATAAACATTATCACAATGAAAATGTACTTTGATAATAAAGAGAATTATTTTCCCAAAGGTTGTTATAATCATTAACCTTCAAATGGATGGAAACATAATGATTTTCCCAAAGGTGGTTATAATCATTAGTAATGCAAGTGGGATGGTCTACAATGATTTGCCCAAAGTTAGTTATAATCATTATACCCTAATTATGAAAAACATAATGATGGAAAATTAATATAGAGGATTAAGATGAACCTAAGCAACCTATGAGTAGGGAGATGCTCATTCAAACTTGCAAGGGAAGAAAATTCTTTCTTTGTTTAATTACTCTATGTAGGATATGATTTGGATTATATCAAGAATGGTGTTGATGCCAAGGAGATATATCATTGCTTCTTTATCATGTAAACTCCTAGATCTGATTTTTACTATAGCACATGATGGTAGGCATCATGATAAAAAACCATGAGGACATGGATAAAATATGCATAAAGATAGATACATGATCCAATAAATAATTGGAAATAATGCACCAATGATAAAAACCATGATGATAATGATAATGCATGAATATGTATGGATTCAATAATAATGCACAAGGAATCACCCAATGAATGCACATACACTAAATCATGGCATAATAGGAAAGCAAACAAATAGAAAGATAAGAAATAAATAACCAAAAGAACACAAAACACAAACAATTGTTAATCACAATGTTAGCACAAACAAAGAACACATAAGATGATGATAATTTCCCTTAGAGAATATAAGGCAATGAAACAAACAAATATAATGGGGTAAAAGAAGAAAAAAATGGGGTGATCTAACTATCTCTAGATGCAGTAGGCAAGTGGATGTTGCCTACATAGTTTCATAGATGTGATATCTATCAAAAACTTTAGGCCAAATGTAGTTTTCCTAGGAAATGGGATAAAATTAAATGATGATAAATAAAACATGATGGATGTGATAGAATAATATGGGAATGAACTCACAAAATTGTGAGAGCATGAGATATCAGGCCAATAAGGATGGGGAAACTAAATGACAAGTTGTTTCTTGTGATTTAATAAGGGTTCCCAGAATCCTCAAGGAAAAGAAGTGGTCAATGTTTTTAGATTTTTGAGATCAATTTTAATTTTTTTTTGTAATTTTTATATATATCTCAACTTGATGGATAATTATGAGAGACTAAGAATCTAGGCTTGCAAAATAGCAAGAATATTCAAACTTAAATTGCTGACAAAATGATGAGAACATGGCTTAGGTTGCTTATAAAATGGCAATAGGATGGCTTAGGTTACTTTTAAAATAGAGAGTGTGTATTAGTTTGATCTTAAAATTCAAAGATCATGGATTAGGTTACTCACAAAATATTGAGATAATTTTAAATTTAAATTTCTTGTTAAACAATGAGAGTGTGAAAAAGGTTGCTCATAAAACAACGAGAGCATTTTAAACTAAAATTGCTAAAAAAATGGAGAGAGCATGGAAAATGGGTGATTGAACTAAACTCAATGTAAATTTAGTGTTTCCTACATATTCCTAATATAGGACCTCAAGTCACTATAGTTCCACCTTATAGTAGAGGAATATGACTAGTGTAGTAGCCATGTCAAACAAAATTGGCAAAGTTGGCAAATGGCATAGTATGGCATAGGAATGGCAAGGTGGTGATTCAAGGCATGATAAATAATTTTTCCCCTAATTTTCCCATAGTTGGTTATAATTAATAAAAAATGGAATAAGTTAATGATACTAATTTTCCCATAGGTAGTTATAATTAGTAGCATGACAGTGAAACATTGATTTGACCAAAGATGATTATAATCAAGCACCCTTGGTATAAAATGGAATAAGAAATGAAGGATAAAACTTCCAAAACATTTTCATACTACTATAAAATACAACTTATATCTATAATAGTAAAATAACTACTAGAACTTGATCTAAATCTTCTTGTTGAAAGTGGTTGTGGAACCAATGGAATGAAACCAAGGTCAAAAAACTGGGTAGAGAGGGTGAAAATAATTTGGTCAATAGAAAAGGCATGATTTAATGGTATATTACAAATAATAATGTCAATATTATGTTATAATTTAAATAGGCCTCATATACAATACACCAAGTCTCTCAAGCAAAGTAATGCATGAGGCGTGTGATGTTCATCGGCTCATCAAGTTCATCCCCATCTAGTGTAGTGAGCCTGTATGATAATGCACCATAGTTTGAAACAATGATGAAAGTACCTACCCAGTTTGGTTTTAATGTGATTTTGTGTTTCTTCTCAACCATGGTATTCTGATAGTTTTCTTTGTGTTTAATGTGTTGATTGTAGTATCCATAGAGTCACTTCTGATATGCTTGTATTTTGTTAACTATATCCATGTATTTCTCATCAAGTAACTCTAACTCTTGTAGGTGAGCAATGTGATATTCTTCATCATATAGGAAATGCTTCAAATAAATGCACAAATAAGGTAACTCAACCTCAATGAGAGGAATGGCCTCAATGCCATAAATAAGTGAATATGGAGTGGCTCTTATTAGAGTATGGTGATTGTTACGGTATGCTTAGAGGGTGAAAAATATTTAAAGGGGCCAATCATGGCCAACATATTTGACAATATTTTTAATGAAGTTGATAATGGTTTTGTTAGATGCTTCTATCTGGCCATTACCTTATGGGTAATATGTCATGGAAAAATGTTGAGTAATCTCATATTCAACACATAGAGATTTGACATACCTATTTTTGAATGATCTATCATTATCAGATATAATGTTAGAAAGGATACCATAATGAAAAATGAGATGGTTAAAGATGAATTTGGAAATTCAATTTCTAGTCACATAAGTGAGGGGTATAACTTCAACCCACTTAGTGAAATATTTAGTGGTGAGGTGGGGTTTATATTCCTAATGAGATTGAGTCCCCATATAGCAAATTGTCATGGTGTAAGCATTGGTTTCAGATTATTGGTTAGGGAATGAATCAAATTAACATGCCTTTGACACTTATTGCACTAATTCACATACATAGTTGCATCTATATCCATTTTTGGCCAATCATACCTAGTACGCAGGAGATTTTTGGATAGGATGGCCATGCTAGTATGGGCTCCACATACTCCTTCATGAACTTCTCATAATGCTAATGTATATTCTATCAAAGTTAAACATGAAGGAGAGTTCCATGAAAACTAAGGCGATAAAGGGTTAATCTAAGTAATATATAAGATGTGGTATGGTGGATTAAGGCTTTGGATTATTTTTGGGATAAGTATAGTGGCATTATTTATTCATGAAGATAGGTGTAAAGGTATGATTACCATATAGATCTAGGACCAACAATATCATAGATCATTGTGATAGTTGAAGGTTCATGCACTAGCACTAGTAGTTTTTTAATGAGGAACTAGTATTATTTAGCCATGTTTATATGTTGAATCAAGGATCTAATAGTGGCCATGTCATCTATTATTTTATTAATATCCCTTGGTATATGTTCAAACTAGACATTGATAATCTACTATTTGAGGGTGTCAACCATAGCCTTATACAGTAATAGCTTGTCATCTTTGGTCTAAGAATGGTCTATAACCTGATCAATGATTAACTGAGAATCACCATAAACCTTTAAATGATGTATATTCCATTGTATTGCCTATCAGAGCCTTGCAATGAGTGCTTCATATTCAGCCATTTTTTTGGTACAAATAAAATTGATTTAGAATGACTTAAGGATTAGATCCCCCTATGGTGTAATGAACAAGAGTCTTGCCCCCCATCCATGTGTTACTAATGATCCATCAAAATATATCTTCTAATGTTGCTCCTCAAGAGGTGTTTCAATGATGGTCATAATGGATTCATCTAGGAATTGGAATGTTAGTAATTTTATATCTATAAGGGGTGCTTCAGCAAGTTGATCAATAATAATTTACCCTTGATGGATTTTTGGTTAACATATTCTATCTCAAAATTACTGAGAAGCGTGATCCATTTATCCATTAAAACTTATAAATCTATTTTAGATAGTAGATACTTGAGTGGATCTACTTTTGAAATAACCATAGTCTTATTATTCAACATGTAATGTTGCAATTTTTGAGCTACAAGACCATAGCTAAACAAGATTTTTTAATGGGCATATAATTATGCTCATATACGACTAGTGTATAGCTTATATATTACACATCATGATCCTTTCCATTATCATAATGTTGAGCTAGAAGTGACCCTAGGGATTTATTTGTAGCTAATAGATAGAGTAAGAACAACTTTTTTGGTATAAGAGGCAATAAAATAGGTGGATATGCGAGATAGTCCTTCAAGTGTTTAAAATATTTCTATAATTCATCATCCTAATGAAATTTCACACCCTTTTCCAATAAATGTGTAGTAAAAGGATGGCACTTTTTTGCTATTTGAGAGATGAAACATCTAATGGATTGTATCTTGCCTTACAAACTATGGAGCTTCTTCAAATTGGTCAGTGGTGATCTATTTTTTATGGCTTGTACTTTGGCTAGATCAACTTCAATACCTCAAAGAGACACAATGAATCCAATATTTTTTTAATAAGTAACTCTAAAAACACACTTCTTAGGATTAATCCTTAATTTATATTCATGTAGTCTCTCAGATATCCTCTTCATTACTACTAGATGATTGGCCCTAGTCTTTGATTTTTCCAATATGTCATCGATATAGTATTCAATAATGTCCTACATCATATCATGAAATATTATGGTTATGGCTCTTTGATAGGTGGCCCCATAAGTTTTGAGATAAAATGGCATAACTTGATAATAGAATGTTCCCTATGAGGTGGTGAATGTTGTTTTATGTTGGTCTTCTATCAAAATCTAGATCTAGTTATAGCCTAAAAATATGTCCATCAATGAAAGAATTTCATAGCCCATTAGGAATCAAAAATCATGTCAATGTTTAGTAGATGAAATTCATCCTTGGGATAGGACTTATTTTTGTCTCTAAAATTAGTGCAAATTTTGATTCCTTTTGGATTTTTACTTACAAGTACAACATTATATATCCACTATGAGTAATCAATCAATCGAATACATCTAAATTCCAAGAGTTTTTATAACTCTTTCTTGATTAATTTAGTAATGTGAGGATGCATCTTGTGTAATTTTTATTTCATAGGTTTGGCATCAGGATGTACCACAAGGTGGTGTACAACCAAGGTGGGGTTCAAACCAAACATGTCTAATTAAGCCCAGGCAAATATATCAACAAACTCCCTCAAAAGGGATGCAAAGATTTCACATTCCTCCTTAGTGAGGGATGCACCTAATTTGATCCATTTTAGGTTATTTCGAGTCTTGATGTTAAAATTTGTCATGTCCTCTACAATAAGGGTCAAACCATCTTCTAAAATGGTGGGTAAAGATTTAAACTGGCTTGTAATAGTAGAATCATCTGTTAGGACTAGTTCTTCAAGTTCTCTTAAGCATGATGAATCATAATCTCTTAATGGTAGGGATGGCCATATTATAAACACTATTAGAAATTCTTAGATGATTTGATCAAAATCTTATTATTATTTAAGGCTGAACTTGGACCCATAGGTAAGATCATCATTGGTGGTCTCCTAAAATATGTGTGAGGAAGGTTGAACACCCCCATATAATGTTGCTTAAAATAGGTTTTCACCACTAGACTGGCCTTTCTCTTTACTATTTCCATGGTCCAAAAGTGTTTCAAAGAGGTTATCACTTTGGGACCTCAATGTTTTATTTAATTGTTTATTGCTTTGGTGTTCACACGTTCTCCAAAATAGGCTTCAAGATCCAACTTGATTATGAACCCTTGTTTGTGGTCTCCCAATGAAACATTGTCCCTAAGGTCTAGAAAATTATATAAGGCCTCATCATTCTATAACTCATTGAATGGACTATTGATTCTTGTTGTTCTTAGTCTATCAATGGAGGATAATATAATGGAAGTGGATTGTGGCAAATAACTGGTCAAAAGGTACAAATGGAATTGGTATCAAACAAATTTATATTTGTTAGGTCATTAAAAGGGCTATCATCATACTCTGCTTCACTATCGACATCATCATCACTAGTCATTAGTGTTAACACATGAATAAGGTACATGGGGTCACCCCCAGGTGGTTTAAATTTGAGTCCATAGGTTCCTTTATACCAAGTGGAATAAATTGGTTCAAGTAGACCTTATTGATTCAACCCAAGGCCTCCTCCTTCATAGGCATGCTTCTCCATAATTTTTTTTGAAATGGGATACTTGGCACTAAGGTAATAGTTAGTCAATTTGTCATTATACAGCCAAGATTCATCATATGTAAAAGGGTCCTGTTCTTGGCCAATGGCCGGTATGAAAATGATAGGTGTTAGACTATATATTTTGGCTTTGCCCTTTCTTTTCCATTCCATACAAGGTGGTTTAGATTTAGTTCTTTTATAAGACTTGGGGTTATGTGAAATCTTGGTAATATGGATTGTATCGTGGGTCAAATATTTTCTTAGGCCATTGGCTGAGATGGTATAATGATTAGATATTTTAGGAGGCATCATGTGGGAAAGTAAATCAAGGGTATTTAGGTCAATGCAATTGGTCTTTGGTGAATCAACAAGTATTTCTTTTCACTTGTCATTCTTAATAACCCTATTTAATCCAAAATGGTAGCTATAGCTTTGGTACTCAACTTCTAAATGCTTGCAATGTTTGTATGGCTATAAATATTCATGAATGGTGACCTCCATACCTGAATAGGAGAACTTGATACATTGGTGCAATTTTGATGGGATTGCACAAATCTCATGTATATAAAGTTTACCCAAAAGCATATTATATCACAAATATAGGTCTAACACATGGTATAGTGTATCATGGGTCAAGGGCCCAATGGTAATTGGTAAGATGTTAGTACCCTGTGATTCCCATTATTCATTATCATAGGCCTTAATCGTGATCATTTATAGCTATAGATTGTCTATAGAGTACTTGAGAATCTTGATGAGATTTAGAGACACAATATTTAGACCTGATATATTGTCTGTGAGGACACATTTCACTTTGTGTCATGTTATGACAAATTTGATGTGCAATGGATTATTATGAAAAGGGCCAAGGGATGAAATATCTCTTTGGTCAAAGGTTAATTGTTGGCCTGGGACTAAATGTCTAACCAAAGCTTGAAATTCATTTGGATATATATCATTAGGGACTTGGGATTAGCCAAAGAACTCTATTAAGATGTTCTTGTGGATTGTGGACGTTTGCAACAAATCAAAAATTGAGATTTGTATAAGCATCTTCTACAATTATTCCAAAATATCTAATGTCTTTTCTTTCATAGTGGTAAATGGCTTGTTCCTAACCATAATGGTTGTTTGGATGGATGAAGTGGCAGATGGTTGTGGGCTTGGTATGGTTATCTTTGACTAATGAGTTATGATTGCATAATTGATATTAGATACAAGACCATTATTTATAACAAATGATGGTAGAGGGGGATTAGATAGGATAAGTCTCAATTATTGTTGCACTTATGCATGGTCATGGGACAATAACAAGTTATCAATATAAGGTCCAAAAGTGGGAATCCCTACTTATTGGTATGCATGTATGTAGTCCCAAATCAAGGAAGGATCACTAACATGGGTTGGTTAGTTATAATTAATTATCAATGGTCTTTTTTGATTGGTATTTGGTCTCAAATTGATAGAGATGGTAGAAATATGACCTCTTACAATATGGCCTATAACCTTGTCATAGTTATGTGCAACTTCATGCTAGGTATGTTGGATGTTGGCATCATTTTGGCCTTGATTCCATCTAATTGAATGATGTTGTTCATTTTACTAATAATTTTATTGGTTTTGTCTAGGCTATTGATACTGTTATTGTTGTTGTGTTAGATGTTGTTGTTGTTGGTTATTATGTTATGGAAAGAGATTTTGATAAATTCCCAAGTTTTGATTGAATGTAGAAGCTCCATGATCTTATGTTATCTCTCCATTTTCCAACATATTCTCAATCAAATGTTTAATTTGCATGAAATGATGCAAATTATTATTGTTAACCTAATGATATTCATAGAATTCTTTTTTTTGTACTTGTCTTGATAGTCAATGCCCTTAGGATAGTATTTTATAATAGGCTAGTTAATCAGATTAATGATGGTGAGCTTGCAAAACATAGATTTAATGGGTTCTCCAAGGTCACTAAAGATGTAATGAGTAGGCATATTTATCCTTAAAAGAGGGGTTTTTAAAGGTAAAGGTTGTGTTTATTGCATTGGTTTAGGTTATGCTTACTATATTTGCTAAATAGGTTGTTGGTGAGGAATAATTTACATATGTGGTGTAGGCTGAGAAAATGGTGTTTTAACAATTTGGACATGTTACAATTCTATTACTCTATTCCCCATAATGTTCTTGTTTCAATTTAACTACTTTGATTTATCATAATTATTGCCCTGAGCTGGTTGTGATGCTTGCTCTTGGACTTGGTTCTAATTCTAACCATTATTTTGGTTTTGATTCTGGATCTAATTTGACAAGGTAATTTTAATGATCCTTTTGTTAATAAGGGATATTTATATCAATAAAAAATTTTCAATGATTTTCTTAAAAGTATATGCACACTACAACTCTAGATGGTAAGATATCTCATTATGTAATTTTTTGGTAAACATAGCAACTAGTTACTTGTATGGTAGATTATGGATGAATCAGCTTGCAAGGTATCTCCATCATTATAGATAAGTTGTAAAGCTTTCATGAGACTTCCATTTGGCTTGAATAAAATCTACAATTGAAATCTCATGTTTGAGATAGTAGGATAAGTGTTGCATAAACGTGTCTGAAAGATCATTAAAATTAAAAACTAATTTCTTAGGCAATTTTAGAAACCACTCTAATGCTTGTCCTAAAAGACTCCTTGGAAGAAAAAAGAGAAGGTATATGTCACTATAGGCCACTATCTTACAAGTAACAAATAATTCTATCAAGTGCGCCTTGGTGTCATCTTTCCCCTTGTATTTGTCAAACTTTGGTGGTTCATACCCTAGAGAAAATGGTATTTGTAAATACTCAATGTTAAATAGGTAATAATAACACACATCATCCAACTTAAAATTTTTGGTTCATTTTTGAGCTTAGATGGCATAAATTAAATCTTTCATTTTATTTAGTTCATGTGCAAGGAAACTGGAGGAAACATTGGTTTGAGGTGGAGGCTGGGTGGTCAAAATTGGGTTACTTTGATCGAGGTATAGTGGGGGTATTTTTTGGGGAATGTTAATTTGGTTCAATAATTGAAAATTAATATGCATGCATGTATTAGGGTGTGATTATTTGAATTAAATGTAGTACAGTGTGATACTCTGGTTAGGATTGGGTATGGGCCTAATTTTGGGAAAATTATGACTGAGATCGAAGGATATGGTTGTATTATGCCTATTGAGGTTGAATAGGGACTTATTTCCAACTAGTCATACCTGGTTGATTGAGGGGAACTTGTAAACCAAGGCCTTGTTATTGAGTTTGTGGCACATTGGGCATGAAAGGCAATTGTTACCTAATCAGTACTTGTGAAACATTATAACCTATCAGTTGTACAAACCCTTGTTGGAAAGTAGATGCTTGTTAAAGGTTTGGAATTTTTTTTGACCAATACTCATACATTATTGATTAGACATTATTTGTGATTGTATTAGTATGTTGGTCTATGATTGAAGAGTTATGTTCATCACTACCTAGTGAGGTGGAACATTGGTTACCACCTATTAAGGTGGTAAGATGTTTTATCTATGTTATGTGGGTATGTTGGATTTTGCCTATTAGTATGGAATTTTAGTTGTCACTTATTGTGGTGGAGTAACATTCAGCACATTTTTTTGAGTTATAGCACTGGTCATTGGTTGACTACTTAATCCTTGTGGTTAGGTCCTTAAAGAAGTAAATGGTTGAGTATTAGAGTTAGTTAGTTGATGTTGGGAGGTAAAAGTTCCTACTCTCTATGTTTTTGAACCACTCATGGTGTTAATTAAAGTCACATTTTGTTATTGACTAGTTGGTTGTGTGTTTATACCACTTTGGTCTAGATTGGATGATACTTGTGTATTGTCCACTAAGCTTGGCTCATTATTCTATGTAGAAGCATATGACACTTCTTTGATAGTTGGGGTATTGAACATGTTTCCCATTAAAGTGATTTATATAAAAGGTTATATACCCTAATTTTCTTAGGTTGATAATTCACTTAAAACTCCTGTTGAAGGAGCTATCTTAATAAGAGGAGCTTATGACATGGTCATCTTATTGAAGTTATGCGCCAATCTCAAATAAGTCTAGTATGTTGTCTACATATGTATGAATTGGTCTTCCATGAGGCCCTTTCCTATGAAAATAATATGAGGGTCTTGATATGGCATTGGCACTATAGCAGGAGGGTTTTTAAAAGAGTCAAGTTCAATGTTTTGGTTATAAGGCATGTTGTAAGGCCCTCTTACTAAACTTGGCAAATTTTCATGGGGAAAGTCTACAAAAAATTTAGCTACTACCTTTATAGCTCTGATTAAGACTTCATCCTTATTCAAAATCAAATGATGATCAAATAAATAAAGGTTATAGTCTGATGGTATTGTAACTTAGTACAATTTCTATTGGACTTGATCTACAATCAAAGGTATGCTAGCGAGGTATTGTGTTATTTTAATTTGGTCCTACTTCGATTACGAAGGCATGTTGACTAAATAATGGTATAAAGGATCTTATTTTTGTTCTTATAATTGAGTGTTGTAAGGTGGATAAGAATCCATCTCAAAAATTACATCATCTTAATAGGGGTCTTGAACAAATTCCTCTTCTACAACCACATTACTATACCCTATATTTTACATGACACCATTACATGTATAGTGAGATATGCTCAAATCAATGGTGAATGATTCATGATAAAAAGGGTTTAGAAATATACAAACTTTGAAAAACAATATCTAAAAGACAAATGGTTCAAACTCAATGTAACTTGGTCAAAGGGATGGAACCATATCTCCAAAATGGTTTATGATAAAAATTGGTATAAAATAATTCTAACGTCAAATGTCTAACATTAAATATCTCACACAAAAATTTAAAGTGGATAAACTAACATTAGAATGTCAAATATAGGTCTAAAGTGTTCCAAATAGGTCTAATATAGGAAAGTAAAGGTTGTTAGGTATTTTTTCAAAATTTGGCATCAAAATCTAGGCTCAAATAGAGGCATGTGCTAGGACTTTTGGCCAAATGTGGCACTAAAATATATAATTAAAACAAAGGGGTATTTAATCTAATAAATCTGAAACACTTTGGCATAAACTAAGAACTTGATTTTATACATTAACTTGGTCAACTTAGTATAATACATAAAAAAAAGGCACTTGGAGATAGATTGTTTTCTCCCAAATAAAGGCATAAACAATAGTTTTCAAATTTGGGTAAATAATTAACCTAAGTTATGTGACTAAAAACATAAAGATCTATATCTAAGCCCAAATTACACAAGGAAAAAATAGAAATCAATCAATGTTTGGATTCAAACTTTTCAAGGTTAATTAAAAAATCAACTTAGGAAAGCTAGGCTTTTTGACCAAACAAACTAGACAAAATTGAATGACATAACAGCACTAAAAAAAGATCCAAATGGCATACACATGTGGATTGGTTCCAAATGTGAAACTTGGACACAATACAAGACAAGTCTATGAAATGATTTAAGCATTGTAAATACATTATCACTCTCTAAAGATGTAAATAATGGTTGGTTTTAAAAACATCAAAGCACAAAACTTTAAATGATTTGGGTAGCATAATGTTACCCATTTTAATCAAGTAACACAGACACAATGTTTTTAACATAAAATTTAAGGTAAAAATCACGGTGTCAAATGAATGACATAACACCTCCTGAAATAATGAAGTAATGTGGACACAAGACTCATTTTTACATGGTACTAACAAATAAAAAGTTATAGACTCAAAGACCAAGAAATAAAAGATGAAAAGACAACATCTAAATGTAACATCCTAGATCCTATAACTGATAAGGTTGCATCGTATCATTGAAATTCATATATATACATGATTTTAGGAGGATTTTAAGTGTTAATCCAAAAATAAAATCACATGAAGTATTAGTTTTTTTACACCCCCTTCTCTTAAGAGATTGTATGGTGACATGGGCCTTTGGGCTACTCACCCTACATCAACAATATGTTTGTAGCAAGTGGGGTTTATCTAAAACTTAAATTTTTGACTATCTAAATAGTTTCAAGCATGGATGAAACTATAGATGCCTCATGTTAATTTATTTCATATCGATTAACTTATTAAACAAGGGTTTGTTCCTTTGCAAAGTGATTCAATCAGTGGACTACTTATTGGAATCCTTTGGTTAACTAGACCTAACTTGGGTTTTCATTATAAAAGGAGAGGTTAGCCACTCAACCCCATAACTCTCATAGTATTAATACCCTCATTTATATACCCGTTATAGAGTAGGGTTGAAATAATGTCAGAAGATTAAACCCTAGGTCAAAGCTTCCCTAAATAACTCATGAAGAAGCTATGAACTCTCCTTCACAAGCCAAGTTACATGAGAATAAAATTAAGTTAAAAGACTTTAGAGGTTACTATTACATCACCCAAACCATATAGGTTTTGGGGAGAGCCTAGATATCATTCTTTCCACACCTTGGACAAAGGCACAAATTACAAGCAAAAAGGCACTTTTGGTCACCCAAGTTCCCTATAGGGGATGGGGAAAGTATACACACACTCTTAATTTTGCATAAACAAATAAACAAGTATAAAATAAATACTTTTAATAATTTTCAATCTAAGTGGATGTTAATTTTAAGCCCCAATTGAAGTATTGATGAAGTCTTTGTCCCTTTGGATTAAATTTTAAAAACTTAAAAGAATTTTCACAAAACAACTTAACACAAATCACCCAAGTTCATTTTAAGCACTTAAAACCAAATTTTCAAGACTTAACCATGCTTTTTAGGTACCAAAATGAAGTATTCAATCATATAAACTTGTAAATTTATGTTTTAATCCCACCTTAGCCCTACAAATATTACAGAGTTTCATTTTAATTTGAAGCACATTAATGGATGAGAAAACAAGTTTTGAAAAGATATATATTGGGTTTCTTTGTATTTTTTATGTGAACATAGGATTGAAATAAGGGGAGATTAGTATTGTGTTAGTGAATAAACCAAATCAATCAAAAACACACTAAACTAACACCCTAATCCTATCTCAAAGGAGGAACTTACTTAAAAAACAAAAATGGAAAACACAACTAAAACATGAAAGAAATACCTTCTTTCACCTTCCTTGGATGCTCCAAAATTCTTGTTATAGTGGCTTTCTTGGCTTTTGCCCTTGAAGTCTGCATCAATGAAGTGTGGCTACCTCTATCTCTCATTGGCACCTTGTTTGGCTTTGACTTGGCTTAGCTTGGCTCAACATTTGGGCATTATAACACTAAGATGAAATGATTTTTAAATCATTTGGGCATTATAAGTTTGGCATAAATGAACTTCAAATTCAATAGATAAGGCCTCATATTTAAATTTTTTTGAATGGTATAGAATCAACCTAAATCGTCCATCTCAAGATGAATATGTGTGGCTAAGGATTAATTTAATAATTTAATTAAAATTAATAAATAGGATCATCAAAATTTGGGATAAAGTGGCATTAAATAGGCATGGAAGGTCTTAATGAGGCATGGGAGGCATTAATTTAGATATTTATGGCATTTATGGCTTGTGAATGCCACCCCATGGGATGATGTCATTTGATGATGTAGTTAATGACAATCAATTTTTAAAAAATATTTATTCAATAAGTTCCATCAAAAATTAACTTAATCTCTTGATTTTTTTTAATTATTCCTATACATGATTAGTCAACTTTGATGTAAAACCTTGGCAATTTGTGCACAAATTAATCAAATTGGTCAAAATGTCATATTATTGGCTCAAAATTTGACTAGATTGGAATTGAAAGTCGATGTTAGATGAATTAGAACCGTATTCCCATTCATAATTTTTTCAACACAAAATAAAAAAGGCACATGTCTCATATAAGAAATTTTATAGAAAAGAGCAATCTAGAGCACCTAAGTGCAAAAATGTCATTTTTACTCGAAATGATTTGATCAAAGTTAGTTGCTTCATAAATTTAATTTCCCCATTTAGTTACACTCTATCTAAAATCAAAACTTGAATATATCAATTTCAACTTATTTGATGTGTTTTAATGTTTTTAGGCCAAATTATGCATTTTGGTAGAAATTAGTCAAAAGCCTGGTTGAAGGTTATTAATGGCCAGTTTTAGGTGTCTACAATTTACCCTTATTTGGGAAGATGTTGCAAACTATAGGCATAGAAATGTCTTTTTAAATAATTATAAATGGCATGTATGCCAAAAATAAGATGATGATTGAAGAACAAAGCTTCAAATGGTATTTGGGAAGCCTATGATGATTCCCCCTCGAGGGAGTGGCTATCACATATGTTGATAGACGGTCCCTAAAAAAGAATCAAGAATAAAAGTAGAATTAACTTGTGGTTGAAAGTAATCTAAATGGTAAAATGCTTGCATGCATTAATTTTTAAATATTATTAATTTTCCTAAAGGTAGTTATAATAAAGAATAAAAGTCAAAATAATGATTTGCCCATAGGCAATTATAATCATTAAGAGGACCTAGATTAGCTAAAGATGATTGTGCCCCAGTTAGGGCTGATTAACAAGAATAACTCAAGGATATAACCTATAATACATATTAAAGATGAGTAGGCACAAAGTGATGAAAGATATGAATAGAAGAATAAGATTGATCAATGTGAATGATTCAGTTGTAGCTACCAATGAGGAGATGTTCATCCTTATTAACAATGATACAACTAAAATTGTCATTGGGTTGATTTGATCAAGAGTGGGATGTAAGTATTTTTCAATGTCCCAAGGAGAAACTTCTATGGCTCCATTGATTGTAGACCTTATTGAAGCTTATTTTTATTATAGCATATGATGGTAGGCATCATGATATAACACCATGAATACTTGGATAAAATATGCAAAAATACTAAATCCTAATCTAATAAACATTCAATAATAATGTGCCAATGATAAAAACCATAATGATAATGTTGACGTATAAATATGGATGGGCTCGATAATAATGTGTGTAAGGAATCAACCAATAAACACATATAGATTGATTCAAGGCAATAGTGTTAAAAGCAAACAAATAGGAAAGTGAACAAACAAACAAACAAATAGAAATTGCATAAATATAAAAATAAATTAAAATAAACAAACAAACATAAATCCTAAAAACAAAATCAAAATAAATCATCCTAATAATGACTTTGCCCTAGTAGGGTTGATTGAGGATAACTAACTAAGCTTATATAGGATAAATGTTTTTGGATTTTTGAAATATTAGAATTTTTTAGCATTTTTAGGTATCTCAACTTCTTAAATAATGACAAGATACCTAATCATAAAATGGTGATATAGTTTGGATTAGGTTTCTTGCAAAACAATGAGAGCATGGATTACGTTGCTCACAAAATAGTGAGAGCGTGGTTTAGGTTGCTCACAAAATGGTGAGAGCATGGCTTAGGGGTACTAAGGTGACCTCAATATAAATTAAGCATGACCTATATATTCCTAAAATTATTTCAAGTCATAGTAATTCCATTCACATAAAATATGAGTAAAAACCAACTAGGTCCCAACAAGTTCTCGTATCTGGCAAATGGCTAGTTAAATGAAAATAGTAATGGCAAGGTGAGATGCAAATGCATGATAAAAAAATGTAGCCCCAAGTTTTCCCATAGGTAGTTATAAATAGGTTACAAATACATAGATTAATGATACTAATTTTCCCACATGCGATTATAATTAGTAGCAAGACCAAAACACTAATTTACACATAGGTGGTTATAATCAAGCTCACATAAACCAACTTTGATAAAAGATAGAAAATGAAATATATCATGACAGATCAACTATCACACTAATTTCATAGACTATCATTGAAACATATATTTTATTGATTATTTAAACTTTATTAAAATCCTCTCATGAAAAGTGTGGGAAGAACCAAAGGAACTAAGATCAAAATAGGATTGGGTAGGATGACTAAAAATAAGCTTTGGTCTAGACAGGAATGGAATGATAGGATGGCATGGTCTTGCTCTAGGATAATGATGGGTTTTGATAGATTGGATAAAATGGTAGGAGTATTATCCCTAAGTGATGGGGTGACTAGTAAGGATATGGGACAGAATATGGAAAATAAAGTGGTATGGTACATGTTTTTGGCCTGGGTGATTAATTGTTTTTGATGTGTTTGGCTTGGGTATGGTAAATTGCATATGATTTTGTTGTTCCTATTAAAGTGGAGATGCACATCCTAATCAAAAATGATATAAAAATAATAATAAATTATGTTAATTGATATCCCACACCTCATCTGAATAACTACTCTATCAAGAAATAGGTACAAAACTGGTTGTCAAGAATGATTTTGTGATCTTCATTGGTCATTGATTTTGATTCCTTCAAGTGTCAAGATAAGGTATCTTTGTAACCTCTACAAAGTAAAGTGCAACCATAAATGGTAAATATGGATAAATAATGGTTGATAGGTTTATTTATGAAATAGAATGGTAAATGATAATGAAATGTGTAATGGTTGGGAAACAAATGAAGATTAAGATGTTTAGTCATACATAATGTTATTGATATTGAATTTGACATAACTTTAGATATGGTAGGGATGAATACCTCTGAATATTCTCTTGATAGGATCACCAAAAAAAAATTTGTTTGATCTTGAGAGTAGCTACCATCTGAGTAGGTTATAGATTAGAATCTATTTTGATCTGATCTTTGATATTATCTTCATCAAGTAGTAAAGGAATTTTGTGCTCAGCTATCAGTGCGTTGATGAGGTTTTCACCAATGAAGTTGTCTTGATTTTTCCATAATGCCTTTGAGAAGGTTTCACTAAGGAACATTGAATTTTGACTTTGATTATCTTCTAGCACTTCTAAAAAAGTTTCACTAAAAGATGCTAAGTTTGAACTTTACTTGTCCCCTAGTACCTTAAAAAAGGTTTCACTAGTATATTTTTCTTCTACTATATGAATGTGGTCTTGGCCTTCTTTCTCCTCTTCCACTGCTATGTCATCATGGATACAGTTTAATAAAGTGTGATTTTGTCAATCCTAATTGACACTTGTGGGAGATGGAATGTCAATAATATGGATATTTTGGTTGATGGTAATGGCTTATGGAATGGTAATGGAATGGGGAGAGGTTTCATAATCCTCATAGAAGATACTAGGATAACTCATGTCAAAGCTAAAGTACTCATCCTCAAAAACTATATAAGGATCAAAAATGTATTCAAAATGATATACGAGACATGCATAACCAATATTGTAATAGTTGTGAATGTATTCTATTTCTAAATCTAATTCTAACTCAATGGACTCTAAATCTAATGTTTATACTTATGTTTATTTTAATTCTACTGCTAAATCCAATTTTAGTTCAATAATAGAACCTGACTCTAATTCTAATTATTCATGTGATGGGTACTTTATTATAATGATGTCTTATTAAATATTTGGTATTGGACAAGTAATAGCCTATTATGGCATAATGGACTCCACAAAAATTATTTTGTTAGAGTGGGACTCCTCTAAGATGGGAAAAAGGTCAAGAAATAACTCCTCAGAGACTGGCTTGTCAATAAGAGGCTCTTGAAAAATAGGCATATAGTCAAGGTAATGATTTGCTCAAAGGCAGTTATAATTGTTAAGAAGTGACTCAGCAAAGACTACCTCATCAAAGTGAGACTCCTTGACAACTAGTATAGGATCAATAGGCGATTCTTCATGGGTCAACTTTTCACAAGTAGTTGGTTCAACAAAAATATCTTGGATTGGTTGGTTTTCTTGGCCTTGGTTCTAGTGAGTTGGAAAATACCAATTTGAATACAGATTAGTCTTTAAATAATTAGATGGGTTGAGGTTTTGATTATATTTGTACCAAACAAGGAATGGCTTATAGTTGAATAATGGTAGGGCATTGGGGAGTATGATTGCTCACATTATCCAAAGTACGAAGTCATGAAATGGTAATGATAGGGTAGTGTGGAGCTTGGTTGCTAGCCAAAAGATGAGGTCTTAGAATGATGAAGGGGCATTTTGGAGCTTGATTACTCACACAATCCAAGGTATCTAAGTCCTCATAAACCATATCATCCTAATCTTGAGTTGGATCATAAGTTGGTTCTTGAATATGTTTTGTGTATTGATCATTGTAAAGAGGGTATGGATCCATATCCCAAACAACATTATCTATATTTGGGTCTTTAAACTCTTCCTCATAAACCATATCATCCCAATTGGTAATTTGATTTGATTTTATGGATGTTGACTATGTTCCCCATATGGATTATTATAGGGAGAATAATAAAACTCCTTAGAAAAACTTTATCTATAGGGGTTCCTAATGGGATTTTGTATGGCCATTCTATCATAAGTTGGAATGCACATGGCTTTGTCATAATTGTAGCTATAATTATCTACATAAATGATGAAATCTCTAAAATAAAAGGCTTAGAGTTTTACAAACCTTTAAAAACTATGTCCAAAGGACAAATGGTTCAAACTAGGTCTAGCTTGGTCAAAAGTGAAGCTATGTCTCCAAACAATGATTTGATCATGGAGTTGTATCTCTAAAATGGTTTAATTTAAAACTTGGCATAAAATAGTCTAGCATCAAATATCTAACATCAAATTTTATACACATAAAAATTCAAGCATCTAAATAAAAATTGGCATCTCAAAGTCTAGGTCAAAGTGTTCCAAACAAGGTCTAAACTAGGAAAGAGAAAAGAGTCACTAGGTCTTTTATCCAAATGTGGAGTCAAAATCTAGGCTCAAACAAGCTATGCTAGGACTTTTTTAAAAATGGAATCAAAATCTAGACTTGAAATAAATTATTGATGTGATTTGATTTAATCTAAGTTTAGAAATAACTTTGACATAGACCCGACACACGGAATCAAACATAAACATGATCAGTTAGTATAAGCCATAAGGAAAAAGGCTCTTAGAAAAAGGCTATGTTCTCCCAAACAAAGTCACAAATAATGATGAGGATAAGCATTGAAAAAATAAATAATCAAGTCTTCAAATTTGGGAAAATTAATTAGCCAAAGTTATGCAACCCAAAAGAAAAATATCTATGTATTAGCCCCATGAATTGAGGCCTAAACAAAAATCAATCAATGTTTGAATCCAAACTTTGACAAGGTTAATTGAAAACTCAACATTGAAAATTAGGATTTGACCAAAATAGTTAGACAAGATTGGACAACATGACGAAGCATAAACAAAGTCTAAAGAGAAGATGTGACATGGTTTAAAACAAATATTTTTTGGTGTAATGGTAAACAAGTCTTAATTGAGCAACCTAATGATGTAAGCATGCTTGAATGATGTGATCAATGTTATGTTTCAAAAACTCAAAGGCAAAAATGGTTTGACATGTTTTGCGTATCATAACGCTACCCTCCTCAAATAAGTAACACACACACAAACATGTTTAGCAAAAAATTTAAGGTATAAGTGTGGTGTAAAATGGACAACATAATGCCTCTTTAGACAAAATAATGATATATAAACAAATTGGTTTTGACATGGTTTACAAATAAACATATTATTTTTAGTAT
Organism: Torreya grandis; assembly: GCA_037957365.1. Taxonomy (NCBI): domain Eukaryota; kingdom Viridiplantae; phylum Streptophyta; class Pinopsida; order Cupressales; family Taxaceae; genus Torreya; species Torreya grandis. The sequence continues at coordinate 925,280 of JARHVA010001889.1, forward strand.
TAAAACACCAAGTAAGAAAATGACAAAATACAAGTAAATCATCCAAATTTATATTAAGGGTGTGACAAAATGGGGTTGACTAAAAATAATTTTTTTTTAATCATTTCTAGATAGATCCCATGTCTACCAATTTTCACGTTAGCAAACAAGAGAAGTATCACTTTAATTGGGTGTCTATAGCACTTGGCTTGTTGCAAAAAGGTCTTGTGCTTTTTTCAACCACTACTTCTTTTGTTTTTTTAGTGTAGTGTGATGTCTAAAGTATGGATACATCCTGTGTGCAACTCCAACACTATAAGGTGGTTTAACTGCTCAAACCTCTTATCCTAATGGCAGTGATTGAATTCAGTTTTGAGAGATGAAACCCTAGGTCAAATCTTCTTTAAATAACTTATGGGAGCTAATTAATTCCCCTTCACAAGTTAAGATGCAATAAAATAAATTATTAATAGAAAGACTTTAAGGTCATTTGAAGATCACCCAAACTATTTCAAGTTTTTGGGGAGTGTTTTAGATGGCATTCTTTCTATGCCTTAGACTAGGCTCAAATTGTGATGACATGGTGCTTTTGATCTAAAAATTTTCCTAAAGGGGATAGATGGGAGAGCATCCATGTACATCTTTTTTCACTAAAATAATCAATAATAAAGTCTAAAAATAATTGAAGTGATGTTGATTTGTTGCACTAAAATTGAAATGTGTGATTAGGTTCATTACTATCCCTTTGGCTTTAGTACAAAAATGGAAAATATTGCACAAAATAACCACATGAAGCAATAAAAACCTAAGTTTGTTTTAAACCCAAATTGAAAATTCAAGACTCATCTTAGATTCATGATTAAAACACCAAATTTAAAATGTTGCAAGATTTATGATGTGTTTTAAGCACTAAATTAAAAGTACCTAAGACTTAGCTAAATCTTAGGTTTATTTTAGGCACCAATTCAAATGTGTGAGAAACATGACATGTTCATTTTAATCCAAATTTAAATTGTGCATGATTTTTTATCAATTTCTTTTTAAACCTAATTTGAAAGGTGTGTGGTTAGTTAAAAGCATTTAAATCTACTTCTAAACTACCCCCTCAACCTAAAAAACAAGATTATAATGACCTATTTTGAAGCACTTAAGATTTTAATCAAATGATATTAAGAATTTAGATCTCAAGTTGACAATTGAGTTGGGTTGATAGTCAAGCTGGGTTGATAGTCAAGTTGGGTTGACAGTCAAGCGAGGTTGACAAACAAGTTAGGTTGGATAGGTGAGTTGGGTTGGATAAGTGAGTTGGGTTGATAGGCAAGTTGGGTTGATAGGCGAGTTGGGTTGAGAGGCAAGTTGGGTTGACAAGTGAGTTGGGTTAACAATCAATTTGGGTTGACAGTCAAGTTGGGTTGGTAGGCAAGTTAGGTTGATAGGTGAGTTGGGTTGACAGGCGAGTTGGGCTGATAGGTGAGTTAGGCTACATAGATGAGTTGGGTTGATAGGTGAGTTGGGCTGATAGTCGAGTTAGGTTGACAATTGAGTTGGGTTGATAAGTGATTTAGGCTAACTAGTGAGTTGGGTTGACAGGTGAGTCGGGTTGATAGATGAGTTGGGTTAATAGTCTAGAGAATAAAATCATGGCTTAGAAAAAATAGATTTTTGCTCAAAGTTTTATCTGGTTTGCCTCCACACTCCAAGATCTTGTACGAAAATGGTTAGTTTGTTATTTTTAGGTGTAATTTGACCAATTTTTGAAACTAGATCCCACTGGGTGTGCCATTTGTGAACATAGGAATGTAATAAGGAGAGATTAGTATTGTGTTAGTGAATAAAACAAATCAATAAAAAACACACTAAACTAACACCCTAATCCTATCTCAAAGGAGGAGCTTAGTTAACAAAACAAAAATGGAAAACATAACTAAAACATGAAAGAAAGACCTTCCTTCACCTTCCTTGGATATTCCAAAATACTTATTGTAGTGGCTTGCTTGGTTTGTGCTCATGAAGTCTACATTAATGAAGTGTGGCTACATCCATCTCTCATTGGCACCTTGTTTGTCTTTGACTTGGCTTGGTTTAGCTCAATATTTGGGCATTATAAAACTAAGATGCAATTATTTTTAATACATTTGGGTATTATAAGTTGGCATAAAAGAGCTTCAAATTCAATAGGCAAGGCCTCCTATTTATAGATTTTTGGAATGGTTTAGAATCAACTTGAACCATCCATCTCAAGATGAAAATGTGTGGATAAGGATTAATTCAATTATATAATTAAAATTCAAAAATAATCTCATCAATATTTGGGAGATAAGGGCATTAACTAGGCATGGAGGGTCTTAATGAGGCACGAGAGGCATTAATTTAGATATTTGTGGTATTTATGGCTTGTGGATGCCACCCTATAAGATGATGTCATTTGATGATGTAGTTAATGATAATAAATTTCTAAAAAATATTTATTCAACAAGTTTCATGTAAAATTAACTTAAGCTCTTAATTTGGCTTAATTAGCCTTAAATATGATTAGTCGACTTTGATGCAAAACCTTGGCAATTTGTGCACAAATTAATGAAATTGGTCAAAATGTCATATTATTAGCTCAAAATTTGACTGGATTAGAATTTTAATTCAATGTTAGATGCATTGGAACTATATTCCCATTTAGGATGTTGTCAACATAAAATAACAAAGGCCCATGTCTCGTACAAAAAATTTGATAGAAAAGAGTAATCCAGGGCACCTATGTATGAAAACGTGATTTTAACTCAAAATGATCTAATCAAATTTAGCTACTTCATAAATTGAATTACCCCATTTACTGACACTCTAGCCAAAATTGGCACTTGAATATATCAATTTCAACTTATTTAATGTGTTTTAATGTTTTTAGGCCAAATTGTGCATTTTGGTAGAAATTGGTCAAAACCCTAGTTGAAGGTTATCAATGAACAATTTTAGGTGTCTACATTATATATAAAGACTAATATCGATCACATGTAACCAATGCCAGTTACCAAAAAAATTATTTTGATTGGTAATAACCAATATTAATCGATAAGAATTGATATCGGCTACATGTGAACCCAAATGCAAAAAAAATTATTCAAAAAAAATTGTTATCCAAAGTTAGTACAAAAATTCCTCAAAACCTACAATAATATGTTTAGACAGGGAAAATACAAGCTAATGAAACCAAAAAATAACAATTATGAGTGCTAAAAGATTCAAAATCCAAGTTTTGTAAGTTATGTCCTACCTTGCATCCTGACTGATGATGGTTACCTAGAACCAATGTAGGTTAGGAAGAACTGATGATGGTTAGGTAAAACTGATGTTGGTTATGCTTGACTAATGTCAATCTCTATGTAAATTCAAGTTAGCATAAAAAATAAAAATATGGCAAAAACAAAGATAAAAATCTAATTTTAGATTTATTCAAGCATTTATTTGAAAATTTAGGAGTTATATCTTGGTCTCCCTGGCATATGGTATGTTTTTAGGTCCCATCAGGCATGTTATTTGTGACCATAGGAATTTGACAATAGATAGGATGTTATACCAAGTGTTAGTCCATAAAATAATGAAATCAACACACTAACATGCTAACATCTCTAAGCCTAGATCATAGGGGAGCATAATGGATAAAACACAATTAAAATCCCAACTAAAATGTAAATAATAAAAATCTTTACCTTCCTTGAGAGATCCAACTTATTTTTTCATAGTTTTCTTGGTTTGTGCTCAAAGGGTCTTTAGCAATGGAGTTTGATTTGCTCCTCTCATTGGCACCATTGTTGGCTTGATATCGCTTGTATTTGCTTGATGTGTCTTGGCTCAATATTTTGTCATTATAACATTATTGATATAAATCATGCTACAAAACCTACATTATAACTCTATAATTTCCAAGCTCTTAAATGAAGAGACAAAGGCTTGTATTTATAATCTTAGGAACTAAACCCAACTCAAGGTGAGTTAAAGTGTGGTTTAAAAATAGAATGGGTTCAAACCTAACCTATGTGAATTAATTAACCTCAGTAGAGTTAAAAGGTGTCAAAATCTCATTATTTCAATGAATAGGCATGTGAAAGATATTTTGAGATATTTGTAAAGGCTTGACAACTCACAAAAGGTAATCATGAAAAGCTAGGATATTTCATATTTTTGAATTTCCTTTTTTTAGTAATTCATTAATTGTACATACATAATTCAACTAGACATTTAATTTGGTTTAGATTTTTAGTTAATTATAATTAGCCATTTAGCTTTTTCAATATTTTATTTTATGTTCATGTGTGCCACTTAATAGGTTCATAGGCCAAATTACATGTTATGATGTCGTAGGATTATTAGAGATGAATCTATGATAGGTTTTTATTGTTTGCAATAAGATACCCCAATTAAGAATGCCTCAACATGATTTTAAGCTTTGATAAATGATACACAATCAAATTTGGGGAGTTTAGTGATTCCTAGGCTTAATTTTCAATTATTGGTAAGAATCGGTCTAAAGTCCAGTCAATGGTCATTGGCTGCTAGATTTAGGTATCTACAACTAATAGAATAAAATTATGGGAATTTTGAGCATAAAAATATAAATTTGAAGATTGGAGTGCTCTTTTTATGAATTTTAAAGATTCCACATCATTCATCTAGTCCATACTTGATGCATGGTCCCATTGGGCATGTCATTATGTATCTTTAAGAATATGAAGAACAACAAATTCGTTAGTTATTTGTTAGTTAATCTTAAGAAAATTCAAGTATAACAATGAAATGAAACTAAACCACTCTTTCCTAAGTACTAAGGGATCTTAATATAATGAACAAAACCATAAATAAGAGAGAATAATATACAACAATTTTACCTCCCTTGTCAAAATTAGTGTCCACTTGTTGGCATCGAAGATGTTCTTGCTTGATCTATGGCATTAGATACTTTGATCAATGTATTCTCCTTCTTGGCATAATTTTTCTAAGGCCACATGTGGTTTGGCTTGGCTTGGTGTAAATATTTATATCAATTTGGAATTATAACATTATTTTGATGGCTTCTTGAAGGCATTCCTATAGAATAACCTTACATACAAAAGCTTGTTTGAGTATAGTGAGGGCACTTGTATTTATAGGTCTCAAAACTAACTTTAATCCTAGGGAGGTTAGCTTTAGTTCTAGCTTTGGTTGAGTCTAAAATAACCTAAGTTTAGTTTAGGTTACCCCTAAGTTGGGTTAAATTAATCATGAAGTCTTGACAACTCATTTTAGATATTTATGAGCCATGGCAACTCATAGAAGATATTTTTGAGGTTTTAATTTATTTTCTTGAATTTTAGGAATTATTAAAACATTTTATTAGCTCCCTTGACTTTGACCTCATGTTTATTGAAAAATATTTTTTTAGACAAATGTAACTCTCTAATTCAACTTGAAACTTTTACTTAAGCAAGCTAATTGAGATTTTCTTTTTAATTAATCTTGCATAGAGTTTTTGGCTTTTATGAATTATTTTCAAATGTTTTGCATTAATAGATCAACAAACTAAAAATTTCAATTTATTAAGTAAAAATTTTACTAGGGTTGAATCCAAGCTAAGATATTAGTGCATACAAGGTAATACCTTAAATAATCAAGCCTCAACACATTTTTAGGCTGTTACATTCCTTATGCAGATGAATTTGGGTAATCTAGGTGATTTCTAGTCTTAAATTATGTCATTTGTTAAAAATTGATCTGATACCCAGTTTGGACATGAAAATGGCCAAAAATGAGTGTCTACACCCATTAGACAACCAACTACTTAGTGTCAATCATGTCAAAGAGTTACTCAAGGCCCATAAAGGCTACCATATTCTATAGTACATACTCAATAATTTAGTATGTTCCATAGATAACATAGGCAATCAAATGTCCTCCTACTATGCAATGGACCCCATAGACACCTCAACCCTCTATATTTACCCATTATACACTATGGTTTATGAGTAGTTATCATGATATATATGGTACACCACATGACTCTGTATTATATCTTGACCCATCCACACTTGGTACCTCCCATCTACATTGGATGACCCCTCCACTAGTTGATACATGCACATCTTGTGATCCTTCTATTTATGGGATCATTGGTTATATTTTTTTCAAATTTTAAATATTTAAAACATATTAAAAAAATTGAATAATCATAAAATTAAAAATTATTCAAAAAAATTAAAATCAAGACATTATCATGACATGATTGTTAGTTACATTATTTACATATGTTATTTATCACATGTTTGGTAGATGACATAATATTTTCATAAACACATATGTTTCAAGGTATATAAGTGTTATACATGAAATACAAGTTACACATGGACATATAGATGTCTTAATTTTCTCTACCTCATGGACATGTTGATATTGGGAGCATCTTGTACCACTAGTTTCACTATTATAGGTTATATCTTTCTATGACCTTTGTATAACATCCTCATAGGGATTTACTAGAATAATGTAGTAATTTTTTTTTATAATATTTACTCAAAACTTATTATTTCATTAGATTACACCATGAGAATATAATTATTTATCTTTAACATACTAAACTAAGAACATTAACTTAAGCAAACATGTATCAACAACATTTACTGACCACTGAAAATTAATCACAATTACACAAGGAAAGTAATCTTAATATCCATCCATAGTAAAATAGTATATTCACCACTATAAAGGTATTAAAAATAATTAATTACATTTCCAATATGCATATAACCTCATCATAATTACAATTATAGATACTATACTCCATGGAGTTTGAGTCACTCTAACTCAACTGTATTTTTGATAATATCAAGTGTAGTCTATAAGTAAGTAAAAAATTGGGGAGAGAGAGCTTCATCTAATCACTTTTCCACACCAACCACAAACAATGAATCTCCTACATAATTCCCCAAACAAGTAATGGCCCTCACTTCATGGATGGGTAGATAGTGATGGCAAGGCAATCTAGAGAGACATGTTAGTACTTATGTGCTATAAGATTTTTACTACAGAATTTGTATCATAAATAAAATACAATCTAACATGATATCATAAAAACATGCAAATAATACATATGAAATTAAAATATTTATCTAACATTACTTTGATCAAAGTTTTTAAATAGTTATTGATCTCAAGGATTAGTCAATTTCATACACACCACTTGATCAAATTACCTTCATCTGGCATTGGTGATGCTAATTAAGCCATTAAAATATTTTTCACTTCTTAGTTAGAACCATCAATGATATATGTGGTTAATATTTATAATAATCAATAGGTTCATGCAATTATTTCTACTACCAAGTATAATCCATATACTAGTTACAAAAATAATTACTATTCATGCATTTAGTCTGTCAAACATATGAATGAACCTTATTTATAATATACATCCCATACACAATATTTATGACAAGCAAGTTTATATACCATATGTGTATAATACAATTCATTCCAAAAATCTATTTTTCTTTAGTAAATGTTATGTACAAAAATTATCATTTTCATAACTTAAAGCTCAAACCACTCATTATAACCAGAATTTGCAACTTACATATAGATTTGCAAAAGTTATTTATAAACATCTAATTATTCATCCCAAAACTTAGGCTACATGTATATAGTTATAGATCCCAATTCATCAAGATTTTGTGACATGTGCTCAGTCACATACTATAAATATATTAATGCCACCTATTTTATAGATATGGGCTATACACATATAGGAGGACCTAGGTTCTCATATACATATATTTTGTATATTTTTATGTGTTTCTATTATTTATACCCCATAAAAAATATTATTTAAAAAATATTTATTGTTTTTATGTTCACAGTTTATATCCATTTTACATAATTCATTTCAAGTTTATACATAACTAGTAACGTAAATTCATAAACCCTTAACTTTTGGTAAAATATACATCTGTATATAAATCAATATGATGTTTATTGATAGTCATACTTTTTATAAATTTTATTTCTATATTCCTTTATAATCATGAAAATTTCACTAAATTTTTGACCTTTATAATTGATGAGTACACACTATGACTCAATATAACCATAATATATCATCCTTCACAACCATTAATATGCCATTTAGATTGAGCATTACATGTAGTCTTAAGACTTATAACTAGACTAAGGTAGAAGATGAATGTTTTTATCTCTTTAAACTTATGTGAGTCTGAGTTAGAATTCTTTACATAATGTTCTAACTATTTTCATGTTTAGTTCTCCATTTTTTATATGTACAGGTATTATAGCATCTAAAAAAGAGTCTTAATATGATCTCATGAAGACAAGGAAGGGCCTTAGTCATAAACCTATCATTCTAGTGAAGTTCTATATTTTTCTAGGCATTCTATAAACCTCAATAGATAGCTAATGACTTTCACAATTGTGCTATGGATTTTGATACTTGAGCTATGAATTTTGATAGTAGAGCTATTGATTTTGATAGTCGAGCTCTAGACTTTGACAACTGAGCTATGGACTCATCTAAAACATGTTTCCAAAGCATTCCAAAGGTTCCTTCAACCATTTCATGATGATCTAAAATCATCCAACTATATTTTAGATACTTTTTATTTTTTTGTGTATATCTATAATAGACTTATATCTATATGTAACTTTCCATTTCTAAATTTTCATGGTTTTTCAAACATATATACATAGTCAAAATGATTCATTGTTTTTATTTATAAATAGTCTTATACAGATAGTTATATCATTACTAGTTTAAAATATTTATTTTCATAGTCATTATATATGATAAATCCCCAAACTAACTTTTAAAACCAAAAGAACATAGAAATTATAAATTGATTCTTCTCAATTTTTATAGACATCGACTTCGTACCAATCTAATTGTACATCAAACCCATACATTACATCCATATGCTCAGAGTATCAACATTCATTTTTCTAATTATATAAATGTAATATATATTCTTAAGTAAAACATAATGCATATATTTATCAACCATCTACCTAGGTTTTATATGTTTATCATAGCAAGTTAAATACTTTAAACCCTAGCAAATGAACATAGTTTTTATTTGCATTTCTAAGGAATTTAGAGAGTATAGGGTTAGTGTTGTGGATGGTCGAGCTATCCATAGGGATAAAATTGTACCTTTCATTTAAATTGTTATCATTTCAAACCCCTGTGTCAAATTTATTCACACAAAAAAAATTTTAAGTTGATACAAATAAAATAACATCACCAACTTTTTCAATGCTACCAAATTAAAATAAGAAGATCTCTTTCTTCTTGCTATGCTCATTTCCTCTTCTCCTCAGTTGTGTCCCTTATTTTCTATGGATTTCTTCTTATCAAAAAAATTTGCAAATCCCAAATCAATCACTCCAAGTTAGTAATGCATGCATAATCCACCATTTTCCACTTAACTCACTAAGCTCCTAGTTAGAAAATTAGAAAAAACCCTAATTAATATATCAAGCCTTCTTGTAATTCTCTATTTATTATTTTTTTAGTCAATTCAAACTTTGCATTCCAATTAAGTTTATGTGATCATATGAATTTGATGTAGATGGGAGGTTAGTATTGTGTTAGAACATAAAATAATGAAATGAACACACTAACATGCTACCATATCTAGCCTAGATCATTGGGGAAACATAATAAATAAATTAAAATTAAAATCACAACTAAAATTTAAATAACAACAAGATCCTTACCTTGATTTAATTCTCCAAATTATTTTTCATGTGGCTTGCTCGGCTTGTGCTCAAAGAATCTTTGTCAATGGAGCTTGGCTATCTCCTTGGCACCATGGTTGTCTTATGGCTTATGCTTGCTTGATGGCTTGGCTTATGATTTTGGCATTATAACACTATTGATTTCAATCTTTCTATAAAACTTGCATTATAATTTTACTCTATCCAAGCTCTCATAAATGAGAGGTAAATGTTTGTATTTATAGGTTTAGAAACTAACCCTAATCCAAGTTGAGTTAAGGTGTAGTTTAAACATAGAACTGATTCAAACATAACCTAAGTGATTTAATTAACCCCAGTAGATTTAAAAGGTGTCAAAATCTCATGATTTACAATGAATAATCATGGGTGAGATATTTTTGGATATTTTCAAAGGCTTGAAAACTCACAAAAGGTAATTATGAAAACCTAAGATATTTTTGATTTTTGAATTTCCTTTTTAAGAATTTCATTAATTGCTTATGGATAATTAAACTAGGTTTTTAATTTGATTTAGAGTTTTAATTAATTATAATTAGGCTTTTAGAATTTCCTATATTTGATTTAATTTCATGTGTGTACTTGTCCCATTTAATAGGTATATAGGCCAAATTGCATGTTATTATTCCTCAGGATGATTAGAGATGAATCCATGAGAGGTTATTATTGATTATAGTAGGATATCCTAATTAGGGATGTCTCAATGAGATTATTAGATTTGATGAATCATACACAAGTAAATTTGAGATGTTCTATAATTCTTAGGCTTAATTTTCAATGGTTTGTAAGAATCGTTCTAAAGTTTGGTTGAATCCATTGGTGTCCAATTTTAGGTGTCTATATTCTGTCCCTATTTGGGAAGATGTTATAAGTTGTAAGCATAGTAACATCTTCTTAAAGAATGAAAAAGGCATATATGCCTAAAATAAAATGATGATTGAAGAAAAAGCTCCACACAATATTATGGAAGCCTATAATGATGCCCCCTTGAGGGAGTGTCCATCATGTGTTTGATGGGTGTTCCCTCAAAAATAAGCAAGAAGAATAATGAAATTAACCCATGGGTGAGATTAATCAAGTCAAGAAAATGCTTACATAAATTGATTTAAAAGAGTACTAATTTTCCCAAACTTGGTTATAATTAGTAACAAAGGGTGCAACACTAATTTGTCTATAGGTAGTTATAATCAATGGCAATGGCATATGCCCTAGTTAAGGCTGATGATTCAAAATAATGATTTTCCCATAGGCAATTATAATCATTAAGATGACCTAGTTTTAAAAAAATGATATGGGATTGTGCTTTAGTATAGTAGATTGACAAATATAACTCAAGGATATAACCTATTACACATATTAAATATGAGCAAGTGTAAAGGTAGGTGTGATAGTCTAATGACTGAATAAGCCACAAATAACCAAGCATATGAGGATGCACCAATTGATGAAAGAGATGAATAGAATAATAAAGGTTAATCAATGTAAATGATTTGGTTTTACCTAGTAATGCAAAGATTATTGTCCTTATTAACATTCATATAACTATAATTCTCAATGAGTTGATTTGATCAAGGATGGGTACAAGAATTTACCAAGGTAACCAAGGAGAAACTTCTACGAATCCATTGCTTATAATACTTCTTGAGATAATTTTTGTTTTATCATGTGATGGTATGCATCCTAATATAAAACACCATGATAACTTATCTAAAATATGCATAAGTACTGACTCATGATCCAATAAATAATTAAAAATAATGCACCAATGATAAAAACCATGATGACAATGTTGGCGTATGAATATGGATGGACCCAAGAATAATACGCAAGGAATAACCCAATGAACGCATGTAGACTAAGTTGAGGCAATGGTACTAAAATCAAACAAATAAGGAAATATACAAATAAACAAACAACACATAGAAAGCAAATAAACAAACAAAAAAATAGAAAATAAACACATAGAAAGCCTGAAAGTAAAATCAAAAGAAAGGATACTAATAATGGATTTGCCCCATTAGGGTGGATCAAGGATGACAAAATAAGATTAGATAGGACAAATGTTTTTGGATTTTAAAATTTTATGAATGTTTTTGGAATTTTGTAATTATATCAACCCGATTGGAAATTATAAGATACTAAATGGTCCAACTCACAAAATAGTGAGATTGTTGCTTAGGTTGCTCATAAAAGGGTGAGAGTTAGGTTTCTCTCAAAATGGTAAGAGCATTATAAAAGGGAGACTGAGATGACCTCAACATGAATTGAGCATGACCTAAATAGTCCCAAAATGACCTCAATTCACAATAATTTTGTCCACATAAAAGGTGGGGAGAACTTGACCAAGTAATAACAAGTTCTCAAATCTATAAAATGGCCAATCAAATAAGAGTAGTAATGGTAAGGTGGTGTGGAAATGCATGGTAAAATGTGGTGTTCCTATTTTTCCCATAAAAAGTTATAATTAGGAAATAATAACATAATTTAGTGATACTAATTTGGCCATAGGTGGTTATAATTAGCAATACAAGATGGACTACTAATTGGCCCATAGGTGGTTATAATCAATAGCACCAATCGAGCATAAATGAAAGATAACTTTCTAGATCAAATATCACACTACTTTCATAAATTTCCATTTAAACACATAATTCTAAAAATGCTAAAATTGGATCAAAATCCCCTCATTGAAGGTGTGGGAAGAACCAAAACAACCAAGATCAAAAAGGGATAGGAAAGATAACTAAAATAGGCTTTGGTATAAATAAATATGTATGGTAAAATGGTAAAGGGTATGGTATAAATATGATGATGGTATGAAGATTAGGTAAAATGGTAACAAGGTTTCCCCTAAGTGGTAAGGTAAGGTAATGGTAGGGTATGGAACAATGGCAAGGGAATGGAAAAATGAAAATGGCAAGGTATATGGCAAATGACAATGGCATGGTAAAAGGTCTTTGGCCTAGGTGAATGTTTTTGGTGTTCTTTTTGATGTGGAGATGCATGTCCTGATCAACAAATGAGATAAATAGAATAGTCAATCATGTAAATTGCTATCCCACACCTCTTTTGTATAGCTGCTCTATCAAGAACTGGATGATGATTTGGGTGCTATGAATGTTGTGATATTCATTATTCATTGATTTTGTTTCCTTCAAACATTAAGACAATGTATCTTTGTAGCCTCTACAAAGGAAAGTGCAACCAAGGATGATAAATAAAGATAAAAAATAGATGATAGGTATAATTTGGAAATGTATAAGTAGATTATAATGGAATATTTAATGGTTGGGAAACAAATGAAGATCAAGGTTTTCAGGCACACACAATGTTGTTGATTCTAGATTCGACATAACTTTGGTTGTGATGGGGCTGAAGATTTTTATATATGCTCTTAATAAGACCACCATATTTTTTTGTTGTTTTGGCCTAAGATTAGCTACCATTTGATTAGGCCTCTAAAAGGGTTTTACTAGGACATTATTCTTCTTCTACATGAATTTGGTCTTGGCCTCCCTGATGTCCTTTAACTGATATGTTGCCATGGATGTAGTTTAATAAGGTGTGATTTTATTAGTCCCAATCTAAACTTATGGGAGATGTAATGTTAATGAAATTTCTAGGTTGGTTGGTGGTAATGGTATATGAAATAGTAATGGAATGCGGAGAGGAAACACAATCCTCGTAGAAGATACTAGGATAAATAATGTCTAAGTTGAAGTAATCATCCTCAAAAACCATAGAAGGATCATAAATATATTCAAATTGACTTATGAGGCATGTGTAACCAATGTTTTAATAGTCATGAATGTATTCTAATTTTGAATCTAAGTTTAACACAAAGGACTCTAAATTTGATGTTGAGACTAATATTGATTCTGATTCTAATGCTAAATCTGATGTTAATTCAAGAATAGAACTTGACTCTAATTCTAATTCTTCATCTAGTGTGGATGCTACTATAATTATGTCTTGTTGAATGTTTGTTTTTGGATAAGTAATGGCCTATGCTGGTATAATGGGCTCTACAAAGACTATTTTGTCAAAGTGAGACTCCTCAACAATGGGAAAAAGGTCAAGAGATAACTCCTTAGAGACTGGTTTGTCAAAGGGGGATCTTAAAAAATAGGCATATTTTTGAGGTAATCATTTTCCCAAAGGTGTTTATAATCATTAATAAGTGAATTAGCAAAGACTGGCTTATCAGAGTGAGACTCTTCAATAATGGGTATAGGATCACAAGTTCATTCATCACATATTGACTCATCATAAATGGGTGGTTCAACAAAAACATCATGGATTAGTTGGTTATCTTGGCCTTGGTTTATAAGTAGTTTTAAAATATTAGTTTTTAATATTTCTTGGTCCTCAAATGATTGGCTCAGTTGGAGAGGTATTGATTGGCTTGGTTAGGGCTAGATAATTGGTGAGGGTTTTCTAAAGTGTGGAATGGTTAGCAATGAATAAAGGATTACCTATAGTTGGATAATGAAATGTAATCATAGAGCTTGGTTGCTTTCATAAGCTAAAGGATGAGGTCTTAGAATGGTAATGGTAGGGTGTTGTGAAGCTTTACTACTTTCACAAGCTAAAGGATGAAATCCTAGTATGGTAATGGTATTCATTAGATGTAATAGAGCTTGGTAGCTCATGTAATCCAAAATAGGGTCAATGGTATAGGTGGGGAATCAGATACCATGATCATTGAGATAGAAAACATTGTATATTGATCAACCAAAAGAAGGTACCATCAAACACTATGTTTGGCTTTGTTCCCCAAATTGAGAATTGTAAGGAGGATAAGAATATGTCTCACTAACCACTTCTTCACCATATTGGTCATGCCAGTTAATTTGTTTGACTATTCTATCATATCTTGGATTGTATGTATTTTCACCATAATTGTAATGATATATATCCACATCCATGATAAACATTTTTCAAAAAAGCCTAGAGTTCTATAAACTCTTAAAAATAATGTCCAAAGGACAAAAGGTTTAAATTTGGTGTAACTTGGTCTAGGGGAGTTGTATCTCCAAAATGATGTGTTAAAACTTGGTATAAAACAATCTAACATCAAATGTCTCACACATAAAATTGGCATGTCAAAATTTATGGATAAAGTGTTTCAAATAGGTCTAATCTAGGAAAGTAAAAGTTTCTATGTCTTTTGGCCAAATGCGATGTCAAAAGCTAGGATCAAACAAGGAATATACTAGGACTTTTGGCCAAAAGTGGTATGAAAATCTAGAATTTAAACAAAGGTGAGATTTTAATCTAAAAACTTGGTTCACTTTGGTATAGACTAGGCATACAGACTTCAAACATGAACTTAGTTAGTTGGCATAAGTCATATGGAGAGATAGGCTATTTTATCCCAAATAAAAGGCACAAAAAATAATGAAAACTAGGCTCCTTTAACAAGATAAACAAAGGTTAATGGTATAACATCACTAGGCAAAGATCCAAGCTATAGTTTGTTAAGTTGGGTAATGAATTAACTTAAGTTACACAACCCAAAAGAGAAAGATCAGTGTCTAAGCCCCAATTAAGCAAGGCATAAATATAAATCAATCAATATTTGAATTGAAATTGGAAAGGTTAATTAAAAAATCAACTTAAGAAAATAGGCACCCTTAAACAAATAATAAGATAGAAAAAATGGAATGTCAAAATGACACAAGACAAAGATTCAAAATACATGCATGGCATTGATTCTAAAAAATGGCATTTGGCACAAGGCAAACAAGTCTATGAAACAAATTTTAGTAGAATAATGGCATTATCACTCTCTAAATATGTAACAATAGTTTATTTTAAAGACTCCAAGGCACAAAATTGAAATGAATTGGGTAGCATAACATTACCCATTTTAATCAAGTGACACGCACACACAAACAAGTTTTGACAAAAAAATTTAAGGTAAATGTGTGTAATAAAATGTCTAGCATAACACCTCCTCAAACAAAAGAATGATGTATAAAAAAACATTGGTATGACATGGTATAACAAATAAATGGTTTTAGACTCAAAAAGACCAAGCATTAAAAGGATGACATGACATAACATCTAAATTTAACATCCTAGATCCTATAACTAACAAGGTTGGTTAAATGGGGTTGACTAAAACTATAGTTTTTTAACATCTATATTGATCCCAAGTGTGATTAACACTATAGAAGCATCACATAAATTGATTTCATATTGATTAAATTACTATTCAAAGGTTTATTCCTTTTCATAGTGATTCCATCTATATAATGCTTGGTGGAATCCCCTGGTTAACTAGACTTGACTCAGGTTTTTATTATGAAAGGAGAGGTTAGATGCTTAACCCCCTGGTTCTCATAGTATGTGTACCTTTATTTTTATACCCCACCATGGAGTGGGGTTAAAACACTATCAGTAGATAAAGTCTTGGGCCAATTCTTCCCTAAATAACTCATAAAAAAGTGATGAAATCCCCTTCATAAGCCAAATTTCATGAAAAGAAATGATTAAGTGGAAAGACTTTAGAGGTTGCTTTTAGATCACCCAAACCATGCAGGCTTTGGGGAGAGCCTAAACAACATTATTTTCATGCCTTGGACTAGGCAAAATATGCAAGTGAAAAGGTTCTTTTGGTCACCCATGTTCCCTATAGGGGATGGTGGGAGAGCATACATGTACTCTTCATTGTGTTCAAACAAGCAAACAAGTCCAAACAAACATGGCATAAAATGAACATTTTCCAAACATGAACTAAGTGATTTAAAGTTCATTTTAAAGCACCAAAAATTAAATGTTTTGTGAAGTTTTGGCCCCTTTGGCATTGGTTAAAACGTGTAAAAACTTTGAAAAACATCTAAGGCATAAAAAATGAACTATGTTTTTTTAAAACACCAAAAGATGAAGTGAGCAAGATTAAAACACATTCAAATGAAGTTCCTTAACCCCTTAGATTATTTTCAAAATCTTGAAATAACTTTCACAAAATAAGTTCAACACAAATCATCTGGTTTCATTTTAAGCACTAAAAACCAAATGTGCAAGACTTAGCCAACTTCATTTCAAACACCAAAATAAAGTGTTAAAAAACCATTCAAACTTGTAAATTCATGTTATAATCCCACCTTGGACCTATAAGGGTTATATATTTTCCTCCTACTTTGAATCATAATCAATAATGATTAAATAAACTTTCAAAATGTATCTCTTAGGTTTCTATTTTTAAATGATAGTGATTGATATCAGTCACTTATGATCGATATCGATCAACCTGTGATCGATGTCAATTATTAGGGAACCGATGTTAGTTAGTAATAACTAATATCAGTTGATAGAGACTAAGATCAGTTGCTTGTGAACTTGAAGGAAAAAACAACATGATATACAAATTTTAGTTATCTCAATATTAGTGCAAAAACTCAACAAAACTTGCAATAGGATGATTAGACAAAGAAAACACAATTCAATGAAACCTAGAAACTTTAAAAGATTCAAAATCCCATTTCAATATTTTGTGAAATATTTATGCAAATTGAAGGTAAACTGATAGCATATTCTAAAAATTTAGGATAAAACATGTGGTTTTAAAAAAAATCATCAAAAATAGAATCTAGATGACCCCAAATGAAGCTCCAAAAGATGGCCTATTAGCTTATTGTTTTGCACAATGACCGAGGTCAGTTCTAGGGATGCACATAGTGATTGATGTCAGTTATAAAGGACTATTTTTAGTTAGTAAGGACTATTAGTGGT
The DNA here is from genome assembly GCA_037957365.1 of Torreya grandis. NCBI lineage: Eukaryota > Viridiplantae > Streptophyta > Pinopsida > Cupressales > Taxaceae > Torreya > Torreya grandis. The sequence goes on from JARHVA010001889.1 coordinate 942,764, forward strand.
TAGGGAAAACTGATGTTAGTCTCTGTGTAAATTTGAGTGAATACAAAAAATAATAATATGGCAAAAATAAAGCTAAAACTCTAATTTTTAAGATTTTCAAGCATTCATTTGAAAATTTTGGAGTTGCATCTTTTTCTCATTTGTATGTGGGATGATTTAAGTCCCACCAATCATTCCATTTATGATCATAATAATTTGACATGGAAAAGAGGTTAGTATTGTGTTAGAACATAAAATAATGAAATCAACACACTAACATGCTAACATCTCTAACCTAGATCATAGGGGTAGAATAATAAACAAAAACAAATGAAAATCACAACTAAAATGTGAAAAACAACAAGATTATTAGCTTCCTTGAATGCTCCAAATGATTTGTCATGTGGCTTGCTAGGCTTGTGCTCAAAGAGTCTTTGGTAATGGAGCTTGGCTATCTCCTTCTCTCCTTGGCACCATGGTTGGCTTGTGGCTTATGCTTGCTTGATGGCTTGGCTTATTATTTTGGAATTATAACACTATTTCTTTCAATATTGCTATAAAACCTAAATTATAACTTTAATCTATCCAAGCTCTTATAAATGAGAGGTAAATGCTTATATTTATAGGTTTAGAAACTAACCCCAACCCAAGGTGAGTTAAAGTGTAGTTTAAACATGGAATGGGTTCAAACCTAGCCTAAATGAGTTAATTAACCCCATTAGAGTTAAAAGGTGTCAAAATATCATGATTTTCAATGAATAGGCATGGGTGAGACATTTTAGGATATTTACAAAGGCTTGACAACTCACAAAATACAATTATGAAAACCTAGGATATTATTGATTTTTGAATTTCCTTTTTTAGAATTTCATTAATTGCTTATGGATAATTCAACTAGGATTTTAATTTGATTTAACATTTTAATTAATTATGATTAGGATTTTAGCATTTCCAAGATTTTATTTAATATTATGTGTGCACTTACTCTGTTTAATAGGTCTATAGGCCAAATTGCATGTCATGGTGATTAAGGATGATTAGAGATGAATCTATGATAGGTTATTGTTGCTTACGATAGGATACCCCAATTATGGATGTCTCAATGAGATTCTGAGTTTTGATAAATGATGCACAAGTAAATTTAGGGCATTCAATTATTCTTAGGCTTAATTTGTAATGATTGGTAAGAATTTTTATGAAGTCCAGTTGAAGACATTGGTGGCCAATTTTAGGTGTCTATAGTTTTAACCTCGAGTAAATCATTCAATAAGTCTACTAGTGTCATGATAACTAATACTTATAAATCTCTATGTAGTCCATGCATATAAATCAAGACTAGACTTAGATTTTAGGATAGAGTTTTAGGATATTCAAACCCCAAAAATATAAAATAAAGATAACTATCCCTTTTTAATACATCTAACAAGTATTAAATTATGTCTAACTAATTAGTTATGTTCTTTACTATTATATATAGGCTATATATGTCTTTATAATAGCTTGTCATATATTGATATTCTTTAATATCAATCTTAGTGAGATTAATGTTATTAAGACATTAACTAGTCTATATAAAATAACAATAAGATGTTATCTATAATATTTACATTTCCATATTCTTACACAAACATGAATAGAATAATCTTATATAAGCATACTATAGTTTTAAGTATGAAGTCTACGTATAAATACAAAATACAAACTCCTATTAGATTTATCCCATATAAATGTGTTAACGTTTAAAACATGCAAGTTATAATATCTACTGCATTTACTTTAAAAACATACTAACTCTATCAAACCAAACACAAAATGCATATTATGTTCTATAAACCTAATGTGATGTGTGCATGGGTCTTAGAAGATTTCTCAATCATCCTTCACTATCTCCATCTATGCCACCCTCTCCAATAATGTTGTCCCTCCATCACATTATGAGGTATGAACTCTCCTGCATCACACTCATGACAAGAAGGTAGTTAATTACATCATGATATAAATCATAAAATAATGCTATAACAATAAGTAGCATAATTATTATGTACAAAATTCATAATTAGTGATCTCATAATAATGAACTCATGAAATATAAGTAACACACATCTATCCCATAATAGCATATGACTTATGATTTATTTGAAAAGTAACAAAACAAATTAACTATAATATTAATCCATGGATAAATATGTAAATCAATTTAGGTGAGAGAATTAGGATATAACATCTTTCCCCCTAAAATAAGTCATCATCTTGATGACACTTATTCAAACAATAGTTTTGAATAAAAAATAGAGTTTAATATAATAAAAACATAGTATCTAACATCAATCAAGCAAACAAATGTGAAAATAATCTATAGAACTCTTCATAGTCCTCCTAAGTCATATTATCCTTAGAGTATTGGTCCCACAATACCTTGCACTGTGACATTTCTCTATTTCATAAATGAAGTTTATGAGTGTCAATTGATCTTATTGGTTCTACCATAATCACCCTAGGATCTATAACCTACAAATCATTTCAATCTAACACATGTGAAGGATAAACTATATACTTCTTAAGATAAGATACATGGAATATGTTATGTAATATAGCTAGGGATGGTGGAAATGCAATCCTATACGCAATAGGATTGACCACTTCTAAAACATCAAAGGGTCCCACATATCTTAGTGAAAATTTTGTTGAATTCTTGAATTTAATCAAGCTCTTTTGCAACTTAACTCACAAAAATACATTATCACCTACTACAAACTTGCTAGCTATTCTCTTCAGATCAACATAGATCTTCTTCCTATCATTGGCCTTAGCCAATATTTGTCTGATTATTTTAACTTGCTCTTCTATTTCTTAAATCATCTCATGTCCAAATACTACCCTATCTTCTAACCTGTCCTAACTAATTGGCATCTTGCACCTTCTCCCATAAAGTGCTTCAAATAGTGCCATCTTCAAAGTAGATTGGTATAAGTTTTTATATGAAAACTCAATCAATATAAGGTATTATTCCCATTTGTATTATTGATCCTCTAACACCTTATTAACTCACTCAATTTGACCATCAGTCTATGGGTGATAAGCAATACTAAATTTTAATTGCATACCTAAAGCTAAATTTAGAGTTAACCAAAATCTAGAATTCATTCTTAGATCATGATTATGATCTTCTCTAAAAACCATTAAATCAATAAACTTATTTTATGAACCTCCTCATAAGAGTTAGTGCATCATTTATCAAATTGCCTAGGATAAAATGTGTTATCTTGGTTATTTTATTGACTACAACCAAGATCATGTTATGTGTATTCCATGACAATGGTAACCTTGGATAAAGTCCATACTAATTACCTACATTTCCACTCTAGTATGTCATGTGGATATAAAAATCTAGTCTGATGCACATGTTTAGCTTTTACTTTTTGACATTTCAAACAATGTGACATGAAGTTCATTACATATTTATTTATTCCTTTCCATAAATAGTGGTGTAAGCTCTACCATAAGCTTTGTTACTCTTGGATGTCCTGAATATAGGAAATTATTCAGTTACTTTAGCACTGTGTTCCTTAGATTCTCTTAATCTTGCGCATATAACCTTCCATTATAATGCAAAATACCATCACTTTTAAATTTGTATCCTTTATACCTAAGATTCTAAACATTCTTAGTTAAATTTTTCTTAACTTGGTCATATAATTTATTACCTAGAGATAACTCAATCACATAATCCCTAAAATTACTCCTGATAGTAGTGATAGGTTATATGTACCTTTTATGACTCAAAGTTTCATCAACTCTATTCTTGTTACCTTTGATGTAATTAATATCAAAGTCATAGATAAAATTTCTAACCAACACCTCTAATGAGCATTCAAATTTGTTTGGGTGAAAATGTATTTGATCCCCAAGTTATCAGTCTTGAGCTCAAACATTTTTCTCAATAAATAATGTCTCTAAAATTGAAAATCATGGACAATTGCTACAAGTTTAAGATTATGAGGGTTGTAATTCATCTCATAATGCTTTATATTCCTTTAATCATAATCTACTACTACACCATCCTGCATAAGGACTCTTCCTAGTCCATCCCTAGATGCATCTATAATAACTAAAAATTTACCATTGGGATTAGGAAATATTAACACTAGTGTTGAAGTAAGCCTTCTTTTTAATTCTTGAAATACTACTTCACACTTATTTGACTAGATAAAACTTTGATTCTTATGCTACAAAGATATAATCAAATTAGTTATCTTGTAAAAATTTGAGATGAATTTCCTACAATAACCTAATAATCCCATAAAACTCCTCAATTTATGCACATTCCTTCATGTCATCTAATCCATAATGGTTATTATCTTAGTTGAATCAACATAAATACCATATGTTAAGATAGTATGTCCTAGATATTGCATGTTTTTTTAGAAAAATACACACTTGGACAATTTTACATATAGCCTATGCTTTTGTAGATGTTGTAAAACTACATTTAGATGTTCAATATGCTCTTCTTCATCCTTAGAGTATATAATAATGTCATCTAAAAATACTAAAACTAAATGATCTAATTAAACTATGAACACACTATTTATGAGATTCATGAATGTTGCAGGTGCATTCATCAACCCAAATGATAACATGATGAACTTGTAATGCCTATAGAAATTTCTAAATGTCATCTTTGTAATATCTTCATATTTTATCCTTAATTGATGATATCCATCTCTAAGATCAATCTTAGAAAATACCATTACTCCTCACATCTAATTGAAAAGATCATCTATTCGAAGTAGTGGACACCTATTCTTCATGGTTACTTTATTCAACATTATATAATCAATACAATGTCAAAGAGTGTCATCCTTATTATTAATGAAGACAACTAGTGTACCCCATGGTGACACACTTAGTCTGATCAACCCGTTGGATAATAATTCCTTAAGTTATACCTTCAATTCTACTAGCTCAGTGGTTGTCATTCTAAATGTAACCTTGGACTGGGGTTTTGATCCTAGTTTGATATCAATTAAGAAATCAAATTCCCATTTAATACATAATCTTAGAAATTATTCTAGATAAACATCATGAAAATTCCTAAGGAAAGTATAATCTTTAATTGATAGTTCTTTAGTTTCCTCCATTTCATTTATCTTAATGATAAATGCTTGGCATCCTTTACCTTGGGCCTTCTTGAGTTTCATTAGAAAAAATTACCTAAGTCTTAACTCCCTTTTCTCACCCTAAATTAGTATCTAATTTATAGAATCATCAAGACACTCAACTCTTTTTAGATAGCAGTCAACCTTAGCTTTATGCTTCACAATCTAGTTGACACCTAAGATCACATCATATGATACTAGTGGTGCTACATAAAGATCCACAACTATTGTGAATTTTGGCAACCTAATTTTTATTCTATTAAACACTTGTCCATTTGGACTTTAGATTGATTTCCATATTATATTGACCATGTATTTTCCATTACACCATCTTTTTTAGATAATTTATTTAGAATTATAGGAACTATAAAAAATTATGTAGCACCCATATCTATCAAAATGGAAACTGGATGATCAAAAAAAATACTTGATAGTTTTATGGGTGAAGTTTGAAATTTGGTTTGTTGATTATCAACCACTGCATGAATAGGTTGATAAAAATTTCCTTGTTGAGGGGTAGCACCTTTATTCCTTAACTTATCCTGGGTACATTAACATGCAAAATGGTCACCTCCACAGATGAAGTAACCTCCTGGTGGTCCCTTCCTATCAGATTGTTGGTTTCTCATAAAACTACCCTTAAAAACATTACCCAATTTATTTTTACTAGTACCATTATTGAATATACTATTATGATTCTTGAACTGACTCTTGGAGTCTCTACTCCTTTGCTTCTAGTTCTTATTCTTTAAATTTGGCTTTGAACTTCCAAACATTTTCTTAAACTTGTCCCTAACCTGAGCAAGAGATTTCAACTTTTGCTCTTACTTGATTACTTTCTCAAATACTTGGTCCATGGTAGATGGTCCATGAATGTCCACCTCTCCACCAATCTAGGGTTTTAATCCCATGATAAACTTCCTAATCTTGAACCTCCCATTAGCCTGATATTGAGATACATATTTTAGAAGTTTGGTGAACTATTCCCTATACTCATTTATCAATAAGTCTCCTTACTTTAAATTCTAAAAATCCATAAGATTTTGATCAAAATAAAGTTTTGGAAACCACCATGATCTAAATAGTGTCATAAAATACTCCCAATTAGTGGTGGTTAAATTCATATTAATTTCCAACTTCTTGTTGGCCCACCACATAGTTGTTTTTCTAGCCAACTGATAAGTTCCCCAAATAGATTTGGTGAACTTAGAGTAGTTATGAATCTTTAAATACTTATCCATTTTAATCAACCATTATTCATCTCCATCTCCCATAATGGTTTCATTGAACTTAGGTGGATTCACCTTTTTCATATCCCTTACCAATTCTACAGCCACACGTGCTCTTGCATCTTGAGGCACTTCCTCATGTCTCTACTCTTGAGGGGTTTCCTACATATCACAATGATCTTTAGGGTCATTCTATTGGTCTCTTTCTCATGTCCATGAATTTCATATTCTAGGTATATAAATATGTCCCTATCTCATTCATTGTCACAAGAATATAATCTAACTTTACTACTTATTTAGTGGCAAATTGGTTAAGATCAAACAAATGGTTATTGTCATTGACATTTGAAATACCCTCACCTGATGCTCTTACTCACACCATTATTATTTTTGGTAACATAAAAATATGAAAATGTTAGTGAACTCATTAAATCCTAGAGTTAGATCCACATATTTGATACCACAATGTAACATACCCATAGGGATTTAATTGAATAATGTAGTGATTTTAAAATATATATATATTTACTCAACACTTATTCTATCATTATATTACACCACAATAATATAATTAGTGATATTTAACATACTAAACTAATCACATTAACGTAAGCAAACATGTAACAACAATATTTAGTAATCACTAGCAATTAATCATGATTGCATAAGGAAAGTAATCATAATATAATCCATCCATGACTAGTACAATAGTATAGTCACCACTATAAAGGTATTACAAAAAAATAATTACATTTACAATGGACATATAACCTTATTTCAAGTATAATGATAGATACTATACTCAATGGAGATTGAGTTACTCTAACTCAACTATATCTCTGATAATCTCAATTGTAGTCTCCAAGTAAGTACATCAATGGGGAGGGAGAACATTATTAAAATGATTTTCCATACCAACCATAGACCATCAATCCCATACATAATCTCCCAAATAGGGAATGGTCCTCCCTTCATAAATGGTTAGATAGTAATAGTGTGTGAATCCAAAGAGAGGCTACTACCTATGTTGTAAGATTTTTACTACATGATGTGTATCCTAAATAAAATATGATCTAATATTATATTGCAAAAACACGTAAATCATATATATGAAATGATAGTGTCTATCTAACATTATTTTGGCCAAAGTTTTCAAATATCTATTGATCTCAAGGATGAGTCAATTTTATACACACCACTTGATCAGATTACCTTTATCTAGCACTAGTTATGCTAACTAAGCTAGTGAAGTTTGTATCACTTCTTAGTTAGAACCAACAATGCTATATTTGGTTAACATTTATAATAACTAATAGGTTCATGCAATTATTTCTACTAGCAAGGATAATCCATATACTAGTTATAGAAATAATTACTATTCACATATTTAATATGTCAAACATATGAATGAACCCTATTTATAATATACATCCCATACACAATATTTATGATAAGCAAGTTTATATACCATACGGGTATAATACAAGTCATTTCAAGAATCCATTTTCATTTAGTAAATGTAATGTAAAAAAATTATCATTTTCATAACATAAATTTCAAACCACTTGTTATAACCAGCATTCATAACTTAGATATAGATTTTCTAAACTATAAATTAGGATATGTATATATAGTTATAGATTTTATAAACACTTAATTATTCCTCCCAAAACTTAGGCTACGTGTATATAGTTATAGTTCCCAATCTGTCAAGATTTCATGACTTATGTGTTCAATCACAGACAGAAATATATTGATGCTACCTATTTTATAAATATGGGATATACACATATAGGAGGACCTAGGTTCTCATACATGTATATTTTTATATGTTTCTATTATCATACCCCATAACATAGATAATTTAAAACATATTTACTATTTTGGTGTTCATAGTTTATATCCATTTTACATAATTCATTTTAAGTTTATACATAACTAATAATATAAATTCATAAACCTTTAACTTTTGTTAAAATATACATCTGTATATAAATCAATCTAATGTTTATTAACAATCTTACTTTTTATAAAGTGTATTGCTCCATTACTTTATAATCATGAGTAGCTCACTAAATTTGTGACCTCTATAATTGATGATTCCACATATGACTCAATATAACCATAATATATCATACTTCATAGCCATTAATATGCCATTTAGGTTGAGCATTGCATGTAGTCTTAGGGCTTATAACTAGTTTAAGGTAAAAGATGAAATATTTTATCTCTTTAAGCTTATATGAGTCTAAGTTAGCATTCTTTACATAATGTTTTAACTTTTTCCATGTTTAGCCCTCCATTTTTTATATGTACAAGTATTATAGAATCTAAAGAAGAGTCTTGATATGATCTTATGAAGACAAGGAAGGGAATTAGTCACAGATCTATCATTTTAGTGAATCACTGGACTTTTCTAGGCATTATATGGACCTCGGTAGATAGTTATGGACTTTTACAGTCAAGCTATGTATTTTGACAGTTGAGCTACAAATTTTGATAGTCAAGATATGTATTCTGATAGTCGAGCTATAGATTATGATATCCAAGCTATGGAATCATCCAAAATATGTTTCCAAATCATTCCAAAAAAAAATTCAACCATTCTATGATGATCCAAACTCCTCTAGCTATATTTTACATTCTTTCTATTTTTATGCATATATCTATATATAGACTTCATCTATATATAGCTTTCCATTCTTAAATTTCCACAGTTATTTAAACATATCTACATAGTCTAAATGATTCATTATTTTGATTTATAAATAGTCTTATACATATATTTATATCATTAATAGTTTAAAATACTGATTATCATAGTCACTGTATATGCTAAATCCCTAAACTAACTTTTAAAACCAAAAGAACATAGAAATTATAAATTGATTCATCCCATTTTAAATTGACACAGACTTCATACCAACCTAATTGGGCATCAAACCTATACATTACATCCATAATCTCAGAGTATCAACCATCATTTTTCTAAGTATATAAATGTGATAGGGATTCCCAAGCAAAACACAGTGCATATATTTATCAACCATATGCTTGGGTTTTATATGTTTATCATAGTAAGTTAAATAATTTAGACCTTAGCAAATGAACATAGTTTTTTCTTACATTCCTAAGGAATTTAGAGAGTATAAGTTTAGTTTTTTGGATGTCTAATCCATATATAGGGCTAAACATGTACCTTTCATTTAAATTGTTATGATTATAAACCCTAAGTGAGAAATTTATTCACTCAAAAATTTTCCTGAGTTAATACAAATAAAATAACATCACCAACCTTTTTAACGCTGCCAAATTGAAACCAAAAAATCCTTTTATTATTGATCTACTCATTTCCTCTTCTCCTCAATTATGTTCTTTCTTCTCTATGGCTCACTTTTTATCAAAATTTCTATGTCAATCCTAAATCAATCAGAATTTACATGTATCTGCTAGCTCCCAATTAGTAGTTCATGCATAATCCACCATTTTACACTTAAATCACTAAGATCCTAGTTAACAAACTATAAAAATCCCTAATTACTATATTGGGCCTTCTCGTAATTCCCTAATTATTTTTTTTATTCAATTCCAACTTTGCATGCCAACTATGTTTCAACCCTAAGTAAATCATTCAATAAGGCCACTATTGTCATGATAACTAAAACTCATAAATCTCTACGTAGTCCATGCATATAAATCAAGATTAGAATTAGATTTTAGGATATATTTTTAGGATATTCAAACCCCCAAATTATAAAATAAAGATAATTATCCCTTTATAATAGACTGAACAAGTATTAAATTATGTCCAGCTAATTGTTTACAGTATTTGCTATTGCATATAGGTTATATATGTCTTGATAATAGTTTTTCATTTATTTATGTTCTATAATATCAATCTTAGTAATATTAACATTCTAAAACATTAATAAGACATTAACTAGTCTATATAAAATAGTAATAAGATGTTATCTATAAGATTTATGTTTCCATATTCATACATAAACATGAATAGAATAATCTTATATAAACATACAATATTTAAAAACACTAAATATATGTATAAATAAAAAAATACAAACTCCTAAAATATTTATCCCATATAATTGTGTTAAAATTTAAAACACACAAGTTCTAATATATACTATAATTTACTTTCAAAACATACTAACTCTATCAAACCAAACACAAAATGCATATTATGTTTTATAAACCTAATTTGGTGTGTGTATGGGTCTTAGAAAACTCCTTTGTCATCCTTCACTACCTCTATCTACACCACCCTCTATAATGATGCTCTCCCTTCATCATGGTCTGAGGGATGAACTCTCTTACATCACACTCATGACAAGAAGGTAGTTAGTCAATTACATCATGATATAAATCATAAAATAATGCTCTAATAATAAGTAACATAATTATTATATACAAAATTCATAATTATCCATCTCATAATATTGAACTCATGAAATATAAGTAACACACATATGTCCCATAATAGCATATGACTTATGGTTTAGTTAAAAAGTAACAAAACAAATTAACTACAATATTAATCCACAGATAAATATGTAAATCAATTTAGGTGAGAGAATCAGGATGTAATAGTTTATACCATGTTGAACTACCTATATTACTTACACATGTCTTGTTAGTTACTCATATCTTAAACTGTGATACATTAATGTGTTATTATACTAGGTTGTGACATAATACATATGGATGGTGTAGACTACTTTGTTACTCTCTTGTATGATAAGCTACTTTGTGCTTGAGTATTATTTATGGCCCCTAGACCTTATTTGATGTGACATCATTGATTCCACATGGTTGTGACATTTATATATCCCCTTTCATGTGACCCTTATCTTTATTTGTTGTTACATATATATGTCCCTCATATGTGCCCCTTGGATTTATGTGTGACACTAACACTTACACTTGTTGAACTTGATAACATTGAGTGGTGCCATGATCCATATCATCAACTTTTATTGTTTATTCTTAATTATATTAATCTTATGTGCTTAATTATACATTTATATATATATATATATATATATATATATATATATATATATTTAATATATATATGACACTTACATGCCCTACATTACATATGTTACATACATGCATTGACTAATACATATTACTATGATGATATATTCTCCACTTTATCATATGATATTACATGATGTTATCTTTTTACATGAAATAATATAGTGAACTCTTCGTTTATGATGAGTGAATTACAAGATACATCCCTCATCCCAAGTGGGGGTTATAGTTGGATTGGCATAGATACATAAGCCTCTATGAGCATAAAATTAAATTAAATTATAGGTTTTAGAGATTCAACATGGTTAAAATATGAAATGGTTTAAATACATGATATATATTGACATATAATTACATATTATGAGGGCATATGCACTCATTTTATAGATATTTGAGCACATATTCATACACATTTGGGTGCATATGCATGAGTATATTCACATAGTTTACAGGAACTATAATTATAGGTTTCTACATACACATACATTTAAGATTCATATTCTCTAATTTCACTAATAAATGTATAGTATTATATATCAATTGGTAAAAGTTTAGGGGTCATGATACTAACTCATGCGCATAAACAACAACATAGTTTATATTCGAATGTCAAATGGTTGTCATTCCACTTCAAAATTATCAAATCTATATTCTTGATGGGGATGTGAACATTATTAATTCTCTTTTGATCATGAATTTTCTATTCCACATTGAGTGAAATTATATAATCAAACATACATTCATGATGGGGGCATAAAAAATGTTCTTTCCGTTTAGATAATACTTTTTATTTACATGGATAAAACTTGAGCAAAACTATACAATTAAATTTATAATCTATTTGTAATGGTTAATTAATTTTATTTGAGTGAACGTGGGTTGATGGTTCTCTCTTTATCTACATATTTATTTAATTTAGTTCTGTAGACACCTAAAACTGGCCACCAATGGCCTTTGATCAAACTTTAGACCGATTCCTACCAACCTTTGAAAATTAAGCTTAAGAATCACTGAACATCCAAAATTTACTTGTGCATCATTTTTCAAAGCTCAAAATCACATTGAGACATCCCTAATTGGGGTATCTTACCATAATAAACAAAAACCTCTCATGGATTCATCTATAATAAACCTATGGCATCACAACATGCAATTAGGCCTATATATCTATTAAGTGGGGCAAGTGCACACATAAAATCAAACCTTAAAAGAGATAAAGCCTAATCAAAATTAATTAAAATTTTAAACCTAATTAAATGTCTAATTTAATTATCCATGAATAAATAATTCAATTCAAAAATAAAGAATATCCTAGCCTTTCATGATTACGTGTTGTGAGTTGTCAAGCCTTTGCAAATATCTCACTCATGCCTATTCATTAAAAATCATTAATTATTAACACCTTTTAACTCTATTAGGGTTAATTAACTCACTTAAGTTAGCTTTGAACCCATTCCATGTTTAAACTTCCTTTTAACTCACCATGAGTTTGGGTTAGTTCCTAAGCCTATAAATAAAAGCCTTTGCCTCTTCATTTGGGGAGCTTGGATATTGTAGAGTTATAATGCATGTTTTTGCATAAGACTCATGACAATAATTTTATAATGCCAAAATATTGAGCCACTACATCAAGCCATAAGCCAACCATGGTACAAAAGAGAGAAGGATAAAAAAACTCCATTGCCAAATATTTCTAAAGCATAAACCAAGCAAGCCATGAATAAATCCTTTGGATGTCTCAAGGAAGGTAAAGATTATTGTTATTTGAATTTTAGTTGGGTTTTCAATTATATTTTATCCATTAAACTCCCCGTAAGATCTAGGCTTAGATATGTTAGCATGTTAGTATGTTTATTTCATTGGTTTTTGTGAAACTAACACTTGATCTAACCTCCTCTCTATTGTCAAATTCTTATGATCACAAATGGCATGCCTAGTGGGACCTAGAGGCATCCCATGTATCAAATAGACCAAGACGCAACTTCAATTTTTTCAAATGAATGCTTGAATATATTCAAAATTAGAGTTTTATCTTTATTTTCTTCCATATTTTTGTTTTGTATGCTAACTCAGATCTACATAGAGACTGACATCAGTCAGGCATAACCAACATCAGTTCTACCTAACCATCATCAGTTTTGCTTAACTGAACTCAACTATGGGTAACCACCGCCAGTCAGGATGTAGGGTAAACACATGACTTAAAAACTTGTATTTTTAAATATTTTTAGCATTCGTACTAGTTATTTATTGGTTTCATTAGCCTTTATATTCCCTATCTAATCATCTCATTATAGGTTTTGAGAAGTTTTCATACTAATTTTGACTAACATTTTTAAATCATGTTTTATTTTCCTTCAAGTTCATAGGCAACTGATCTCGGTCCTTATAAATTGGTATTAGTTATTACCAACTAGCATTGGCTCCTTGGTAACTGGTATTGGTCATAAGTGATTGATATTGATCTATGTGTTTTAAAAAATATAGGAAACCTAAGAGCTATGTTTGGAAAACTTGTTTGCTCATCCTTGAAAGTGCTTCAAATTAGGAGGAAACTCTATAACCCTTGCAAGACCAAGGTGAGATTAGAACATAAATTTGTAACTTTAAATGATTTAACACTTCATTTTGATACCTAAAACAAATTTCTAAGTCTTGAATATTTGATTTTAGTGCTTAAAATAAACCTAGGTTATTTGTGAACATTATTTCAATATTTTTGCGAATTTAAGCCAAGGGGCCAAGGAGCTTAATCAAACATTCCATTTGGTGTTTAAAATAAACATTCACCTAGATTTTAAATCCTTAAAAGTGTTTATTGCTTGTTTTTTTATTTGTGCAAAATGAAGAGTGCATGCATGCTCTCCCCCATCCCCTATAGGGAACTTGGGTGACTAAAAGTGTTTTTTCACTTGAAATTTATGCCTATTCCAAGGCATGTAAAGACTGTTATCTAAATTCTCCCCAAAATTTGTATGGTTTAGGTGATATAAAAGCAACCTTTAAAGTCTTTTCACTTAGTCATTTCTTTCATGAAACTTAGCTTGTGAAGGGGAGTTCATAACTTCTTCATGAGTTCTTTAAGGAAGCTTTGACCTAGGGTTTCATCTCCCAGCATTGTTTTAACCTTGCTCCATGATTAGGTATAAAAATTAGGGTATGCATACTATGAGATCTAGAGGTTGAGTGGCTAACCTCTCTTTTCATAAAAAAAACTTAAGTCAAGTTTGGTTAACCAGGGGATTCTACTAAGCAGCATATGGATGAAATTGATATGCAAAGGAATAAACCCTTGCATAGTAAGTTAATCAGTATGAACTTAATTGATGTGATGTATTTTTAGTGTTAACCACACTTGGGACCATATAAATGGTTAAAAATTTAGGTTTTAGAACAACCCCACTTGTGATGGACATATTTTTGATGTAGGGAAAGTAGCCCGAAGGTCCATGTCATCATAAATATCTTGGGAGAAGGGGGTGTAAAAATCCTACTACTTCATGCACTTTTATTTTTAGATTAACAATTAAAATCCTCCTAAGATCACATATATAGATGGATTTCAGCAATATGATGGAACCTTGTCATTTTAGAGCTTATAATGATTTAATTAGTTGTATTTTATCTTTTATTCCTTTATTGCTTAGTATTTTGAGTTTAAAACCATTTGTGTGTGTTTATGCCATGTCAAAATGAGTCTTGTGTCCATATTAATCCATTATTTGAGGAGGTGTTATGTTGTCTGATTAACACCATGCTTTTCACCTTAAACTTTGTGTCAAAAAAATGTTGTGTGTCACTTGATTGAAATGGGTAAAATTACACTACCTAAATAATTTGAGTTTTGTGCCTTGGATCCATGAAACCAACCATTATTTATATCTTTAGAGAGTGATAACATCGTTACATTATTTAAATTATTTTAGATACATGTTTTGTCTTGTGTCTAAGTTTTAAAATTTGAAACCAATCCATGTGAGCCTTTGGAGTCTTTTAACTAATGTTGTTATGTCATTAAATTTTTTCTAGCTTCTTTATTCAAAGATTTTAGTTTTCCTAAGTTAGATTTTTAATTAACCTTGACAAGTTCAAATCCAAACATTGATTGATTTATGTTTAGGCCTTGTCTAATTATGTATCAAATACTGATCTTTCTCTTTTAGGTTTCATAACTTAGGATTAATTATTTACCCAAATTCAAAAACTATTTGTTTGTACCATTATTTGGGTGAAAATAGTCTATCCCCAAGTGCCTTTTATTTTGTACCTCATGCCAATTTTATCAAATCCATATCTAAAGTCAAGTGCCTAGTCTATGCGAAAGTGTTTCAAATTTGTTAGATTAAATACCCCTTTGTTTCAAGTCTATATTTTGATGCCACTTTTATCAAAAAGTCCTAGCACATGCCTTTCTTTGTGCCTAGCTTTTGACACCACATTTAGCCAAAAGACCTAACAACCTTTACTTTTCCTAGTTTAGAACTTCTTAGAACACTTTGGACCTAGATTTTAGCATTTTATTTTAGTTCATCCACTTGACCTTGTTTATGTGAAACATTTAATGTTATATAATTTATGTTAGATTATTTTATACTAAGTTTTGTCACAAACCATTTTGGAGATACACCTCCATCCCTTTGATCGAGTTAGACCTAGTTTGAACCCTTTGTCTTTTTAGACATTGTTTTTCAAAGTTTATATAACTCTAATATCTTTTTATTTTTTAGAGTTTGTAGAAATACAATCCATTTTTATTGTGAAATAATAACCATTGATTTAACCATGTCTCACTATACATGTATTGGAGTCATGTACAATCCAGGGTATGGAAATGTGGTTGCACAAGAAGACGTTGTTCAAGGACCTTATGGAGATGATATTATTTGTGAGATAGATCTTTATCCACCTTAAAACACTTAAAGAAGGGAATAAAGTCAATATATTTTGGCCCAATATTTGTTCAACATGCCTCCATACTCAAAGCAAGACCAAGAACAGATGGAATAATATTTATCTAGCATACCTTTGGTAGTAGAACAAGTCTAATAGAAACCATACTACATTATAATTCCATAAACCTATGACCCATATTTATTTGATCACCACTTTATTATGAACAAGGATGATGTTTTAATTAGATCCATAGAGGTAGGGACTAATTTTTTGGTAGACCTCCCCATGAAAACTTGCCAAGTCTAGTAAGAGGCCCTTATAACATGCCTTATAATTAGAACAACTAACATGCCTCTTCTAGAAATCCTCATGCTATATTTTTTATGTTGTATCATGACCTTCGTATGCTTATAATAAGAAAGGACCTCATAGAGTATCACTTCATATAAATATAGATAACATACCAGACATATTTGAACTTAGCACACAACTTTAGCAATATGACCATGCCAACACTCCTCTTATTGAGTTGGATCATTCAACAAGAGTCTTAATTTAATTAATAGGACAAGAGAATTAGGGTATAGACCCATTTATGCAAATCACTTTAGTATAAAACATGTTCAATACCCCAACTATTGAATAAGTGTCTTCTACTTATATGCAGCATACTGAGCCAAACATAGTGGATAACGTGCAAGCAACATCCAATCTAGACCAAAGTGGTGTAAATTCCTAAATAAATAATCAACAAAAAAATGTACCTTTATTCAACACCATGAGTGGTTCACAAACTTATAAGGCAATAAATTATACCTCCTAATCATAACTAATTACCTCTAATCCTCAACCAACTACTTCTTCAAGCATCAAACCTCAAAGGTTAAGTATCCAAACAACAACTAATGCCACACCTCAACAAAATGTGATGAATGTTACTTTACCATAATAGGTGATGAATAGCATTCCACAACAATAGGCACAATCCAACATGCCCATGTAGTAGAGGCAAAACATCTTGCCACCTTAGTAAGGGATAACTAATGTTCCACCTCACCAGGTAGTGATGAACATACATCTTCAGTCATAGACCAACATACCATTTAAAAACCAAATTATGTCTAACCAATAGTATATAAGTATTGTTCAATGACAAATGTTGAATGTTTAACATACATCTACTTCCCAACAAGGATTTTCACAACTAATAGGTTTAAATGATTCATAAGTACCAATTAGGAAATAATTGCCTTTCATTCTAAATGTGACATAATTTCAATGATAGGGCCTTGGTTCATAATTTACCCTTAATCAACAAGGTTTGACTAGTTGGCAGCAAGTCCTTATTCAACCTCAATAGGCATAGTGTAGCCATGTCCCTCCATCTCAATCCTAACAAAAATATTGCACAACAACTTATGCAATTATAATAATCACACCTTAATCCATGTATGCATATTTTTGGTCCATTCTTGAACCAAACCAATTTTCCCCAACAAATGCCTCCATTATACCTTGGTCAAAGTATTATAATTGTGACTGCCCAGCCTCCACCTCAAGCCAAAGTTCCCACTAGTTTCCTAGCCTAAGAACTAAAATAAATGAAGGATGAAATTACCACCATCCAAGCTAAGAAACAAACCAAGAATTTCAATTTGGATGATGTGTGTTCTTACCCTTTTAACATGGAGTATTTGAAAATAACAGTTCCTCCAGGGTACGAACCACCAAAATTTGACAAATACAAGGGGAGAGGTGACCCAAAGGCCCATCTAATGGAATTCTTTGTTATGTGCCAACTAGTGGCCTATAGAAACATATGCATTTTACTATTGTTTCCAAGGAGTTTAGTAGGATAATCATTGGTGTGGTTTCTAAAATTACTAAAGAATTTAGTATCTAATTTTGATGATCTTTTAGATAAGTTTATACAACACTTCTCTTACAACCTTGAACATGAGATTTCATTTGTAGACTTAACACAAGACAAATAAAAGGCTAGTGAAAGATTTGTAATCTATTTGTAGAAATGGAGATCCCTTATACGCTGATTTACCCATAGTCTACCAAACAAGTTATTATGTTTATCAAAAATCTACATAGTGAGATATCTTACCATCTGGAGCTATAATGTGCACATAATTTTAAGGAAATCATTGACAGAGGTTTGTTAATCAAAATATCCCTTATTAAAAAAGGGATCAATAAACTTACTTCATCAAATTAGAGCTTGAATTAAAACTAGAATAATGGCCAAAATTAGAACCAAGTCCAATTGTAAACATCATAACTAGCCCATGCCAATAATTATGACAAACCCAAAAAATTCAACCATAAAAGTAATATTGTTGGAAATGGAGTAACTAAGTTGTGGCACATCCAAATGGTGTAAATTTGCCTACTCATCATGTCTTTAATGACCTTTTAAAACCCATTGAGTTCATTTTTTTATATCTCATCATAGCTAATTTGATTAATTGGCCTATTCCAAAATACTATCCTAAGGGGATTGACTATCTAGATTGGTACAGGGAAAATTAATTCTATGAGTATCATTAGGTTAATGGACATAATTTGTGACATTGTGTATAAATTAAACATTTAATTGAAAACATTTTGGAAAATGGAGAGATCACATTATATCATGGAGCTTCCACATCTAATCAGAACCTTGGCATTTTTCAAAATCCCTTTACACATTATAACAACCAATAATAACAGCCAGTATAACAACAATATCAATAGCCAAGGAAAAACCAAAAAAATCATCAACAAAACCAACAACATCAAATGAATGGACAAAACCAAGGCTAGAATGATGCCAACAACCAACAAACCTACCATCTAATTACTCATGACTATAACAAGGTTGTAGGCCATATTGTAAGAGATTGTGTTAACACCATCTCCATCAATCTGAGACCAAGTACCAATAAAAATATATCATTGCTAATCATTCCCAATAAACCAACCCATGTTAATTATCCTTCCTTAACTTGGGATCAAATAAAGCCATACCATCAAGCAAGGATTCCCACTTTTGGACCTTATATCAATAAATCATCATTGGCTCGTGACCAGGCATAAGTGCACTAGCAATCAAGACTTATCTTATCTAGTCCCCCACCACCATCATTTGTTAGCAATAATGGTCATGTATCTAATCTTTATTGTGAAATCACAACTCAGTGGTCAAATATTACCATACCAATCCCATAACCATCTGTAAATTAACCCATCCAACAAACCATTCTAGCTAGGAATAAGCCCTTTACCATTGTACAAGAAAAGACATTTGATATTGTGGAATAATTATAAAAGACACCCACATAAATCTCCATCTTAGATTTGTTGTGAAAATTTATAATCCACAAGAACATCTTCTCTAAGTTCCTTGTCCAATCCCAAGTTCCTAATGACATATCTCTAAAAAAATTCAAGCTTTGGTTGGACACCTAACTCAAAGCCAATAATTAATCTTAAACCAAAGTGATATGTCATCCATTGACCCTTTGCATAAAAAATCCATTATATGTAGAAGTTATCATAACATGGCATAAAGTGAAATGTGTTCTCATAGAAAATGGATTGGGTCTCAATATTGTGTCTCTAAAGCTCATCAAGCTTCTTGGGTACACTACAATCGATCTTCATCAAGAAACAATCACCATCAAAGCCTATGATAATGAAGAGTGGGAATCACAGGGCACCATCAGCTTGCTAGATGTCATTGGGCCCTTGACCCATGATACACTATGCCATGTGTTAGACCTTGATTTTTCATATAATATGCTTTTGGGTAGACCTTGGGTACATGATATTCATGTAATCCATTTGACATTACACTATTATATCAAGTTCTCCCATTCCAATATGGAGGTCACCATCAATGGAGATTTGCAATCACATAAATATTGCAAGCATTTGGAGGCCGAGTACCAAATGTTTAACTATTATTTTGGTCTAATATTATTTACAAGAAGGAAAAGGGAAAATAAATACTTATTGACTCACTAGAGGACAACTGCATTGACCTTGAAACCCTTGATTTTATTTCCCATATGCCACCTCCTAAAATATATAATCATTATACTATCTCAGCGAATGGTCCAGGAGAATATTTAAGCCATTATACATTCCATATTACCTAGCTTCCATATAACCCCAAGTCTTATAGAAGACCTAAAGCTAAACCACCTTGTATGGAATGGAAAATAAATGGAAAGGGCCATTTGTATAGTCTAGCACCTATCACTTTCATACCAGTTACTAGCCAAGAAAAGGAATCACTTTCAAAGGATGAATCTTGGTTGTATAATGATAAAATGGCATATTATTAGCTCAATGTCAAGTATCATAGTTTGAAACAATTAATGGAGAAGCATGCCTATGAAGGAGGAAACCTTGGGTTGAATCAATAGGGTCCACTTGAGCTAATTTCTACCACTTTGTACAAAGGAACATATGGTCTTGGATTTAAACCACCTAGGGGTAGCCCCACATATCTTATTTGAGTTCCAACACCAATGACTAGTGATGATGATTTTGATAATGAATTAGAGTCTAATCATAACTTTTTGATGATCTAACCAATACTAATTTTTTTACACTAAAGCCATTTGTACCCTTAGAATAGTTATTCACCATAATCTGCTTCCATTATATTATCCTCAACTAATAGACTAGGCCCAACAAGAATCAACAATGTTGGTCAATTAGTTTCAAAATGATGAAGCCTTATATGATTTTCTTAACCTAAGGGACAATGCTCCATTGGGATACCACAAACAAGGGTTCTCAATCAAACTAGATCATGTAACCTATTTTGGAGAATGAGTGAACACCCTTAGCCAAAAACAAATAAATAAAACATTGAGCTCCCAAAGTGAAAACCTATTTGAGGTGCTTTTAAACCAGGGAAATAGTTAAGATAAAAGATAGTCTAGTGGTGAAAACCTATTTCAAGCACCATTAGATGGGGGTGTTAAACCTTCTTCAAACATAGCTCAAAAGACCACCAATGATGAACTTGATTATGGGTCCAAGTTGAGTCTTGAAGAATAACATGTTTTTGATCAAATCACCTAAGAGTTTCCAACAATATTTGTCACATGGCCATCCCTACCACTATGGGATTCTATTTCATCATACCTTGGATAACTTAAAGATCCTATCCAAATAAGGACTATACTATTACAGACCAGTTTAAATCTTTACTGACTATTCTATAATATGTTTCAACCCTTCTAGCGGAAGACACTATAGAGGTTAATAGTGGGACTACATGCGACCCTAAATGGATCAAATTAGGCATGTACCTCATTGAGGAGGAATGTGAAGACTTTATATACCTTTTGAAGGAATTTTTGATATATTTACATGGGCCTACTTTGACGTGCTTGGTTTGGACCTTGCCTTGGTTATATACCACCTTTTGGTATATCATAATGCCAAACCTATAAAACAAAAATTATGAAAGATGCATCCTCGCATTGTTGTATTAGTGAAGATATAGTTGGAAAAGCTCTTTGAAGTAAGATGTATTAGACCAATTAACTACTCATAGTGGATATTTAATGTTGTACCATTCAATAATAATCCAAAAAGAATTAGAATCTGCACTAATTTTAGAGACATAAATAAAGCCTAACCCAAGGATGACTTTTCTCTACCAAACATTGAAATGATTGCTAACTCCATAGTGGGTTATGAAATAATTTCACTGATGGATTGATTCTCAAGATACAACCAAATCCAAATTATACTATAAGACAAACATAAAATATCCTTCATCTCTCTATTAGGAACCTTCTATTATTAAGTTATGCTTTTTAGTCTCAAAAACATAGGGGCCACATACCAAAGAGCCATGACCATCATATTTCATGATATAATGCATAACATTATTGAAGACTATATCAATGACATATTAGGTAAATCAAAGACTAAGCCCAATCATCTAACAACACTAAGTAAGATATTTAAGTGATTGTATGAATATAAATTTAGGCTCAACTCCAAGAAATGTGTTTTTGGAGTTACTTCAAGAAAATTGCTTGGCTTCATTATTTCTCCTAGAGGCATTGAACTTGATCCATCCAAAGTACAAGCCATTACAAAGATGCCACTACTGACCAATTTTAAGTAACTCCATAGTTTTTAGGGTGAAATACAATATATCAAATGCTTCATATCTCAATTGGCATACAAGTGTCACCCATTTACACATCTACTCAAAAAATGGGTAGAATTTCATTGGGATGATGATTGTTTGAAATATTTTCAATAATTGAAGGACTAACTCACACATCCACCTATTTTATTGCTTCTTGTATCAAGAAATCCATTTCTACTATATCTATCATCTAGAGATAAAGCCCTGGGGGCACTTCTATCTCAACATGATGATAATGGAAAGTATCATGTCATGTTATATCTAAGTCATACACTGGTTGCATATGAGCACAATTATATGCCCATTAAAAAAGCTTATTTATATATGGTCTTTACAACTTAAAAATTGTGACATTACATGTTGAACAAAAAGACCATGGTAATTTTAAAATTAGATCTTCTCAAGTATCTACTATCTAAAACAACTTGACAAGGCCACATGACCAAATGGATCATGTTTTTTGGTGAATTTGAGATAGAATATGTCAATTAGAAATCCATCAAGGGGTAATTTCTTATAGATTAGCTTGTTGAAGCACCCCTTATAGATATAAAACCACTTACATTCTAATTCCTAGAAGAATCCATTATGACCATCATTTAAATACCTCTTGATGAGAAATAATGGAAGATATATTTTGATGGATCATTCACTACACACAGATCAGGGGTAGGCCTTTTATTTATTACTCCATAGGGGGATTTCATCCCTAAGTCATTCAGGATTATCTTTCCTTGTACCAACAACATGGCCAAATATGAATGACTCATTACAAGGCTTTGATAGGTAGTGCAATGGAACATAAAACATCTAAAGGTTTATGGTGATTCCCAATTAATCATCAATCAAGATATAGACCATTTTTAGACCAAGGATGACAAGATGGTTTCATACAAATCCATGGTCAACACTCTCAAGCAATAGATTACCAATGTATAATTTGATCATATACCAAGGGTCAGTAATAAAACCATAGATGCCATGGCTAAAATTGGATCTCTAATTTGACAAATAGACACAACCAAAGAATACTAGTTCCTCATTGAAAATTTGTTAGTGCCAACTCATGAACCTTCAACTATCAAAATGATTTGTGATATTGTTGGTCCCAACTCTATTTTTTATTTAGATCTATACACCTATTTTCATGACCAAAAAATGACACTAGACCTATTCCACAAATAATCCAAATCCTTTTTCCACCATGCCACCCATTATACCTTACTCAGATCAACCTTTTACCACCATAGTTTTGATGTAACTCTATTTTGTTATTTAACTTCGATAAAATATACATTAGTGTTATAGGAAGTTCACAAAGGAGTATATTGAGACCACATTAGTGGGTTCATTCTATCCAAAAAACTCTTACATACTTGGTACTATTAGCCAATAATGGATGAAGATGCAGTTGCTTATGTGAAAAATGGTTATAAATATCAATGTCATGCCAATCTAATCTATGCCCTAGATAAAAATTTGAAACCAATGCTTAAACCATGGTCATTTGCTACATGGGGCCTTGATCTCATTAAGAAGATAAACCTCACATCATTCAATGGCCATAAACATATCCTTACCACCATATAATATTTCACTAAGTGGGTTGAAGCTATACCCCTCATGTGATTAGAAAGCAAATTTCCAAATTCATATTTAACCATCTCATTTACTACTATGATATCCTCTCTAACATTATATATGATAATGGTGGATCATTCAAGAACAAAGATGTTGAAATGCTATGTGCCAAGTACAAATTTAAACAACATTTTTCCATGGCCTATTACCCATAAGGTAATGGCTAGGCAAAAGCATCTAATAAAACCATGGTCAACATCCTTTAAAAAAATACCAATGATGCCAACCATGATTGGCACCTCCAAATATTTTTTTCCCTCTAGGAATACCATACTCCAACAAGAGCCACTCTATACTCACTTATTTATGGCATTGAGGCCATTCTTCCTATTGAGGTTGAGTTATCTTCTTTATGTATCTCTTTGAATCATGTCCTAGATGATGAAGACTATCGAGTAGCTCACCTGCAAGAGCTAGAATTACTTGATGAAAAATTCTTGGCCATAGTCAATAACTTCAAGCATACTAGAATCAACTCTGTGGCCACTATAATTAGTGCATGAAACACAGAGAATTTAAGTTTGGTGATCTTGTTCTTAAAGAAAACAAAAATAATACCATGATCGAGAAGAAACATAAAGGTAAATTCAAACCCAACTAGGTAGGTCCTTTCATCATTATTTCAAACTATGGTGATGGAGCATATAGGCTCATCACACCATATGGGGATGAACTTGATGAGTTAATGAACATTATACATCTCAAACATTACTTTGCTTGAGATACCTAGTGTATTATTTAGGAGGACCATTTTAGTTGTATTATACTATCAAATTTCTTCTTTGTACTATATCATTCTATCACTTTACCATTCCACCATTCCATTCTCCCATACCTTTCCTATCGACCAAGTTTTTTTCAACCTCCCTCCCTAGTTTTTTGACCTTGGTTATATTCCATTGGTTCCATAACTGCTTTTAGCATTAAGATTTAGATCAAGTTTTCATAGTTGTTCAAGTATTCTAGATAGAGGCCATATTTTGGAGAAGTATAACAATGGTTTGGTAGTTGCATCCTTCATTTATTATTATATTCTATATCAAGTGGCCCTAATTATAACCACCTTTAGGTAAATCACTATGCCATATCCATGCTACTAAATATAACTACCTATAGGCAAATTAGTATCATTGACCTGTGTCATTGTATCCTAGTTATAACCACCTATGGGAAAACTAGGGGCAATAATTATTTATCATACTTTGAATTAGCAACCTTGCCATACCTATGCCATACTATACCATTTTTCATACTTTGCATTTTTTATTTGAATTGGCTACTACATTAGTTAGATTCTTCCACTACAAGGTGTAACTATAGTGAATTGAGGTTTTATCCAAGGACTATGTAGGTAGCACTTGATTCACATTAAGGTCAACTCAATCATCCCTTAGTCACACTCTCACTATTTTGTGAGCAACCTAAGCCATGTTCTCTCCATTTTATGATAAATTTAATTTTGAATGATCTCATTATTTTGTGATCTTGGACCGTTTAGTGTCTCATCATTCTTGATCGAGTTGAGATACATAAAAAATTCTAAAAACATTTTTAAAACAATTTTATAAAATCAAAACAACATTGACCACTTGTTTGCCTTGAGGATTTTGGGAACTCTCACTAAGTTACAAGAACCCACTTGTCATTTAGTTTCTCCATCCTTTTTGGCCTTTCAACTCATGCTATTATCATTTTGTGAGACCATTCTCGTATTTTTCTATCACATCCATCATGTTTTTCTTCTCATAATTTTCTTCTATCCCATTTTCTAGGAGAACTCCATTTGGTATAAAGTTTTTATTGTATATTTCATCCATGGAACTATGTAGGTATAATCCACATATCTAGTGCATCAAGAGCCATCTTGACCACCCCCTTTCATTTCTTCTATTCCCCTATTTTGTTTGTTTATTTCATTATCTCCTATAGTCTAGGGGTAATGTTCATCATTTTGTTTATGTCATATTGTTTGTACTAACATTGTGATTAACCATTTTTTGTGTTTGTTTTATGCTTCTCTTTGTTTGTTTTATCTTTATTTTGGTTATTTTTTTGTTTATTTTTTTGACTATTCATGATGGGGGCATGAAAAAATTTCATTGCCTTTAGTTCATGCTTTTTATTTAAATGGATCAAACTTGAGCAAAAATATAAAATTTAAACCTATAATCCATTTGTAGTAGTTGATGCATTTTCTTTCAGTGAACTTGGGTTGAAGGTTATCTCTTTATCTACATATTTATATAGATTTCTACTATATACACATAAAACTATCCACCAATGGCCTTTAATTGGACTTTATATCGATTCCTACCAACCTTTGCAAATTAATTTTAGGAATCATTAAACATCCAAAATTTGCTTATACATAATTTGTCAAAGATTGGAATCACATTGAGACATCCCTAATTGGGGTATCCTATCATACTAAACAAAAACCTCTCATGTATTCATCTCTAATCAACCTGTAGCATCACAACATGTAATTTGGCCTATAGACCTATTAAGTGGGTAAAGTGCACACTTAAAATCAAACCTTGAAAGAGCTAAATCCTAATCATAATTAATTAAAATTATAAACCTAATTAAATTCCTAGTTAAATTATCCATGAGCAATTAATTAAATTCAAAAAAAGGAAATTCAAAAATCAATAATATCATAGATTTTCATTATTACCTTTTGTGAGTTGTCAAGCTTTTACAAATATCTCAAAATATCTCACCCATGTCTATTCATTGAAAATAATTAATTCTTGACACATTTTAAATCTACTAGGGTTAATTAACTCACTTAGGTTAGGGTTGAACCCATTATATGTTTAAACTACTCTTTAACTCACATTGAGTTAGGGTTAGTTCTTAAGCCTATAAATACAATCCTTTACCTCTTCATTTGGAGAGCTTGGATATTATAGAGCTATAATGCAAATTTTTACATAAGACTCATGACAATAATGTTATAATGCCAAAATATTGATCCAATCCATCAAGCCATAAGAATAATCCATATCAAGCCACAATCCAACCACGGTGCCAAGGAAAGGAGCAAAAAAAACTCCATTGCCAAAGATTTCTTGAGCATAAACTGAGCAAGCCATGAACAAATCCTTTGAATCTATAAAATAAGATAAATATTTTTGTTCTTTACATTTTATTTGGGTTTTTAACTATATTTTATCCATTAAAATCCTCTTAGGATCTAGGCTTAGAGATGTTACCATGTTAGTGTGTTGATTTCATTGGTTTTTGTGAAACTAACACTTGATCTAACCTCCTCTCTATTATGAAATTCCTATTATCATAGGTACATTATTTATTTTTCCTTATAGTTATAAGGGTTGGGTCATATTATCTTTTTAACCCAATATTCTACATGTAATTACATAAATTTTTGGCACACACCCCAAATCTCCATGTGCTTTAGCAAGGAATCACAAGTTTCTACAATGCTTCAACATGAAAGCACCACTCTAACAAGTTGCAAGGGAAACATGGTTTTCACCAACATAAAGGTGTATTCTAATACTTATTCATTTAGGATTTCAAAAAATTAGTTTTAAATTAAAATAGTTAATCTATGGACATTGACTATGCATGATTGTAAATTTTTATATTAAGTGACCTGTACAATTGGATATTCATACCAAATACAAATTATGATGTACACACTCAAGTACATTTTATCCTTTTACTCTAGTAATTACATTACTAGAATAAAATGGGGGAATTTTTAAATACTAAAATATTATATTTGGTACTTGGTAATGACAAGTTTGAAACACATTTATCATGCATGACTTGACCACTGAAAAAAGGTCCTAATCCATTAGTCTCTCACACTTGCATGATATCTTATGAGTCAGCCCTTTTGTTCTATAATTACACATGTATGGTAACCTCATTGTCTATTTCAAACCTATTAAATATCATTTATAAATATCTCCAAACTCTCAATTCAATCTTCTTGAACATAGGTTGGTTCTAATAGACTTGGTTAGTATCACTAATTGATACTAATTAATTTGGTTAGAACCGACCCAATCTTAGCAATGACTATTTTTCAAAATCAAACATTTCCTTAGGGTTGGCCCATCAATCTAGTGTATTAGTGGTATGATAAATTATTCAATTAGATCCATATATGAATAAATAAAGGTCTCATTCAAAATGGGCTTGGCACTTATTTGATATACATCTATACACTATTGGGCATTGAGCATATATGCCCTATTATTCTCAAATTTAAAACTATCACAAAGAATAGTCACAAGCCAAGTTTGAAGAACAATAAAGCTAAGTCAAATCAAGAATTTTAAAATATCAAATCCAATAATTATATATATATATATATATATATATATATATATATATATATATATATATATATATATATATATATTATATGAGCATAATTTCAAAATCACACTAGGTGGGAGAACTATGTGTGGCTTTATTTCCCTCCTTAGAGTATCAGATATGTAGACAAAAGTTAATCATAAAATAATGGTGATTGATGTCAGCTCATGCCATTACTCTTTTCCCATTTTTGTAGGTTTATAGCCCTGATGAGCACACCTAAGGTTTAAAGGAAAAGGAGACTAACTTTTGATGTTGTATGCATCATCAAGGTTTGGTATCATGAATACATAGTAAACACAGACATGTGTATGTGACCTACAATCATTATTCATTACTTCTACACAAGTCAGTACCAACCAACAGGTCAGTATTGACTAGCAATATTGACCCAATTTTATGGAACCATCCCTATGCATACAAAGACTTGGTTCATGAACCAAATGAATCATAATGTTGTTTTATCCTCATTTTCACTTCTAGATTATATTTATATTCAAACTAACACACATAAAATCTAATCACACACCCATTTTTTATTTTTACTATATTTAGCATATTGCATTTGTCAAATATAATCAATCAATCTCAATATTTTACATTCAAATGTATGCTTAAATTCCATATCTTAATATCTAAATTACATTACCAATTTATATATTAATCATACACGTTAATCCAAACTAGGGTAAAATAATATTAAATAAAACAACATCAATGAAGCATAGAATAAGTGAAATTGGTCTACACTATCAATCTATATTAATGTCACAATATAGTAAAGTAGCATTTCCATAAAATTTATCACTATAAATAATATAAACAAAAGAAAAACATTTTTAAGAAAGTAATGTAGCTCAACATGGTGAATGGAAATGTAATATAAAGTTATAACATGTAATAATGTAACATATGGATTGAGATGTCCCCAACATTGGCAAGGCTATTGGGTATAGGAATATCCTAAATGTGTGTGTCTTCGTATCATGTGCAACATATATGTCATGTATCAAACTCATAAATACCGTAAAATTTATTTAAATATTAAATATTATATGTAATCTACCAAACATGTTATAAATAACATAAATTAATCATGGAAACTAGCAAACATGTCATGCTTTGGTCTAATTTTTTATTTTTGAAATATTTTTATTTGTTTTATTTTTAAAATATTTTAATTTACTTGTATGCTAATGAGGGATCCAATCAACGGGATGCCACATATAAGGTCTTGGATCATGTATAATAGGTATTTGTCAATTTAAAATAAATTGATCTTACTATACACTTTTGACATTAATCTTAGATGTTTGATTTGTCTTTGGTGTCTATGTTTGTATATTAAATTATGAGATAGAAGAAGGTCTTATCCTCTTGATAACTTCCATAAAGTTTGAGAGACCATTGGCTCCTTTAGAATAAAATCTTGGGATATTTTATCCTTCTTTTAATGAGTAATAGAAAAAATTTAAGAGGAGGACCTTCTTATCCTATTGTTAATGTATCAAGTTTAATAACTCCTCTATCTACAAGAATTTTAATCTTTTATCATAATGCATTACAATTTTTAACACAATGTCCATTGATATTATGATAATTAAAAATGGGTCTTTCCTCCACATTTTTGAGGTGATAGGGAGTGTGATAATAGTTATAAGGAAGGTTGATTAGTTTATCATCAAGTAATGTTTTTAAATACATATACATGAAATTAACCATTAAGTGTTTGACAATGTTCATTCCTAACATCCTTATCCTTAGATTATTCACCATTCCATAGTTTTTAATATATAAGAGAGAATTTATTATCTTTTAATCATTATAGGTATCATACAAACATCCCTATTTCAATTAAATTAATCCCTATTCAACTAGCAGGTTCTTGTCAGACCCGTCCTAATAATCTTTGATTTTCTAGGATAAGTTTGTGTTATGTCCCTGTCCCTTATTGTGACCTTGTCTCTAGTTCTCTAATAGTCACTTTTTCAAATTGAAACATTTCACAATGTATCTCCCACTCATTTTTTAAATTAGTTAGATAAATTATTCTAAGTATTTTCCTATAAAATCACATGAAGGCCACTCATTATCCCCCCACTAGATATCTCTAATGATTGCACTACACAATAAGCAAAAGAGAATTAATTATTCTTATTTCATCTTTAAAATTTTTTAAAAATCATAATCCAAGTCTAAATATTGTTTATTAGAGGTCAAGGGTATCTATTGTCAATCATTTCAATCAATATTCTAGTCATAATCATCCTAGTTACATAATCACATATCACACAATCACTTTAGGAGGGAGAACTACATTAACTTGAGGCCCATTTGGGATATGTATGCAATGCTCAATTATGTGTGGTTTCTGAGGATAGTTTCTCCACCCTCACTAACCCATTTTATTCCCCCTTTTGTTATTTTTGTTGGCCCTAAAATCCTTTCTGCCTTCGTGGACACTCATGAGATTGAGTGCTTTGAAGAGGAAAGTGGGAGATAGTTGTTAGGTTGTGGAGCTAAAAGCTTCACTGATGCAAACATGGAGGAGGAGGTGCTGAGTGTCACAGTAACTGGTGTCGGTCAGGCCAACTGATGTCGGTCAGGGGTGGATAGGAAGCTACCGATATCAATCATTGATCGGCTGACATCAGTCATCTCCAGATAGACAGCGACTGACGTCGGTTGCCTGTGTGGTTCCAAAATTGTTAGTTATATGAACAATTTGTTTAACAAACTGGCTATTTGCATGTAAAGACTAATTTTAGTCTTGGAGCTGCGTTTCTAATTATTTTAATTAGAAGTCTAATTATTGTTTGCATGATATCTATATAATAGACTCATGGGTCTGTATTGTAAAGTGTGCTAGATAGAGAGAGCAAGGTTACCTCCTTCAGAAGAAGAGAGCAAGGTTAGCTCCTCATAGTGCCACAGTGCCAAGTGTGTATGATCAAGTAGATATGTAGGAGAGCAAGATCTGGTAGAAGATCCACAGGGGTGTTGGTGTGTAGAATCAAGTGAGATCTACATGGTAAGTAAGGTCGGTTGATCTGCAGGTGTGTGTGTGTGTGCAAGTTCAAAGGAGTTCTATGGGGTAGTAAGGTCAAAGGAAATCAGCAACACAACAGGTAGCAAGATCAGGTGAGATCTACTTGGAGTACGTGGTGTACTTAGACTTGGAGTATGTGTGTATACTCAGTGGTACTGGAAATATTATTACTGACTAGTTGAAACACCAAATCTGTGTTTGAGTTATTTGTGTTTGTAATTGAGAGAGAGAACTCTTGAGGGAGATTATTGTATGCCCTAGAGGTGTGGGAGCCCTAGAGGTGTGGGAAGAAGAGTGTGACTTCTTTATTGTAATTCCTTCTAGATTAGTTGAATATAATTATGTGTTGCCTCTCATATTCTGTGTTATTTTTGAATTCTAGTTACTTATCATTCTGGTTAAATTCCATGTTTAGTTGCTTATACAAAGGTAATCAAGTGTGTTCTTAGTGATCAAGGATCCTGACAATTGGTATCAGAGTGAGGTTACAGGTTCATCAGAACCTGGTTCAGAGCAGGTTAGTGTTGATTATAGGTCACTCTTAGGGGTTTCTGATTGAGTGGGAGTATAGCAATGGTAGAAGAAAGTACACTAAGAATGGAGGAACTCAATAGCAAGAATTCTCAATTACTGAATTATGGAAAGAAAGAGCAGGTAAAGAAATATTATTGGTTGGTAGAAGATCAGCATGAAGGAAATGAATAAGCAGGTGTTACAGGTATTGTCGCACAGGATGCTCTTATATGTTCCTTGGATAAAGTAGAATCTTGGATTATAGATTATGTTTCCTCTTTCCATGTAGTCCCAAATAGAGTATTTTTCCATGTTAATGTCTAGGGAGACATTGGAAAGATTTATTTAGGGGTTGGTGAGCCTTGTCAAATTTTTGGCAAAGGGGAAGTGTGGCTGAAATTACAGATAGCGAACACATGGGTGTTGAAGGATGTCATGCAGGTCCCAGTCTTGAAGAGGAGGCTAATTTATTCAGGATAGTTGGGTGATGAGAGATGCATAGTAACTCTCATAGTGGATGCACTTGAATTAGCATGTGGTAAGAAAGTAGGTATTCTTTATCTATCTACTTGTATTACTGATTCACCTTCTATTGCAAAGATGTGGCTTTGTAGGCTTGGTCACATGAGTGAGAAGGGAATGTATGTTCTTAAGAAGAAGCTAGATGTTTTTGACAAACTTAATAACTGGAAAGCCTTGGTTTTCATGGAGGAGATGATGAACAGAGATCAGCTGAGGGGGTTGAATAACTCTGAGCAGGGCAATTTGGACAAGGTTTTGATCCAAGGTGAGCTCACGGGTAAAAAGTCATCACTCACAAGTAAAAACAATTACCAACAATGATTAGTTGAGAATCGACGTCGATCAGATAGGCACCGATGTCGGTCATGTGTAGATAGGGAAAGTCAATGGTGTTAGGGATTTGTCAGCGACTTTAAGGCCAATTCAGGGAAGGAGCACTGGAAAGTAGTTCAGTGGATTCTCAGGCATCTGAGAGGGACCAGTAGTAGGGATTCATGCTATGCAGGGTCATGTACTTCTCTACATGGGTATGTAGATTCGGATATGGTAGGTTACTTGGATGACAGGAGTAGCACCACAGGATGTGTGGTGGTTGGTCTTCAAGATTGAGCTTGAAGAGGGATACAAGCCAAGAAACAAATTAGACGATGTACAGGTACAGGTATAGGTGCAACTATTTATCTCCAAGTGGGAGAAGGGGAGTAATATTTTATTTAACTATGTTGAATGATTCCTACCTCCAACATCTCCTATACCATATTTTCAATTTAACTCTTCTAGGAATAAGGATACCCGTAGGGTCTAATGTTAGGTGGTGTACTTCTAATAATGAGCCTAATTGCATGATCATGTGCATATCTTGGAATAAGTCCTTTTGGCATGTCACCAAAAATAATAAAATGGTCATCCATCACCCTTTATAAAATAGGATGTGTATACTCCTTAGTTGGTTGAACCTCTATGGAAAATAAGCATGCCATAAATCCCTCAGCAACTTTTTTGAGAATCTTCATCAACGAATGGGAACTACCTAGTTATGGATATTTAGTTCATAATCCACATAGTTTAAAGGTCCTACCTTATAAATAGAATCTTGTAAATAGTTCCTAGAAATTCATCTCAATAGATCCCAAGGTGGCGAGCCACTACACTCCTAAAATAATGTCAGTTCCTCCCATAAGAATAATAAACATAGGGGAATCTAACAATTAGTATCCCATAGTAAGCTCTATGCTATGGCATTTTCTAGAATAGTTGATGGTACTACCATCTAAAATCATGAACTAAAATTATGAAGCTAGGTAAATGAAATAATTCAAACAAGTAGCCAACTTATTATTGATGAAGTTATGTATAGTCCCAAAGTCAATTAACACAATCACCTTCTATTTTTTTAGAAAACTCACCACCTAAATATTTTGAGGAGTATTAATACCTAAAAGTGTGTGAAAATAAATAGTAAGTTGAGAATCTTCATATTCATCCTTGGGTTCTTCCAATCCTTATCATCTTCTTCCTCCTCATTGGCACCTTCAATGTAAAATAACTTATTTTTTAGTACATTGCTATCCTTTAGTCCATTTACTATTGCATCCAAAACATAAACCTTTTGCACTTTTTTCTTTAATTTTTTGAGGTGTCAATCAGTTAGGTTGCATAAATTATGGTGTTATTAAGGTGTGTTCATGAACATGAGTGAAAGGTATTTGTTTAATCAACTCTTTTTCCTCAGCCAAATTTATCCTTGGTATGTCTTCAAATACATTATTGGGATGAAACACGTGAACCTCCAATTGGATGTTATCTTTGAGGCTAAAAATAGGTCAGTTAAATTCTCCTTAGTGATGTATGCCACACGTAAAGAGAGATTTTAAAATTTATAAATGCAATCCTTTAGTCTCAATTTTGTGTAACTTGGCTAGTTAGTTGCAGTAGTTTTTTGAGACATTGTTGTGATAGTGGAGATACAACTCTATACTGACCATGAAAATAGGACACCCTTCTTTTTATTTTAAGCACACAACTAGCGATACAAAATGAACTACTCAAGTTCCATATATAGAGAAGCCATGACCACCTTTTATGAATATGGAGTCTGATGTAGATTAGATAAATTTTCAATTTGAGTAATCCATGGGAGTGGATCATTACCATCAAACTTGTGTAGGTCCAATTTTGGTAAAAATAGATTCATACCATGGTTGATATTATGATTTTTTAGAGGAGGATAACCAAAATCAAGTGGTGGAGAGTTAGTTTACAATTGTTGAGCTGAAAAGATGGCCAATTACCTAGTGATTTATTACAATTGATCTCACAAGCCATTCAAGTCCCCATTAAGACTTGTGAGGTCCCCTTTAACCACATCAAGATCATATTTATACACCATGCCTTGTAACTCTGACTTAAGTTATTGAACTATCTCTAAAATACCCAAATCATAATTTTTTGAATCTATGTACTTTTTATGAGATATTAGGCATTTTTTTCCCTTTCCCACAACCATGTGTGTTAGGTACCATCATGCACAAACCCTAATAAGGTTTCAAACCAAAAAAAAATGATTTCTTGATGATACAATTTTGATCACCTCACCAAGATGAATCTAATGACTACTAATGTGTACAAGGGTGAAACTTTTTGGCCCAAAAAGGTGCACCAATAGAATATATCATTAAAATCATCTCAGAGAGATGAATCCAATGATTATTAATTTTTATAAGGTTAAAAATTATTAAAAAAAATTACTGGTAATTATTTTATTTTTTATAAAATAACCTCACAAATAAAAGTGTGGTTACAAAAAATTTAATTCGTCTTGGGTCACAAGTTATGTTTTTTGACCTTCTAGTGCTTAGGTGCTAGATCTAAAAAAAATTGCAATGTAGAAACTTTCCCAAATTGAAGCTCTAACACCACTTGTAATGAAATTACTTACATAATTCATAATAATAGAATTATATACCATAGAATTAAGATTAGAATAAATAGATCCATAATAACAATTGGTGAAAGAGCAAAATACTTGACTATTATGACTGAACCACTTCAAGGAGGAAACCTCTACATTAATGAAATATGAATATAATTCAAAATATGATGATAAAATACCAACAAATACCTCCTATATATACTCTACTTATCCATGGTTATTCCATAAGCTAACCATACTAAGAACATTGAGAAATACAATAAGATAATATGAAGGTATGTAAGCCATAATTCGACCACACATATCCCTAGATGCACTATAGGTTAAGGTGTATCAATTTCACACAAGGGAATAAGTCTAAGTAAATATAAGGAGACACTTAATTCATAATCCCCCACTAAATATCAATAGTCAAAGAGCCTATAGTAAACAACACATAGATCCTTTAAACATAATATGTAAGTAGATACATAGATTATTAAAGTTATGAAAGAAAACAAGAAGGGTTTTTGAATAGGTTAGAATAACACAACATGTTATAACCACTATGTTAATTTTATAATAAAACACATCCTCAATTCTTTAACATTATCATTTATTCAAAACTGGAAATGATTGATGCATTAGTAAATGAGTAACTAGTTTAGAAAAAAATAGGGAATTATATTCATAAAAAATGAGTTCCTTTACAAAGAGTGCCTATCATGGTAAAAATTCATAGTCCAAGTGATGAATGAAAATTAGGTGAAATCTTTAATTAATTTTGATAGTGTTTTGAAACCAAATTTTTTGACCTTTCACAATAAGATACAGTTTACAATTTATAGATAAGGATGGAGCTCACTTATAAGTAGCATGATATTCCCATCCTAGGCCATGATCACCTCCCAAAGTTTTTTATAATTGTATGATTTAAAAATCATATATATTCTGCACTTACCCTAAAATATCTCCAAGGTCCCACCTAACTGATACATGAAGGAGCCAAGAATGAAGCACCTCTCAACTATTTGGATTTTGCCTCCCTAGTAGCCAACACAATTACTACTAGGTCAAACTCCCAATCTAGCTTGGCCAAATTAATTAGTGGATCTTTAAATATCACCTTTAACTATACCACTAGTCTCTAATAAATTTTGAGTGGGGCCTTCATGGACACCTTAACATCTGAAAGCTAAACAATGTTTACAATGAATTGGGTAGAGAGTTTGAGCAACGCCTAAGATCTAGCCTTATTGACCTCTACCACTTTCTCTCTCATTACCTAATCAAAGTGACCTAAGTGAACTTATAACTCACTCATGTCTATTATATTACCATCTAGGTGGAATAACATAGTGATGTTGACCTTGTTGAAATAGGCCAATATCTTTTCCCTACCTTCTTCCAAGGGATCCACAACCATCTATTCCATGTTTATCCATTATTAAACCATATCCCTCATGATCCTAGCATATTTTTGATGTAGTCTTAGGTCCAAAGTGGGAATAATATTTAATTTTAGGAATATACCTTTGTGATTGATCATTGCTAGCTTCTTGCACTTGCTTTAAACTAGGACAATTCTCTCAAAATATGTCTAGGTCTTATGAAGATGTGGCTTGTTTTCCACTAGAGTCTTGGCCATTTATCATAGAGATAATAAAATTTACAAGAGGTTATGATTAAATTTTATAATCATATCCATATGGAAGGATATCTTTACTTATTCTTCTAGGGCTTAGAACTATTCCTACATGTCCTCCATTAACTTCTCTAACATATCATGTGTAACTCAAAGCATAAAGACTAAGTCCTCAGCCACTTTATCTTTTCCTATAGATGTCCTCACTTTGGTGAGGGATAAGAGGTCTTGTTGATTATTTTGTAACACAAGGTTCCCCTCTTGGATGAACTTATGGTTGAGTATTATCCTCATGTTCCCTATAGTGTGGTCAAAGTGCCATTGCACATTGGTGTCACCCTACATAGTCATCTCAGGTTATTGTAACACCATAGCTATTCCTAAGGTGGAGGAAGGTGTTGGTGGGGTGACATAGATGGTTATGATAGGTCTAGGCTAAAGCGGATGGAAAATGGATGAAGTGGGAGGTATAAAAGATGAAATAAATGGAGGAGGAGGAGGCATGGGGATGAAAGGAGGAAAGATGAATTGGGAAACCCCAAGGAACATCTATGATTTCCACTAGCTCTAGGTAAATTTAACTTATGGGGAAATAACTCCAAAGAGAGTGGAATTTAGTATAAAGGATTAAATTGGTAGGCTAAATCCAAATCCCTCATCACCCAGGATGATGGAAAAGGGAGGCTTAGGAACTATGCATGGAACTAAAAGAGTTGGTGTAGGATGAGCAGTGGGAGTAATTAGGATCTAAATAGAAGGTCAAGGATGAATTACCTTTTATTTATTTATAGGCCTCTTACTTGAATCAGATTCACCTTTTTTAGTGGAGGGATCAAGGGTGGCAGAGGCTGAGGGGACTGATTGAATAACCTCTTGGGCAACTAAAAGTGTTGATATAATGGCCCTAAGATACTTGATTTTTCCATACTAATGCACTTTTTGCTAGAGTTTTAGTTGTGCTTATTGGAGATGAGGAACCTATAGGTACCTAAAACTATAAAATAATTGGTGGGGGTACCATAAATATCCTTACTTAGGGGATGGATGGTGTAGATGGGAATGAGGAGATGAGGAGGCTATGCATTGTTGAGGTTAGTGTCACTTGGGTGAATTATAGAGGGGATGAAATGGGAAAAATGGGAGTTACTACCTGTGTGGAATACTAGATATTTAGGAAACCAAGGGGTATTATGAGAGGCTATTAAAAATTGGAAGGATTAGGGAAAGGTGTCTTCATGGGTGTTGGCTATTATTCCTTCCATGAACTTGTATCTAGGATATTATTGATATCAAACCTGAGTATTTGAGTAGATTAAGATTTGATTCACTTGGATTTTAGCCACTTGAGGTTTGGCTACCTAGTAATAAACTACTTGAGGGAAATCTACTTGAATCATAGGAGGTATTAGAGGCAGAGCCAATGGTTGAAGGGTAGAATCTCAAAGAGGAGAAGCTTAAGGAGAAGAATCTACCAGGACTCCCTATATAATTCTCCTCAATATCTAGGGGGGAGTTACCTAAACATCCTCACCAATATGGGCTAATATGGAAGATGAAAGGCTAGCCTAGATAGATGGTTCTAACTAATCCTCTTTTCCTTTCTTTTTCTTCTTTGCCTTAATTTGATAAAACACCTCCTAATCATCAGTCAGGTTTAAATAGAACTTATCCTCCTCATGGGGTTGGTGGCCATAGTTAATGTTCATTTAGGCCTATTACTTTATTATATGATTCTAGATGATGTTGCACACATCCCAATCCTAATGTTTAGTCCTACCAAGGCAAAGGAGTCTCTTCCTTTCACCATATTCAATAGAGTGGGGAAGGTTCTATATACATGTTGCCTAATAGTGATTAATATGGGTATACAAACTTTCTATTGGTAGTTGATGCAATGCCTAAAGAATCCCTCCATTAGTTGATACATTATTTATTACTCAAATAAGTATTTTAAGACCTAATAGGGTAGGTGGAGGTGAGCCTTGA
Organism: Torreya grandis; assembly: GCA_037957365.1. NCBI lineage: Eukaryota > Viridiplantae > Streptophyta > Pinopsida > Cupressales > Taxaceae > Torreya > Torreya grandis. The sequence goes on from JARHVA010001889.1 coordinate 981,880, forward strand.
GATCTTACACTTGAATGATAGTATCTTCTCTATAGTACCAATAATCCCCAATGGGAGAAATATAGTCCTTAATCTCCATTGACAATTAAGGTATGGATGACTCATTGATGGCCATGTATACCACTGGGTATAAGGACTAACATAATCTTTGATGTGGTTTTAATAATGGTGGCCATATAGCTTGTAATAAAATACATGGACCACTTCACCCTTGGGAATCCATGTTGGAAAGGCAAAAGGTTTGAATATGAACATTGTATAGACTAAATCTACTAGTTAAGTCATCATGTATAAGTCACCTCCTCCTTGGACATCTCCCACTACCTTGATCATATTTAAATGTATCACCCCTCCAAGTTTTGATACTTGTTCCTTTAGAGGATTATTTGGATAAAGGGGATCCATAAAAGGTTGATGTATAGGAAGTTGCTTTCCCTAAATAATCAGTAGAGCATTATCATCCCAACATAGATTCCCTATTTGAAAGTGTGAATATTTTATGCATTTTTATCCATCTTGTTGACCTATTATACATCAAGGTTCTCCACCCATTCCTTTAGGATGTCATAAATCTAATGAGATCTAGTCTATGTGGTCATCATATTTGAATCATAGGTGACTATATACTCCAAGAGGTTATAGTAAGATTTAAAGGCACCTATTGAGATGTCTATAATCTAATGACAAGGATTCATAGATAAAACCATGTTGTTGACACCATCCTGCACTCACTTAGCTATGAGAATCAATTTTTTGAACAAGTCATCACAAGGGAAGACCTCTAGCTTAGTTATGACTCAGTACAACCTACTCTTCTCATATGCCTTGAGGGCATCTTTAAACTTGATGTCATCTTCATAATTGATGCCAAAATATTTGGGCACCAAATGGATTTTAATATATCATTATAGTGCTTAAAATGTGTCAAACCATATGGTAACATGGTGTCTCTATATGCTAGCTATTTTTTAAGGTTAGAGGATGAGGTGGCCATTATAGTTGTTAGGCCCCCAATTTTGGCTAACTACTTTTGGGGAATAACCAACACAAAGAGGCAAAAAATAAAATATCATGGCATAGAATAACATAGTGTGGAAGGCTCAAGTCTCATGGAATAAATATGCATATTAAATGGAGAACCCAATAATGAAGGTCTCAAAACTTAGAAAAAAAATTAGGAATGTACAAAAATTAGAGATGATTATGGATTATTTCATAGGGATGGAAGAGAAGATTAAGTCAATCATAAATCCAGAACTAGATAGAAAGAAGATAAGTGCTCGATGATAAGGATCTAGCATGAAGAGAGAATATATGGGCAAAAAGACCTAGGTCCATAGGAACTCAATGTAAAAGGATACCATGACTCAATTATATTTATGATCATTGGCTAGTCACCTTAATTGTAATTACTTATATAACAACTTGGTCGAAGAGAATAAAGTATATATACCCCTATGATGTACTCAGTAATGGTGTTTTTTAGTTGGATATTATTGATAGAGTTTATATGATTTGGTTACATTGTAACTATGGAATAGTGTATTTTTTAAGACCACTTATGAATATGATTAATGAAGCATGTGTTGACTAATACTATTGTTCAATAATATATGGGATTGATGTTATCTACTATCATTTTTGTTATCTTTTTATTTTTAAATATTGAGTAATAAACTGAGGTAAATTAGATATATATTGAAGAATTAGTTTAGTGTTAAGTATGTGTTTGAGTTCCCTTATCTAATAAATTGGACAAACACACCCTCATGTGACAAAACCAATAGGACCCAATCCCACACTGCATGCTTTGAGTGAGTGTGTAAGAACTTGTTCTTGTGTGAAATGTTAGTGCACTAGCATTTTGGACTATTATCACTTAAGCACGTACCTAGGGAAGGCATAAACATTTAAAAAAATAGAATCCCAATATTTTGGTTCCATTATCGGGACTCATAATGCTTACTTTCATGATGATGGAAGATGTTTGAATGAGTGTCTTTAGAGAATATTAAATGATGGGTTACTAGTGTAGAAGATAAATTTACATTACCATTTATTAATTCAATAATATGTTTACATGCATTGGTAGAAAAAAATCTATAAGACTCACTATATGAGATGTTCTTTATAGAAATTCATGTTTACCTTCATGCTTGAATTGTAACATATGCACAAGACCAGTTGAGGAACTATCGATGTAAGATAGCTTGGTCAATAGAGCATTAGTTAGCTTTAGCATGGTTTAGAGTGCCTTAGACATGTGCAATTAATGTTTGGTGGTATAGAACTTTGAATAGTTATGTTTTGGGATATGTGTTCTTGACATATTCCTATCTATAGGAAGCCTAGTTTCACTTCGTAGAATGGTGTGGTAGATATTTTAGACACTTTTTGCTGGCATTTTATAAACTCTTAGTATATTTTGGACTTAAAAGTTTCTCCATAGGCATCTAAATTATCTCGCATGAGTATCACAACTGGTGGGGAAATGGAGGGACACCTTTTAATGTAAAATTATTGGTTCAAAATGGTAGCCAGTCAGTGGGAATTGTAGAAGCATAAATATGATGAAGCTTGGTGAAGGGCTATGAGTGGAAACGATCCAAGGAAGGGATGGGAGGATTTAGTAAGTGTTGTAAGGGTCTACATAGAATAATAAGAGAATAAAAAGGACTCTCCAACCATAAGACCACACCTAAAACTAGGACAAGTATGTGTGGGAGAAGAAAGTTAGGCAGTGGTGACTAAAGAACCCAATTTGGATAGGCCTAGTTCCCCACCCATAATGCATGTGCATTATCTTGAGTTAGATGACATATTTGTATGTAATTAGGATATGGATAGTATATAATTAGAAACTAAACCTAGTAGAGATACATTTATAGACCAAGATTTATATAGTAGTTTCTTGGCCATTTATTTGTCTTTTCAATATAATTTTATGGCCCAATTTGTAATGCTTGGTAGATTAAGCTTAACCAATGAGTAGATTACCAGCCTAATTATAGTCAATCATCCCACCTCAACACACAATGTATCATGTGATATTATTATTATAAGAGGCATTGGAGGTGGTACCAATGGTGGTTTGGTTAGAGGAACTAGAGGAGGCACAAGAAGCAATGGTGGACCTCCCCCATAAGGTATAGAAGGGATAGGAATTGCATCATAACAAACCCCATTGCAATCTCCTTAACCACCCACTATGTATTATGAGATGACACTCCACTTGCCTAAGTATTATAGTATGGATAATATCATAGAAAATGTTCACAAGTGTGAACTTATTTGGTGAGCATGTGGCATTACCTCTTCTAAATAAAAGGAAACATAGTTTTCAACCACTCTTATAGACCGTATGCACAAGTGGTACCAAAATTTCAATTCATATCAGGTTATGGTGAATTATAACCAACTAAAAGTAGTATTTCTCTAAGAGGTTGATATCTTAGAGTTTGAATACTAGAGCATAGATGCACTGAAAGATATCAAGTAAGAATTAACTAAAAGTGTGCATGAGTATGATTCACATTTCAATATGATTCTCTCTAAGCTCTCTTTTGAGATAAATGCCACTCAACATGCCCAGTGATTCATAGGAGGCTTATTGCTCCCCTTTTGATGCACTTTATTAGAAAAGACTTTCACCAACCCATGAAAGGCCTTGGAAGTTTCCCTATGTGCAAGCCATTATAATCATCGATTAAACCATGCATGATGGCAAGAGAATAATATCCAACCTAATCTAGAGGGGGATAAATAGATATTGGCTAATGTTATTATTGATGGATGGGTTATTTAGGATATCTTGGTTGATACTAATGCTAAAGTAAATGTCATTACCAAGGATGCATGGAGGAATATGATAAGCCCTACTTTGCAACCTTCTCCACATGTATTTTTTATGGCCAATAAGACTTATGCTCTACCTATTGGATTACTTAAATATGCCATCATGGATATCCTAGTGTCACTTTCAAAGCCTAATTTGAATTCATTAAGTTGGTTGAAGTTACTAACTTTCTAGATATATTAGGTTACCCTTGGTGTTACATGAATAACATTAAATTAATCTTCAAAAAGTGATATATTATCTTTGAGAATTATGAGTAGCACATTGTCATCCCCTTGGACCATACTCAAGGACCTCCATATGTTGAGCTAGTGAGCATTGATGAAGACATTAACCACATATACAATATCACAGCTCATGGTATTGAATGCCTTATCCCACTCTAGATGGCATCTTGTATTGGGTAGACACATAATCTATATCTAACACCACCAATAATGCCTATGAATATTGGGATCATGGTGAGTATGACCTTACTAGAAAGATATATGGAATTATAGGTAGTCAAGACGATACTCTGTAGAAGTATCATAAATGCTATAAATTTGTTTGTCTCCTTCATGGACAAATTATGGTTGTACCACCCATGAGGTTAGATTAAGATCTAAGATTTCATGGTCAAATGGAAGTTTATAAGTTTGTGCAGTGATTATAAGCCTTTTCTGACTCAAACATTGAATGGGTACATTCAATTATCCATATCTTTGATGGCATAGCTACTTGGTGGTGGAGGACTCATCATCAAAACTTACTTACTTGGGATCAAGTTAATTCTGCTCTACATCATCATTTTCACCATGATAACCATATTCATGGCACCATAATTTATATTGGTATCAAATCTCCTAAACCTCATCTTTAATCCTACAAGACTATGTGTAATGTGGATGAAATTTTTGTTCCTAAGTACCGATGAGTTCATGCATTCTATGGCACTCTACAAACTTTGGCTAGAGCATGGTGTGTACATAAAGAATAGTATTTGGTGATATATTTTTAGAATTTACTTAAGATTAATATGATTATTATATTATATTATTCATCTCCATAGATTGATTTATGCCTCACACTGTAAGCCATGCATCAGGCTATTGTCAGTGACTTAGCCCTAGTTGAAGATTGCATCAGATGCATACATAGCACATGAGAGGAGATCTTGAATATATTATAAGAACTTGGTATAGAGGCATCATCTCCACCTCAAGAACTTGAACTAGACCACTCATTGAGAGAATAAATTTGAAAAGGTAAATAAAAGGGCATTTACTAGGTTGACAAAGGTGTCAATTTTGATATTGACCCATCTACTAATCATTTAACTTTGCATATGGAGTATGGTGTGCTCAATGTTAATGACACCATCTAAGATGAATAACACCCATACTTGGATCCACTCTAGACTATCCAGTGAAATATATGCATAAATAAGGCACCCAAGATGGCTATTATGGGAGACTATTGGTATGATGCAGAGATTTCTAAGGTGTTTGAACTATTAAAAGAGTATTATTATGTATTCCCATGGAACTATACTAAAATGAAATGAGTACATTCTTCCTTAGGCAAGATGCACATAAAGTTGGTATAGGGTGCTTGACCTGTTAGGAAGAGGCCCTATCATATGAATCCTAACTTGTATGCTCAAGTCAAGGAATAAATTGATAGCATGATGCATGTATGAATCATTACTCCTATATATGAGTCTAAATGGGTGATCCCCATGGTCATTAGTATCAAGAAGGATAGTTACATTAGGGTCTATGTGGATTACCGAGTACTCAATGTTGTTTGTGTAACTAACCCCTTTCCAATGCCCTTCATGAAAGAGATACTAGAGGGAGTTGTTGGTTATTAAATCTATACTTTTATTAATGGATTCTTTGGATATCATCAAATCTAGATCATAGAAAAGGATAAACCAAAGACCACATTTGCAACTAGGTGGAGATAATTTACTTACAATGTGATGTCATTTGGGTTCAAAAATGCTCCTATTGTGTTCTCATGGATCATAGTGAAGGCCTTTGAGGACTTCATTTAAAATTTGATTCAAGTCTACCTTGATGACTAGACTATTTATGTCTTAGTGCAGGACCACTATTCAAATTTTTGACTAATGCTTGAGAACTACCAGAACCTTTAGATTTGTTTAAACTTGATAAATGTGAGTTTGATACCCCTTTTGGCATTTTACTTGGCCATGTTATTTGTCATGATGGGCTCTTGGTAGATCCAGTCAAGATTATTGTTATTCTTTGCCTTCCATCACTGACCACCTAATGAGAGGTATACTCCTCCCTAGGGCACATGGGATATTATAGGAATTTCATTTGTGGGTATGCTAAGATCACTATACCAATAGAATAATTGCTTAAATAGAATGTTTAGTTTGTCTATACTAATGCTCACTAGAAAGCATTCATTACACTCAAGGATAAGCTCATTAATACCCCTATTCTATAGTTTCTAGACTAGATGAAGCCTTTTCATGTACATGTTGATGCTTAAAGCATGGTATTAAGTTTTATCCTTGCTCAACCTAGTGAGGGCAACATTGGCCACCCTATCTATTTTTCTATTAGGAAGCTTACTCCAGCTAAACACAAATACACAACTACATATCATGAAGCTTTATCCATGGTTTATGTTCTCTAAAAGTTCTATCAATACTTTTTGGCCAATAATTCATATTATTTATAGACCATGAGTCACTGAAGTACCTAGTAAATAATCTAGTATTACATGGGTGCATTTTTTGGTGGATTATGTTATTCTAGGGCTTCCAGTTCTTAGTGATGATGAGACTTGGTAAGGCCAATTGTGGCCCTAATAGTCTATTGTACATTGAATTTGGTGAAATATTATGTGCCATTAAATATGAATTACTTGACATGCATATTTTCCAATTCATGCATGTTCTTGAGGATTTGGAAGATGTCATTGTCTTTCTAAATATTGTTCAACACTAGCTCACCTCAATTCTGAAGAAAAGAAGCAATTAGTTATTTGTGCATCTCCATTCTAGCTTATAGGGGTGACCTTTGTAATCTTGATTAGGATGAAGTGTTATTTCATTATTTCATGTAACATGAACACATTAATTTTATTTATAAAATTCATGAGGGTTTTTATAGAGGACACTATGGTGGTGAAGCTACCATGTAAAAGGTCCTTTTGGCTAACTTATGGTGGCATAAATTATTTAAATATGCACATGGGTAAGCTAAAAAGAATGGATGTTATCCCCCTTCATCCTATATTATCACATGAACACTATGAAAATTGGGATAATGACTTTGTTATCCCCATTAGCCTAGTAGGGAGACATACTAGTGCATGTTATGTTATCACTACTACTAATTACCTTACTCACTAGGTTAAAGTTATACCAACTAAAGATTGTACTACTACCACTACTGTAAGGTTTATTTGGGAAAAAATAATCACATGGTTTAGATGTTCATTAATTATAACTAGTGATCAAGGAACCCATTTCCCTAATGAGACCATCCACATCATCTTGGTTGAATTCATGATCTCACACCATAAGACTACACCTTATCATACTCAATCCAATGGTACAACTGAGGTGTTCAATAAGACCTTGGGTAATACCTTGACTAAGATATGTAATATTAGATGCATTTATTGGGATGATCATGTTTTATAATGTTGTGGGCATATCAGACCACTTATAAATGGTTGAAAATGATCACACCATTTAATCTTGTATTTAGTACTGAAGTTAATTTCCCAATTGAATTCATTATCTCTTCTCTTTGAATTACTTGCATTAGTCAACTAGATGATGAATATTACTTGAAATAATGCTTGGATTATCTATTGTAGATAGATAAGACCCATTTTCTAATGCACTGGAGTCAAGGAGTGGAAAAGTGAAAATAGAAGGCTTGACATAATCACCATTTGAAGAACAAGACTTTTTCTCTAGGCATGCAATTTTGGTATGACTCCAAGTTTACATGCCACTCATGAAATATCTATGTCCACTAGAATGACCCATTCATTATTCATAATATTCATCCTACTAGTACATGTAGATTGAAGTGACTACATGGCCAATTTCTTCTCGACCATAGTCAGTTGTGTCCATAGTATTTTGATAGGTGTCTCCCTCTTTTAGTAATAAGGAATATGCCACTAGGTTAGTATAGGATTTTGTTTGTTTTCAATAAATTATGGAAATAATTACATGGCCTTGTGTATTTTAGGGTCAACACTTTGTTTTTGGTTTTTGTATTTCTTTGTAATGTCATGGAAGACCATGGGCAACTTTTAGTGTTGGGTAAGAAGGGTAAAAGAATTTGAACCTATAGATAACCAAGTAAATGGTAAATGGGAATACATGTGGGAGCAAGGGCATGTAAGTGGAAGTGTAAGTACAAAATGGTATGTAGGATGTGGTACATAATGGATAAGATAATTCAAGATAAAGAAGTGAGATTCCTACCTTTGGAATGATTTTTTTTTAAATTATTTGTAGTTATCATACACTTAAAGAAAAGTGTGGGATGGAACATGTACTAAATACAAGGAAAGAAGTGGTAATGACAAGTTTTCCAAGTATGAATCATGGAAATATCATTACAACATTAATTTTGTGAAGTGATGGAAGAGGTAATGGGGTAGTAAATGTGAGTTACCCACTCAAGGCTATAAAAGGTTAAACACAAGTCATTTCACATTTTACTATTATCACATTCACAAAATTATAGAGCCAATAAGTATTGTTGAGTTATTAAAAGAATGTTTTTAAGCTTCCAAATAAGTGAAAATTAATTATTTGTGATTATTTCAAGCATCAAGGAGTGAATAAATTATGGTAAATGGGTAGAACATTGAAAGGGTGATTGTAGAAGTGCAAGTTTATAGAGTTGTAACTTGTATAGGTTGACATCCACCATTAGAGGGAGTTAAAGTAAGAGAATCAAGTGGATTAACAAAGTAACTACATATTATTTTGGGAGGATCAAACGGTCCTACATTAACCTTGAGGCTCCTCAAAGGGTGATGTGGCTAAATAAAAAGGCCCAGTGTAGTGATCCCTTGTGATACCAAAGGAAGAGGAATTTGTGATTATGGGTGTTTAGCTAGTGTTGATTAGGGAGGAATTACCTAAAGAGTATGATGTGTACATGAAATATTTTTCATAATAAGCCATGGAAAATATAAAATTAGGAATGGTGCACTAGGTGAATAAGAAGGTTATAATACCCCCTCCACCCTCAAATAAATGTTTATAGAATAAATGAAACATTGAGAGGCAGTGATGTGCATAGATAATTGGGTGTCAAATGTGCCCACTCATAACATCTTTGATTATAACCATTGCTAGCCTAATAAAAAAGTAGAGATGCAATGCAACTATCAATTAGAGTACTAAAACATAAAGAATGAGATTATATATGATTTGAGTATTTTTAAGAATCTTAATGATGCATGACACTTTCAATTGTTTAATCTTCCATATTTTTGGAAGCCAATAGAAGCAATCAATTTTTTATTTCTCTAGTACATGAAGACTATTTATACTTTATTGGGCATAAAATGCATATTACACTGGAGAAGATAAGCAAAGTCATAGGGTTGTAGTGCTCAAGCACATACCTTTCTTATGACTTGGAGGACAAAAAAGAGATTGAAAATATTGCAATGGTACTTGAATATGAAAAACAAGGCCATGTTATGCATATCAAAAGTCTCCAAGTTTTTTCCCTTCAAGTGGTCATATGCATCATCATGACCAAGGTTAGAGACATCAATAGATGGAAAGAGGTGGATATGGTTCATCTTTATGTCACCTATTAAGTTATCCTAGGAGTGAAGTATAAGTATGTGTAGTACTTCAATGATAAGTTTATCACAGATGTAGAGAAATCACACCGCCTACCAAACTAAAAGTCACATGGGGAATTTTCCTTTTGTTATTGGTTTTTTATGAGATTGGTGTACTTGAGTACACAACTAGAGAGCTAAAATGGGATTACCCTCCCAAACATAATTCCCTTGCATAATGGTTTAAATCCTTTACTTACCCTAGTGTAATAACTCCATCCCACAAGTTCAAAATGAAGGGATGGTATGATAGGATGAAGGAAGCCTTTGGGAACGAGTGGCACATTCCCAAGGATGTAGTTTATAGTGAAGCAACATTATTCCTTAGCATGCATCTAGATGGTTCACTCTAGAGAATTGTCTAGATGACTTAAATTACCATATGCGTTTCCTACTCATTACTTTATGAATGTTGTCAATAGAATCTATGACGTACACCTAATGAATATTGATACTAAGAATATTGATGCAAAGACTCACACTTTCTATCAATTCTACATATACCCAAAGAAGAAGGCATATAGGGAAAGGCTAGATTCAGATAAAATTAACATAAAGGTCAAGCATATTTTGGTTAGAAATTTAATTCATTCTTTATTTTACATGTTGAAACCAAGGAATAAATCATTGGGGAGCATCGAATATGAGAAGGAGACAATCCCACCTCCACCAGTGTTTGAGAAGAAGTATAAGTGCTAAGATCATAATGCTAGTACTAGTTCCCAACCAGAGCATGCAAAGTGGAAAAGGACTACCCCAGTATCACCCAAGTAATTCCCAACAATAAGTCAACCCAAAGGCCTAAAGCCAATAGTGCAAACTATGTATTTAGAACATGAAACATTGGTGATTTCTAAAAGAAACTATTACAAAAGAATAAGAATAAGAATAAATTACCCCAGACCTAGAGAAGATATGTTCACTAGCATAGTGTGAAGAAACCACCCTCAAGGAGGCACAAGTGGAAACTAAAGATATCAATAGTGAAGAGAGTGATGGTTTAGACATGACCTTAGGAATGAGTGAGTTTGATATCAGTGCCAACTACCAGAGCAAATATGTGGATGTTGAAATACTCAATTGAGATCCCTCTAATAGGAAATATTTGGTTGATGACTCCATCCAAAAGAGGCTAGAGAAAACTAATTCAACCATGCCACTATGCACCTAATATTAGATGGGAGTGCCAGAGAAGCACTTGTTTATGTTTTCACATATTACACTAGAGGATATATCTGAGCAAACTTGGTGAGATTTTTCATTCTCCCATGATAATTATAATGAATAATTCAATTTTGAGATTCCATCAGATACCCTAGTACTAGAACCAAAAGTGGTAGAGCTTCTAGATACCCCATGGGTAGACCCCTAGATGTTTACTATGGCACATGATAGGGTGATAGTTTTTAAATTGTCATGAGGTCACTAAGTATGATGCATTATCCAAATCTAATGTCTTACTACTCTAAAATAATCATGAAGAGATGGTTATTCTTTATCAAAATAAGTGCACTATGTGAAAAAAATTGAAGTAAAATTAGTTGAGGTCAAGTGCCAATTATAAATTTAAATAGTGGACAAGGTTAAAATGTTAAACATTTATAAGATAATTTTGATCCAAGAACAAAATATTGTAGATGGTATACCCCTTTTTGGTGAGATAGTGGATAAACTAGAGACCTTGGTAGAGTTTTTATTAAAGTGTTTCAAGGACCAACCTGGGTCCCCAATCCTAAAATGATTAAACTTGGGCAATGGAGTAATTAACTAAAGCATTAGAGGTGTGAAAATTATTCTTAAATAGAGTTAGATACATAGTTCTCATCTTGGATGGGGTGTTTTAAAATTTGGCCCATCTCATTGGAAGCTAGGCTACATGCAAAAGAACTTCAGTGAAAATAGTTGGTAGATAGTGCCTTGGTACTAAAAGATTGCACAAATTACACCAAATCATTTGAAGATGTGGAGGCTATGGAAAATAAAATAAGTTATCACCATCAAGAAATAAATGCAAAATTCATAGCACTTTGGGAATAATTTATCATCAAGTTCACCTCACTTGAAAGAGTGCGTAAGGATGCTTTTACATCCCTTGAGTGTTTGGTCAGTAAAGTAGGCAAATGTCCCAAACAACCCAAGAATATGAATAAATTTAAAATGATAGTAGAGGAAATCATGTCCAAGATAAAAAAATGCCTTAAACCATTAGGAGAGCATCAAAAACCAAATTGAGCAAATAAGAACAGAAGTTTTTAGGAGCCTAAGAATAATACTTAGTTTTGGATAGACTAATAGCTTAATGTGGGGTGATGTTGGGCCCCCAATTTTAGATAAGTACTTTTTGGGAATAATTGGTGCAGAGAGGCACAACATAAAATATCATGGTGCAGAAGACCATGGTATAGGATTCCATGGCATGGAAGTATCAAGCCTCATGGAATAAATACACATGTTAAATGGATAACCTGAGAATGAAAGAATTGAAACTTATAAAAGACTTGGGGAGCACATGGAAATTGGAGATAGTTATGGTTTGGTTCATAGGTGATGTACCTATATACCCAGTCTATCTATTTTTATAGGATTAGTATCCAACATGCATTCTTAAAATTATGTTTCACTAGTTCTTTTTTCAATCATGCATTCACTAGTTCCGAGTTTAGTATCAAACTGTACAAAATATGGGATTTACATGCAATTATCAAAACACATCAAAGATCTTCCACTTATTATGTCTAGTGCTCATGCATGTTATTGAATATTGTTTCTCATCCTATATCACTTTTTAAATATATCTATGTGTAATTGCATCAGCCCTAACCTCTCTAGCAATATCGATCATATCCTTCAAGCAATCTGTGTTACCATCATGTTTAGGTTCAAACCTTATGAAGAAACCCTTTCCTATTTTTAACATTAACATTATTTCCATATCAAGTTATATTCTTTTCTTTTCTTTAACCACCATCATTCTTTCTTTATCTCAATTTTTTCAACTCCATCAAAACTGTATTCCATTTTAGTCAAGGATTTCAATAGACTTAGAAAACCCATCTTTCAACAGACTACAAATATGTGTTTATTTCCATATCTAGATAGGACATATATATAATTTATATGTACTATGGTTGTGTTTCCTTGTAAGATCCACCTCACATTTTCATAATTTTTTTTAATGCTTGATTATCTTCCACACCTTATTTCTCCATACAGTGCATGAACTTCTATAATTTATTTATTTATTATTTTTTTTAAGATTCTTTTGAGGCTTTTCAAAATTTTGATTTTAGATTTATAAAATGGAATCACTTGTTTATATAAATTTAACACATCTTAAAACCACACCATTTGCCTTTTACTATCATCAAATACCTCTTTTCAGATTTGTACACACAGTCACCTTTCTAAGAATTAATACAAAAAATTATAGGGTCTGAATATACCAACTATGAAATATACTTCAAAATTAAAGGAATCCAAGATAGAATTTAAAAACATCGATTTACAATATTACCATCCTTTATTTACACTTCAAACTATATTCTTATCAAATGTTATTATCTAAATTGAAGGATTATTGAATGGTGTAGTTAACATGATGTGCATTTACTTTAATAACATCAGCACAAGACACATGTAGAATTTTTAGATTTTAAATGGAATTACATGTTATATCATTCCCAAATGGAGATTTATTCTCAATGATGCTTCAGTTCAACTCTTCTTGCTCAATTTCCAATCAGTTGTGTAAAACTTAGCAAGTTTATACACATCTTCTAAAAATTGTCCATGTTTCCTTGATAATTCAAACTAACCACATAGGTTACATAGAGTATATTTATGATTCAATATTCACTCAATATTTTAGACAATAAATGAAAACCTTCTTAATTTTTAGACACACATAATCATCCTTCTAAATGTATGGGAGAATACAAAACTTGCCAGATTTATAACCTTTCTGGTTAATCCACTCATCACATTGACACATGATGTGGGATTTTAAGGCTTATCATCATACACAAATGGATTTAAAATATTTTTATAGGGTCTTGACATTTAAAATAAAACCCTTTTAGACTTTCATTAAAACTTAGAATATAAAATATCTTTTCTTCAAAAGTGCATGCTCAAAATTTCTTCCAGCAAAATGTCTAAAACCACACACAACTTATCAATATATAAATTTCATATCTTTCATTAAATACTATATTCATGTTTCATTACACAATCAAAAATAATACTTTATAGAATTCAAGAATTGTCACAATTTACCATTCAAAACAAATACTTGTATATTCCATTTCTTTGGAAATCTCTTCATTATACCTTTAAACGCATCCCCACTCTCTCTCTCTCTGCTCTTGAATGAGAGATCATCTCCCTTCTTTTCTCTTAAATTTTTTTAATAAGTATATGCATATCAAATTCTTTGAAACCGAATATGTTCTCTCCTACACCCAACTTGGGCTCTAAGACTAATAAACAAGATTTGTTATCTAAAACATGCTAACCTGGAGAAGATTTTCTAAACAATATTCCATGGTTGAAAGATTTAAACCTCTCCCTTTATTTTCTCAAAAATCTCCCAACATAGAGATTCTCTTAACTACTTTTACCCTTTTCACACTTAAATTTTACATTTATATTTACTTCTCTAAAGACAACATTTGGAGGGAAAATACAAGAATTTAAATTCAAATTCAAGAATGACTAGAGCTTGCATGCCTATTGAATACTAATCCCAACTTGATCATGTCCTCATGGAGATTTTTTGAGATGATCCTACATCATACTCTCCCTATATAAATAATTTTAACTTTATTTCAAATGAAATGCTTCCTCCATGCCTTAGTCTTCAATGTATGCCTAGATCCCATTGCTTTGTTTGCATTGCTTGAGTTTGTATTTCTTTGAGATAGTCTTTGTCTTTCATCTTTCTTTTCTTCCTCTTTTTATATGTCCTTCTTCTCATCTCTTTTTCAACTACCATGTCCTATATCCATGCTTCATTCTCATACATGTAATCATCTTCTTCTTGATCTTCTTGGTTCAAGAGCTTGTACATTAAGCTATGGATTTTATTCATCTTCATCTCTTCAAAACTTTCACTCAAAACATCAAAATCCACCTTATAATTAAAAAATTGAGACCATGAAGCCTCTTTATCATTTTCATATTGTTATTTCTTGTTTAAATCTACCTTTTTCACTTGGGTTTTCTCTTTTCTTGCTTCATTCTCATCAATGGTGTCTTCATCATGGCTTGTGCATATATCCATCTCTCTTGGAGAACTAAAGAGTTATTCTAAAATTCTTAATTCCTCTTTTATTAAGCTCTCATCTACTTCATCAAACTTTGGTCCTTCATTCTTGAGGTTTTCTTGTCCTTTACCCTTGATTTCATCCTTTCTTAGCTTATCTTCGTCTAAAACAACTTCTTCATTAGTACACTTATCAAAACCAATTGAAACACCATTACCTTATGTATCCTTACTCTCTTCAACTTCTTCTTGAAACCATCATGTTTTCCCTTTGCCTTCAATGAGGCATTTATTGACTGTATGCTCACCTTTTCCCTCATCATCCATCCATTTTAAACTTCTTCTTGTTGCATGTTAGTCTTCATAACCATTTTCCATTCATCCTTTTCCATAAAGAGATCATCAAATGATTCAAACACATCATCATTCAATTAATTTAAAATAATTATCTTACCTTTAATTTCCTTGTTATGCCTTTCAAACTCCTTGCCTTCATGGAATGCCTCTTCCATACTCACCATCTCATCTTCATTCTCTTGGATACTTGCATCAACTTCCACCTTCCTCCATTGACTTCTTAGTGTTGTTACCTCAACACTCACATATTCACTCTTTACCATCTTAGGTACCCATACTTGTTTCTCTTTCTTATCATTTGGCTTCTCAAACCATCTAGGCATCCTATACTCATGTTTTTGTACCAACACTTCTTGTTACTTGGGAGTTTGCTTCTTCCACCACTTAGGCATCACATATCCATGGTTATTTAAAAACTCCACCTTTCTCTTTTCTTCTCTAACCAATATATCATTAGCTTCATTCTTATGAAAATAAGAAAAATCAACTTTTGAATTCACCTTTACCTCTTTAATGGGTTGATCCAGGGGTTCTTTGACTTGCATAGCTAATTTATTATTTGTACTTTCCTCTTCCTTTATGCTTGGATATTCTCTTGCCTCTTCTTGGAATTTAATGACATAATGGAATTCATCATCATCTTCCATCTCTTCTCTTGCTTGTATGGGGTACTCAACACATTCCTTATGCATTAACCAATGCATTCCTTCTTTATCAATAGCAGCAAACTTACTTCTCTCTCTTGCACATTCACTTGTGCACTTGGTGTCTCCTCTTGCACCAATCCTCTCTTCATTCTCCAAGGCCCTTCTCTTAAAATTCTCAAGGATACTTATACCTATAATTACCCATTCAAAGATAACATTAGATATAAGAAAAAAATACCATAGGGTCCCTATGAGTGTTTTTTTCACCAACACTCTCATGTTCTCAAGTGCTCCTCCTAACACTTCATCTTTTCTTTCTTCACTTCTCTTGTTCTCATAGTGGATAATATTCTTCACAACCTCTTCCTCTTCTTATTTCTCACTTGGAAACCTTCGTATCTTGTTCAAGCCTCTATGGGATTCTCTCTTTGCCTTCTTCTCCTCTTCATTAGGAGATTTATTGGCCACTTCAACCTCTTCCTCATTGGCCATACCCATGCTTGCCTATCCATCTGCATCCAAGACTCATATATATCTAAAAACTTAGCTAAATATCATTTCAAACTAGAAATCTCTTTATCAATTTCACTACTAGTCATACCTCTCTTCTTCTAGATGTTTTATTTCTCCTTAGTACTTTCATGTACTCTGTTTTTCTATAATGACTTCAACAATACTTCCATCTTGACTTTGCCTTTTCAATCCAACCTGTGCTCTTAACTTTAACTTTCCCAACCTGTCAAATGCTCATATAGCTTATGCAAATGTCAATACATACATAATTATCCATTGGATCAAATTTGTATTCCATTCTCTAGGTAAAAGATGAACATTTGTAAGACACCTCCAAAGAAATAAATATTCACCATTAACTCTAGAGAATACAAAGAAAACTTAAAATCTAGTTAATTGCAACTAGGATTTTGAGCTCTGATACCAAAATTGATGTACCTATATACCCATTTTGTCTCTTTTCATAGGAGTAGTCTTCAACATGCATTCTTAAAACTATGTTTCACTAGTTCTTGTTTCAATCATGCATTCGCTGGTTCTGAGTTTCTTATCAAATTATATAAAATATGGGATTTACGTGAAATTATCAAAACACATCAAAGATCTTCCACTTATTGTGTCTATTTATCATGAATGTTATTGAAAATTATTTCTCACCCTATATCACTTTTCAAATATATTTATGTGTAATTGTATCTACCCTAACCTCTCTAGAAATATCTATCATAGCCTTCAAGCAATCTATGTTACCATCATGTCTAGGTTCGAACCTTGTGAAGCAAAATTTTCCTCTTTTTAACATTAAAAATGTTTCCATATCAATTTATGTTCTTTTCTTTAACCACCACCATTCTTTTTTATCTCAACTATTTCAACTCCATTGGAACTATATTCCATTTTAGTCAAGGATTTCAACAGACTCAAAAAAACCCTCTTTCAATAGACCACAAATATGCATTTATTTCCACATCTAAACAAGACATATATATAATTTATATGTAATATGGTTGTGTTTCCTTTTAGGATCTGCCTCACATCTGCATACTTTTTTTTAATGCTTGATTTGCTTCCACACCTTATTTATCCATATAGTGCACAAACTTCTGTAATTTTTTTTTTAATTCTTTTGAGTATTTTCAAAATTGTGATTTTAAATTTATGAAAGGGAATCACTTATCCATAAATATTTAACACATCTTAGAACCACACCATTTGCCTTTTACCATCATCGAATACCTCTTTTTAGATTTATACACACAATCACCTTTCTGAGCATTAATACAAAAGATTATAGGGTCTAAATACACCAACTATGAAATATACTTCAAAATGAAAGGAATCCATGCTATAATTTCAAAACATATATTTACAAACTTACCAACCTTTATTTTCACTTCAAACTATCTTCTTATCATATGTTATTATCCAAATTGAAGGATTATTGAATGGTGTAGTTAACATGATGTGCATTTAGTTTAATAACATCAACAGAAGACACATGAAAATTTTGTAGATTTAAAATGGCATTACATATTATATCTTTCCCAAATGGATATTTTTTCTCAATTATGTTTTGGTTTAACTCTTCTTGCTCCATTTCCAATCGGCTGTGTAAAACTTAGCAAGTTTCTACACTTCTTCTAAAAATTGTCCATCTTGCTTGACAATTCAAATTAACCACATAGGTTACGTAGAGAATATTTATGATTCAATATTTTCTTATAATTTTAGACAATAAATTAAAACCTTCTTAATTCATAGACACACATACTCAGCCTTCTATAAGCATGGGAGAATACAAAACTTTCCAAATTTACAACTTTTTTGATCAATCTGCTCATCACATTGGCACATGGCATGGAATTTTAAGGCTTATCATCATACACAAATGGATTTAAAATATTTTTATAGGGTCTTGACATTCAAAAACAAAACCCTTTTAGACTTCCATTAAAACCCAGAATACAAAATATCTCTTATTTAAAAGTGCATGCACAGAATTTCTTCCAACAAAATGTCTAAAACCAAACACAACTCATCAATATATAAATTTCATCTCTTTCATTAAATACTATATTAATATTTCATTAAAAAATCAACAATAATACTTTACAAAATTCAATAATTGTCACAATTTACCTTTCAAAACAAATACTTGTATATTCCATTTCTTGGGAAATTTCTTCATTATACCTTCGAACTCATCCCCACTCTCTCTCTCTACTCTTTAATGAGATATCCTCTCCCTTATCTTCTCTTACATTATTTTTTTTAAGTATATGCATATCACATTCTTTGAAATAGACTCTTTTCTCTCCTATGCCCAACTTGGGCTCTAAGACTAACAAACAAGATTTGTTGTCTAACAAACATGTTAACCTAGAGAAGATCTTCTAAACAATATTCCATGGTTGAAATATTTCAACCTTTCCCTTTATTTTCTCAACAAGCTCCCAACGTAGATATTCTCTTAAATACGTTTATACTTTTCATGCTTTACAATTTACATTTACATTTACTTCTCTTTAGAGAATTTTTGGAGGGAAAATACAAGAATTGGGATTCAAATTTAAGCATGACTATAGCTTGCATGCCTATTGAATATTAATACCAACTTGATAATGTCCTCATGGAGATGTTTTGAGATACTCCTACATAAATAGGGATGGAAGATAAAATTAAATCAATCACAAATCTAGTATTGACCCATGAGAAGATAGGTGTTTTGCAATGAGGATCCAACATCCAGAGAGAATATAGGGGTAGAAAGGTTTATGTCCATAAGACCTTAATGTAAAATTATACCACAACTCAAATGTATTGATGATCATTGGCTAGTCATCTATATTGTAATTACTTTTTTAACCATTTGGTCGGGGAGAACCAAGTATAAATACCCCCATGATTTACTTTGTGATGTTGTTTAGTTAGGTGTTATTGATAGAGTTTATATGAGTTGGTTACATTGTAACTCTAGAGCAGTGTACTATTTCAAATCACTTATGAATATAATGAATGAATCATGTGTTTACATAATATTATTATTTGATTATCTATGGGATTGATGTTATTTTCTATCATTTTTGTTATCTATTTTATTTTTGAACATTGATTAATGAATTGAGATAAGTTAGATATAGATTAAATAATGAGTTTAGTGCTAAATATGTGTTTGATTTTCATTTTCTAAGAATTTTTACAAACACACCCTCATGTGATAAAACTAATGGGAATTTATCCCATACTATGTGCTTCAAATGAGAACGCAAGAACTTATTTTTACATGAAATTATAATGTGTTATCACGCTATAATATTATCAATTAAACATGTACTTAGGGAATTTCATGCCCATTTAAAGTAAAATAATACCAATAATATTTAGGATTTAATTGTGTAATATCAAGTTTTGAGCAAAAAGGAAACATGGAGGGCACTGGTAGTAGAAGAACATGAGGAGTGGATTATGGAAAATTAGGATCAATAACAACTAATGAGTTCACCTTGGGGAACTCATAGAGGTCCATTTACAGCTCCTATATTTATGGCATTTGGTGTATCACTTATCATGAATTAAAATTCAATTTTATGGCTTGGTCTTCCCATTTATTTCCTAATTTAGACATAAACTCAAAAATTATGATCATACACAGCCTACTAGATTTAGCGGTCATGATATGAGGCTTTCAAATGTCTAATTGAGGCCTATTTTCCCATATAATTAATTTTTTAAGTGTATTATGCATGCATCCATATCATCTTTAAGCATACTTGTGTAATTCTCACTTTGTGCCATATGTCCCTTACTAACTGGTTCATGTTGCAATAGTTACCACATAAGCACAACCTGGTGCTTCATTTTTGTATGCTTGGGAGAATAAAATGCTAGTTTGAGGACATGTATCATCCATTGATTAGCCTTTTGACTCTATATATACCTTATTCTAACCACTTTGGGTTATTTTGGACTCTTTCTACTAATTTGCATAGAAATACCATGTGGCATGATGTGACAAGTCAGGCTCTCCTAGGTCCTGACATCTTTATTAGGTATGGGAGACTAATAAGTTTGAAAATGGGCCATATGGTGATTTTTAATTTAGTTAGGATATCTTATATCCTAACATCTTTTTCAAATCTAGGATATTAACAAGCCTAACATTGGGTTAAGTCTATTGGTTAGATCCTATCAACTTTGACCATTGGGCCATGTAATGCTCTTCCACTTGGTTGGGTTCTCCAAGGATCAAACATCTCTATCAGATCCAAGAGACTAACCATTCTAATTTTGAGCCATGTGTCACCTTTCCACTAGGCTGGGCTCTCCCAAATCCTGACATCTATGATAGATCTAGGAGACTGACCATACTGGTAGCAGGGTACCCTAATTGGTTGGGCTCTAACAAGTTATGACACTTTTAGTAGTAATCCACATCATAATTTCTCACTTAACCATTCTTATTAAAAAAATCCATAAAAAGAGACTAATTAAAAGGAAATAATCATATTGAATATAAATTCTCACCTAGCCTATAGCTCAACACCATTAGGTGCCATGTAGGACTCCTGGAGCTTGACACTAAGATAGGTTAAGACTCTAAGAAACTTAATATGAATTCAAACCTATAGAAAAGTTATCACATTTAAATATTATAATTAATAAAGTGATTAGTTCATTTGAGGATATGACTAGGACTCAGCTGCATTAACTTCAGAGGTCATGGGGCTCTCAATAAGGATCAATTTTCCATTACAAATATGTAATATACTTGAGGAAACTAGGGTAAAATAAGAACTGGAGGAATCTCTTGTAAATGATTTGGTTGGAATGAGACTAAAAGTTTGGGAACTTTAAATTTGATCATTTTATAGAGGTTCCCCCACTTCTCTAAATAAGGGGGTGTGTTGGCCATAACAGATAATGGAAACTTCCATGGGGAAAGTGGTGTTAAACACTTAAAACTTGAGCTACTAACTTTCATTTCTACACAAAACACAAACTAATACAATATCTTCAGACACATCAAATAAATAAGGAATTAAATTCAATTATAATAAGTGACATATTAAGCCTTATTCCCATAAAATACCATCAATGTGTGCGAGGTGATATATTTTCAATTGGTTCAATTCTATATTTCACTTAAGAAAGTCAAAAGGGCATTATTGGTTATATGGCTAGGAGGGGAATGGCATGGGTATTGATTTACTACTAGTCATACATATAAAGCCCTCATAAAGATACCTCTAGTCCCATTTGAGGCCTTGTTCCATTGCAAGCTAGGTTGGAAAGCCTGTAATGGATGTTTCCTAAATAACCCCTTTGAGGAAGACTCAAAATTTAGATTTTGCATGTTATTCCCATCTCCTTTTACATTTTTCTTATAAAGAGGTTTGATATTTTAATCCATTCAGGGATTATGACCAAACCATGGGTGATGGTATGTTTATAAATCTCAAATATCTCGCCGATCTCATATTGGTTTAGTGATTTTGATTTTCATCAAGATGTTCTTATTAGGTGAAGATTGATGGATTTTATCTATAAATGGGGATATTCCAAAATTTACTTATATTATTAAGAAACATTAGCATCCAGTATCTTAAATTTAAAACACTTTCTCATAACTTTTGATTTTCCTAAAATTGAAAGCTTGCATTTGGGTAATCCAAATCTTAATTTCACCTCCCAAGATTTCATCACCCTTAGAGTAGTTACTTATTAAGAGTTCTCCAAAAGACCTTTCAACTCTACCTACCATCTTAACCTCAATTAAAGGCTAGATCTGGGGCAAGGTCTATGAGAGGAGAACACCATAGGAAAAAAACAAAACTAAGAGAAATAAAAACACAACAAAAGGAAAAACATAGTGGAAGCAAACACATAACTTAAAACAAACTAGTCTAATATATACATCACCACCCTTGTTGATATTACTCTGACATCACACTAGAAGGGGTAGCTAAAAAGTAATGATTTAGGAACTATTAATTCACTAGAAATGGAAGGTCATTTCCTTTGAGATCCTTAAGAAAAAAGGTGTTCTAGCAGAGTAACTCAGTTATTTGGTATGGGCCAATCTAGAGATGATCAAATTTGGCATGTTGGTCCTTTTTATGGGATTTATCCCAAAATAGCACCAAATAAAAAATCCTAAAATATTTGACCTTAACCCTTTTTGCAAAACATCTCTTGATAGTGATTTGATGGTTATTAAAGTTGAGTAAGGATTCATCTCGAGCCTCCTCTAATTATATAATGTCCAAGACCCTAAAATCTACTTTCTCATCTTATTCCATATACTATCACATGAAGTTGTATATAGGTAGCATGAGTTTAATTGGTATAACTATCTCAATTTCATAGAATAGTAGTAAGGGTGATCTCTTAAGTGTTTTCTTATGTTTGGTTTGGTCCACCCACGTAGAAAATTTTAGTAATGAATGACAATTGTCAGATTTATTTTTTATATATTACTTGATGGCATCAATCAAGTTTTTGTTAGTTGATGTTGCTAATTCATTCCCTTGCAAGTAGTAATTAGATGATAATTTTAAGGTGATCCCTTCATCATACTCCCATTCAATGAACTCTAAGGATTGGAATGTGGGACCATTATCACACACCAATGAAACTAGGGTTTTTGATTGAGTGGTTATATTACTCTCCAGGAATTTGATGACTTCAATGGTGGTGATTTTCTTTATTTCCATTGCATGGGTCCATCTTGTGAAATAATTTATGGTCATGAGAAAAAAATTATGGCCTACTTAGGATTTGGGATTTATAACCCCAAAAAATTCTAGTCCCTATTGGTTTAATGGTGTTACTTATATAACTAGATACAATGGCATTATAATATGGGTTTCTATTTAGGTGAAGGTTTGACATTGATTGCAAATCTTGACATGAACATGGACACCTTTGAATAAGGTAGGCTTTTAGTAACCCACCTGGAGTATATTATGTGTCATTGTGTTTGTTATCAGATGGCCAGTGCCCATTTTTTCATCAAAATTAGCCATTACTTCTTTGGCATCATCTTCTGATAAGCATCTAAGATAGACACCATGATTCTTCCTAAAGATAACTCCTTTATTCAACATATAATGTGTTGCCTTTAGTCTAAGTGCTCTCTTATACATTTGATTTAATATAAGAGGTGTGTTCCCATAGAGCAAGTAATATATGATTTGGGCATACCAATCCTACTATAGTACTAACTCCTAATCCAATTGGTACATAGAGATACTTGGATCAATTTTGATTACCAGTTGGGTAAGGCCCTATCCTATAACCAATTTGGTAGGTTTGATTTCCAAATCATATTCCTACATCTTTATCATCCATATACCTATGTTCTCACCTAGTTTATTCTATCCCAACATTTACTTAATGGTCAATTTTTGGATGATTGTATGCACCTTATTCTTGATAATGTAGAGCATGAACTTTTTCACAACCTTTATTAGTGTATAAGTGTGTTTGTCAAGAGTTTAATATTTCAATTCTACATATTTGAGATTGGTGTTCATAAAATCAACAAGGTGTTCTTCTCCATCCAATATTTGAATGAGGAAGGTGATGATGGTGTGCTCAAAAGTGAAAGGGTAAATATGTAAATCCTACATATAGTCTATACTAATCAGCATCAGGGCTTACATGATAACATCTTTTATTTCTTAGAAAGTCTTCTTCTATTGAGCTTGACACTCCACTTTTGAATCTTGTTTCAACATAGAGTTCAAAGGCTCTATAATTTTGACAAATACAAAAATGAACTTGTGAATAAAATTAATTTTCCCAAAGAAGGATTTTAATTCTTGTTTGTTATTAGGTAGAGGTAAATTATAAATCACATTAGATCTTTTTTTATCAGTGTTAATACCTTATTTTATGATGGTATGACTGAGAAGCTTACCTTTGGTGACACTGAACATGCTCTTCCTTGGGTTTAAAGAGATACCATACCACATGAACCTTTAGAATACCTTATGTAAGTGGCATATGTGTTCTAATCTATATTTCACAAACAAATTCAATTCATCCATATAAATTATTGTGCACTTGATAATTAAACATTCAAAATCAAAATACATCACCCTCTAAAATGTTGCTCTAGCATTGATCAATCCAAATGACATTTGTTTGTAGGTGAATGTACTCCTTTTGGTGGTGAATGTGTTTTTAACTTGGTCTTTCAAATTAACCAAGACCTGGTTATATCCTGAGAATCCATCCAAGAAAAACATCATATGGGATCCACTCACCATGTGGGTCACTTTGTCGAGGCAAGGTAATGGATAGTTATCTTTATTTGAATCTATGTTGAGGTTTTGAAATTCTATGCACAAATGTATTTCTTCATTATTATTTCACATGGGCATTATCTTAGCTACCCAAGTAGAGTGGAGAATAGGGAAAATTATCCAAATAGAGAGTAATTTATAGACCTTTATGTGTATTAGTGGTTCCATGATTGGGTTCACAGGTCTTTATCTCTGCCTAAATGGTTTCTAGTCTAGTTTTAACATGATGGTGTGAGTAATTACTTTTGTGCTGAATACTCATAGGTTTCCATAGGCTTAAGCAATTACATCCTTATATCTTAGCAACAACTTTTGAAGCTACTTTAGTTTTAGGTCTATCTAGTGAGGACCTATGTTAATGTTTCATGGGTTTTGTGAAGAACTAAGATTAATGATTTGACACTTTTAATTTTTAGACTTAGGATCTTTGATTTGGGGTGCAGGGCCTAAGGGGTCAAATGTTCTTTCTAGTGCAATCATCCCTTTTAGGATTTTATTACCATGAATATTGAGGATCTCATCCTTATTGATTTTATTTCTAGGGTTATCTTTATTTGTTTCATCAATTACCCATGCTTCAAATACCCTAGCATTGTTAATAAATTGGATAATATATTGATCATCCTCAAAGACCTATAATTTTTTCATATTGTTCAAGATAGGTGGACAAGGGAATAGTTTCAAAGAGAACTCCCACAACTTAGTTCCATCCATGGGAGTCAAGTTTGTCACTGAGGATGTTAACGAATCAATAACCTAATTTTCTACCCTAGGGATAGGGATGATGTTGAATACTCTAAACATATCGATCAAGTCTCAAGCCCTATGTTTATACTTCCTAAGGTATGATAACTTGCACTAAAATTTACTCTTAACTTGGTTGACCACTAGCTTTAAATCATTGAATACTCTATCTTTTTGCCTTATGTTTTAATGTAAATGAAAATCCTAGGATTAATGCCTCATACTCTACTAGATTGTTTTTATATGGGAATTATAACCTATATGAAGCTAGGTGTTTATATCCTTGGGGGTTTACTATTAGAAAACAAGATCCATTGTCCTTTTTAGAGCATACCCCATCAATGATATGTACCATAGTCTTGGCAATTCTGGTTCATCCTCAACTTTATCTTTAGCAGGTTTTGTGTTTAATGTATAAATCCTTAAGTTTGAGGACACTAGGTTCACTTTATTATTGATAACATTGTACTTAGTTATCATGTGTTTCATGTGGGGTTCTCTATCCACTCTAATTTTATTAGCTACACCTCTCTATGGTAACCATATATGAGAGAAGTTAGTGGCCATATCTTATTTAAATTTTTAGACCAGTCCCTACTAAGGAAAATGACATAGGCTTTAGTAATATCTACCACTTGGATTTCTATCAACTACTACTACTATTCTAGTTACATGTGGACATTCAAAAAGTTACCAACTACTTTGACCTTTGATTTTTCTAGATGGACAACCACCTTGTCTAATCTAATAGGAACTAACCAAAGTGTGTGTTGGCATTCAATTTTTTGAGGCTCACAAATACACTAGGTAGTTGTGAATATTCTTCCCAAATAACCTAACAATTAAGAGGAAATGAGGCACTTTGGTCTTGCTCTTATTAATGAGTAAATTGGTGTGGGCTATTTTTTACTTAGTTTGGGTAGGTTGCATTAGATTTTTAGTTAGGGATTTCATTAGAAGATCATGTTGCTCTATGATCTGAGAAATTTTAGGAAGGGTGATATTTTCCTTAATCTTCTTCATGTATTTTACTAAGTTATATCCTACCTTGTTTTGTATTAGTGTGGTTTTTATAGGGTTGTTTCATGAGATTTTACAGGGAGAGGGTCATTCTTAGAATTATGATTAGGCGGGGTTAGAATGTTGTTCAGGGGATTTAAATTAGTAAGGGGTTGTTGTGTTTTCTATTTATTTAGGTCATAATCACTCCTTTGGAACTGTTGTAACACATGAATTTCACTGGTACTCTCCTTTGGCCCATTTTCTTCTTGGCTAGAAAAATCCATACTCTCTAGCATCATTATTGTGCTATGGGGTCTACCCAATTTTGATGGTTTTTAATGATTTGTAACCACCTTGTATTATATCATTTCTATTTGGAAGATATCAATGGAACTACAAAACTCTATACACTCAAGTTCCCTATGTGTAGCCATGTTAGGAACTCGATACTAGTTAGGCAGAGCTTTTCACATATGATAACTTTAGGTAGCTTATTAGGGGATAGATTTGGTTTATTATGAGGATGACTATAATTTATATTTTGTCTTTGGTAGGCAAATTTTTTGTTTGGAATTTAAAGATTTGGGATACCCATTTGTCTTTGTAGACCAAGGAAGTCATTACTTAGTTTTTGGACCATTCATTGGATAACATCCAACTCATTTTTAGTAGACTCTTAGGGTATAGTTTGGGTTTATTAGTTGTTGAAAACATCACTTGGTGTTGCAACTAAGGATCCATTTCACTGCTTACTAGGTTAAGAAAACCCAAGTGTAAGTTGGCACAACATGACTTAGGGGGAACTAGTTCAATATGGGTAGTGGTTGAAGCATTATAATATTTTAGTTTATGTTGGGTAACAAGTTCAATATCAGCATATGTAGTGAAAAATTGGGGATAGGATCCATCATTTGACCATGAAGGTTTAATTTCCTATTGAGTTTTATGTATTTGGCATAATATAGGGGTAAGTCAACTATCTTTGCGTCTTGTCTTAAGAACATGGTCATCTTTGGGTCTAAGGCATTCTTGTACATCTCAAGCACTAGTTGGGCATTATATTGGTAAAACATGATGACTCAGCTATGCATTTTTTTAAACCTAACATTAAAGTTTATAATAGGATTATGGGATTCTCATTTAATTCAAATAAACTATTGATAGAGGATGTTAGGGGAAATAACTTGACCAAATTAGGCCAAAAAAGCACTACTAAACTAGCCCCAACTTGTGATTGAGTTTTCAGGGAGATTAAGAAACTAGTCATAGTTTGAGTCCATCTAAGTGAATGGGAAATTCTTGCATGCCACATCATTATGTTCCACATTCATAAGTCTTAGAGAATTCTTCTATGAGGTTTCATGCTCTTCAATGGTCTGTCCTACTCTAGGAGTAAAGTGGGGAAGGTATCTTTTTGGGTTCCTAAGTAAGTCATGGATAACTCTAGGAATATTGATATCTGACCTAGATAACTAGGGTACTTAGATAAATATTATGGGTGGTTTGTTTAGGGGAGACTAACAGGATGAGATAGTGGAATAAACTACTGGTTTATGTCTAGGTCTACCAAGTTTGGGCCTCCTATGAAATTGCAAAGGTGAAACAACTAGTCTATCATGATGGGACCTAGCTCTAGTGATAGGTGCAGTAAGATCCAAGGTGTTTTATAAAAAAAAATAGTTAAATAATCACCATTAAAAATTATAAACCCAATAGACTATCAAACAATTTTGAAAAATAGATACACTCTCCTTCTAACACTAATGGTTATGTGTGTTTGAATCACACAATAATGGAGAAAGTTTAAAGGAAGGGTAACAAGAAACGCTTCAATAAAATATTTTTTCAAAGTTGAGACTCCTATTAATAATTAATCAAATGCTAAATGGCAAGTCTAAAATGGTATATCACTTGGCCATCTTTCTAGCACCAATTGTTACTGGCCTCGAAAGCCTTTATGCCTTTGTGGATACTCATGAGATTAAGTTCTTCAAAGAGGAAAGTAGGAGATAATTCATGGGATAAAATATCCCTTCATTATTTTTATGACTAAAGTTGGTTCAATCCAAGGACTAAGAAATTTAACTTATTATAATCAAAGAACAGTAATTATTACCACTAGATGTTCAAGATGTGTGTCTTTGCACCTTGATTTCATTATCAATTAAATAAACTTCTATTTTTAATTTGCTATTGATTGATATCCTACCATTTTCTAAAGTATGGAAATTTTTTGGGCCTTATGAGAAACATAAAAAAGAGGGCATGGTAGAGTAGGAAAGAATGTTTTCTAGCCTAAAAGGTGATAATTATTCAATAATCGAGCTATGTGCCCCACCGTAGTTACACCATTATGCTCTAAGTTTTACCAAGGATTCTGACTTAATTTCACACAAGGGAAGAAGTCCAAGGAAACAAAAGGAGACACTTGATTCATAAACCCCCTCTAAATATTAATAGTCAAAGAGCCTATAGTAAATAACACATAAGTCGTTCAAACATAATTATAAGTAGATACACAGATTACCAAAGTTGTGAAAAAAAATGAGACGATTTATGAATGGGTTAGAACAGCACAACATGTTATAACCACCATGTTCATTTTATAACAAATCACTTATTCAATTCTCTAATATTAACATTTATTCAAAAATGGAAATGATCAACACATTAGTAAATGACTAACTACTTTAGCAAAAAATAGGGAATTATATTCATAAAAAACAAGTTCCTTTACAAAGAGTGTCTATCATGGAAGACATTCACAATCCAAATGATGAAGGAAAATCAGGTGAAATCCTAACTTAATTTCAAAAACATTTTGGAACCAAAATTATTGATATTTCACTATGGGATATGGTTTACAATTTATAGATAAGGATGGGGCTCACCTCTAAGTAGCCTAAGATTCCCATCATGGGCCATAATGGCCTCAAAAGTTTGTTACAATTGTATGATTTAAAACTAATAATAATATCCTTCACTTCTTGTTGATAATTTGGACCTCAAGCCAAATATCAACCCATACAATTCAAAATTTTCTTCTAAGGTCCTCTGAGCTTATGTATGGCTACCTTAGATCTTGTTATGGTCCTCAAAATGGTTTTTAAAAGCCTTTTAGCATGATTTAAGGTGTCATACTATGTGATAGACATTACTTAAGGGATCATCATATGATATCCTATTATGAGTCTTAAGAGGATGCATTAGGTCTTCATAGGTGGTACTTGGGTGAGTGGAAGGGTGTTAAGTGCATTTTAAAGCCTATAGAATGGTCTAAACCTTGTTTGACAAAGTTAAGGTGCTTTATCAAAAATTAAGGTATTTAGAGAAGTTAAGGTTTCTTGGTCTTGTTATGATTAGGCATGTTTTAACCACTTCTTAAGGAGCTACCTTTCTATAAAGATGTGAATGGTATCTAAGTCTTGTTTAAGTCTTAACATAAGGTCTAAAGTGGTTTCAAAGGTTGTCTTTCATGTTCTACTTAGTCAAGATTGTTTCAATCTTCAATTAGCCCTCCAAGTCATCAAATACCCCTTCAAACATGTCATATGAGTAAACCTCTATATTATAATCCTTTGAATAAGGTATAAAATTGAAATGAGGGGTCTTAAAAGGTCTCATAACTGTTCTAAGTCATGACAAGATGATTTTATGTGTAAAAGGAGGTATCTTTAGGGGTCAAATGTCATTTATTCATCATAAAAGGGCCCCACACACTTAAAACTAAATTTTCACCTTCCTTCCACCTATACTCCCTATTTTTAACACATTTTTTACTCCTCTTTTCTGTACTCATTCCCACCAATGGCATTTCAATATCCCAAACCTGATAAAATGTATGAAAGTGGTGTTTTGCAGGTGATTTCAGACTTGTATGGATCCATATAGTATGGTCATGGTCAAAAGAGGTCAATAATATTTAGTGGGAACTCATTTTATTCATCAAGGAAGATAATACATGTATTTGAGAGTTAAAAAGGTCAAAAACTAGCTTCTTCTCTCCATAACTCTTCTTAGTAGCCTTGGATAGCCAATCAAGTTCATGGTCAGTCTGTACAAGAGAGAGAAAATGGTGATATAATATTTTGGGTAGAGGAATGGGTTCTCATGACATTTCCATTATTGGCATTAGTTTTAATATTGATGATCCATGATTTATGAACAATGGTTTAGAACGTAGGTAGTCAAACTGGTCTCAAGCATCTACACATGGTTATCTTTAGAATAATTTTAGTGAATTTATGGTTTGATTGATGCAATAAATTTTTGTATATGTTTTTTAGGGGTTTTCATAGTCTATCTAAATTATTATCCACTACTAGTTCACACTTGTGAGCCCTAGAGAGAAATAAAACCTCCATGTTGTCACATGTGCAAGTTGCAAGTAGTGTTTCTTCATTTTATAGAGCCTTCAATGCATAAATATGGAATTGATTAATGGTTTTAGGTTTTATGGTGGGTTATTTTATCTAATAAAGTCTTTTTTTCCTAAAAATCATAGTTGATCCACCAAATAATCAAACAACTCCTTCAAGTCAGGTTCCAATGTGATTGTCATGCATATAGTGTGATCTCCTTTGCAAGTGTGAGCAGGGTGTCATTGTCATGGTTATAGATAATAATTATGTTATATTAAATAATGCATGTAATTCATCTTATGTTCATACTTTTTAACATTGGCTTCATTCTCCTCACTTTCCCATACTCACAACTCACACCACAGCCTAGAGAGATAGGCTCTCATTTAGGCACCTTCAGGCCTATTTAGACAAATTAAAAAAGTGATTTATTCACTATTGGAAGTATAACACTATGTATTAAAGGAATTGAGGATTCAATTGGAGTTATAAGGACCTATGAAGAAGCATGGGAGATGGATATATCAGGTTCAAATAAGGATCAACACCATCAATTGTCCCCTAAAAGACAAATTTAGTCAAGGTTTCAATACATACGTGATTGTAGCTATCATATTAAAGAAACACTAATATATTTATGAGATTAAGAAGGTTCTAAGGGTTAGGAGGAATAATTAATAGTCATCAACATGTTGATGGTATTCAAGTAAATAATGAAAGATCAAATCACATCTCAAATGGGCTCACATAATCAGGAATGCACAACTGTATCCTATAGATTAGTCATGGAGATCAAGGTGATTAAGTTGAGAGTGGTTGGAAAATTTTTAGAGGTATATTAAGATGATAACCCTTTTCTTATTATTATTAATATGACATCAAAGTGATAACAAAGTAAATAATTATATACTTATAGTCTAGGTAGCCAATTAGCCCTTTAACCATTCTAGGCCTAAACCAGTATAGAAGGGACCTAATAATGCATAAGAGAGACTCAAAAAATAAGAAATATCTATTCAATTGGGTCTATATTTCATGTTTTCCTCAAATTATGATCAAAAGGACCAAATTAGTCTCAAGTTTATCTGTGCAGAGGCTCTTACAAAGTCGTGTAGTAGAAGAAGTCATCACATTTTGAACCCTAGTTCTATGTAAAGGCTATTGATGGCCATGAAATAATAGAGGGAATATGGAAGGTGTGATAAGTTTTTTTCTCTAAGTGTTGTATGAATAGTTTTGGAACCTGAGTAGATCGATAAGACCCATTGGAGTATATTTGGAACTGATAGGCATTTTAGTGAAAACTAGCTTTTGGTGGACCAAAAGCCTTCTTAATGGGGAGGTATGATCCAGAGATCATTTTTAAAAAGTTCCCAAATCATACTGAGAACTGTACCATCACATAGGAATCATCAATAGATTTCCACTAGTATGCAAAACTTTGGAAATAGAGCTCATTTGCTTCTTATGCAGCCAGTCAAAGTTTTGATCAAAGAAGGTTAACAGGTCATCAATGTTGGTCAAAATATAAAAATTGATGATCTTGGAAATTTTATGAACCAGTTCCATGGTGTAGATATCATTGAGAGATTTTTGGCACATTTTATGGTTCAAAAAATAGAGTTTGTATGTGCAAGTTATGACCAATCAAAGTGATGACGTGGTCAAAAGGTGACATGGCAATAGAGTTATGTGGCAAATGAAAAGCCATTTTAATATGGTTGAAATATAAACCATCATATATTGGGGAATAATTATCACCCCATATTTTTAAATACATGGGATATTATTTAAATTCCATATTAAACTATAAAAGGATAATATAAATCCCATAAAAAATGGTGAAATGGGATATTATCCAATCCCATCAAAAAAGGTGGAGATAATGATTAATCCCAATATTTGTGCACCTCCAACAATTATATAAAGGGGTGAGGGGTTATTTATAAATCATTGAAATTAGAATTGGAATTCAGTGAACTCATTCTAAGGTTTCAAAGCTCTCATGGCATAGCCAAGAGCCAAAGAGTCGAGAGCCAAAGAGACAAGAGCTGAGAGTCAAAGAGATGAGAGCCAAAGAGCCAAAGTGATGAGAGTCGAGAGATGAGAGCTAAAGATCCAAGAGTTGAGAGTTGAAGAGCCAAAGATCTTAAGAGTCAAAGAGTTGAGAGCCAATTGCTAGAGCCAAAACTCTAAGATGTTTTTAGTGATATAATTATTTTCCTGATTTGAGTTCATTTGATACACTTTTTAAAGTCTTGAAGTGAGACTTTTGGTAGAGAAATTTAGGAATGCAAGCTTTCTTTTCATGACAGGAAGGTGGAAGGTCCATCCATGAGTTCTAGGAATTTTTGAAGGTTTGTTGATGAGTCTATGTAGTCTTAGAGGCGTGTTTCAAGAAAGTGGAGAATTTGTCTGAGAGTTTTGAGATTCTTTGAAGGGCCAAACATACACATTTGTAAGTGTTTCAAGAATGTGAAGAATCTATCCAAGAGTTTTGAGATTCTTTGAAGGTCTAAAACATGTGAATTCATTATTATTCTATAAGTGTTACCTTGTACTTACAAACATTTAATAATGAATTGGTTCAGCTAATTTTCAAACCTAGAGACAGGCATTGTCAAACTCCGTAATCAACTCTTGTGTAGTGTGGTTGGTATTCTTGCATTGCTTTTCTTTAAGTTGATTATTTTATGGATTAATTTTGGTATATTTAATAAATTGCCTACAAGGATCCAAAGTAAAAAAATTGCATAAAAATTAGTGCCAGTTTATGGATCAAAGAGGGAAAAAAAGGTGTCTTGAATTATGTTCTAAAGGTTCATAATGTTTTCCATTGGAATTTTTTAGTCCTTGGAGGCAACAAGAACATTGACAAGCTAATTAGGCCTAGTAGGCCTAAACAAGCAGTTACATGCATGTACATATAAATTAGAGATAGATGCATGTTTGGGTGGTATTTTATGATTGAAAACATTTTAGGAGGATGTGAAAATCCATAAAAATGTTTGTCTTGATGATAATATCCTCAAGTTGAGGAAGGCAAACAGTAAACCAGGCCATTAGGGCTACATAAATCTAATTGATCATAAACCCTAAGCTAGAGTATGAGAGGTATGCATAGAGTTTGAAGGATTTACCAAGAATATGAACCATGGGAATTAGTTATGAGGGGTGTAAAAGACCCTTATTAAGTGTTATAACCAAAATCAAACACTCTCTCACCTACTCAAGCAAGGATATCCTTTTTGAGTTCTCAAACTAGTATAATAGTCAAATTTAATCATCTTTCTATGCTTAGAACTATATGAAGATGTTGCATGTAGATATAAGTTCATTAGGAAAGGTGTAGAGGGATATATACTTAATAATCCTAACATTTTTTCATTAAACCCCCCATCTCTATGAATCATTGTTAAGAACCCAACCACCTCAGAAACATTATTTTACACTATTTTGGAGCTCGAAGAGGGCTTAGTTTTTCTTGGTACTTGTAAGATCAATTATATGGGACTAAATGGAGTTTGGAGATGATATAAGGGGTTTTTTACTAAGTTTTCTTGGAATTTTTTTTGGGTTAGGCCTCTTAAATCTAGGAATTGTCATTACGACCAGTGGAACTCCTAAACCCTGTGTAAACCTCACAAATGAACCTGATGGAGGAAAACTTGAGATAAATGTATCCAAATTCCTTGGTTTGTCTTATAAGAGACCTATAAAACCTTTTTCACTTTTATAATGTCCTATTGATGGAATTTTTTTGTATGGGCAACTGTATGGATGTACCAAAACCTTAT
Source organism: Torreya grandis (assembly GCA_037957365.1). Taxonomy (NCBI): domain Eukaryota; kingdom Viridiplantae; phylum Streptophyta; class Pinopsida; order Cupressales; family Taxaceae; genus Torreya; species Torreya grandis. Next base: position 1,016,585 of record JARHVA010001889.1, read on the forward strand.
GTTTTAGAAGATTTATGGATAAATCTAAAGTATAGAATTAGATGAATAATTAAAAATAATTTAAGAAGATGTTTTGAGGTGTATTCCACCCTTTAAGATCACAAACCATTCTCAAATCCTCTTGTAAATTCTCCTAAAATCTTACACTAAAGAGCCAATCTAGAAGTGCTAATGAGAGGTGATCTAGTCACCTAAATGAACAAAATTTATAGGTATGCACTATTAGAAAGGCACATGTCATGGTATGAAATGATTTATTATACATGAAACATACTCAATTATTATTAAGTTTTTATACAAGTTTCATGGTCATCCAAGTAGCTATCATCAAGTGACTAGGCCTAGTTGCCTAGTAGGCCTATTTGGTCAATAAGAGAAGATGTTTATTAGTGTAGAGGGATGCTAAGGGAGTAAATTGAGGTAATAAACACCATTTTAACTACATAATGTATGTGATAAATCACTTTTCATATCCATGATGGAGGATGGGGTAGTTTTCCAAGCCTTCTTAACATGCAATAGAGAGGTAGGCTATTTAATGCTCCATGGAGGATAAGATGAACCACATTTCTACCTTTATAACTATCATGAGGAGAGGTAGTAAAAAAAGTTATCATGATCATGATATATATGGATTAAACAAAAATTTAAGGAGCCTCTATTAGGCCATTCCCTACACCATACTGTCATTGAATCCATTATGAAGTCAAGGCAATGCGTGGGAGAGTTGAGGGAGCTATTACTAATCTTTATGCATGTTGAAACTATTGATTGAGTGAATGAGGGTCATGATGAAATATTATTGAAACTTAAACACTATATTCCCCTCTCTTTCCCTTCTCTTATTCTATAAATTAAGGCTAAAATGCCATTGTATGCATCCCTCTAATGGGTATAAAGAAATTCTGATTAAATTTATACCTTGTAACCTCTTAAACTAATATAAAGACTATTTCAACTTCTATATACTATTTTAGTGTGTTTCATGCTTGTTTGATTTACATAAGTGGTGGTTTCTCTCCCTTTATAGGTCCTTGACTTACCTAGTTACTATTACATTGTTCTATGCAAGTCATATAGTATGTGAAGGTGTCAGTGGTTGAGATTGAAGTGGAATTTCATTGGTAAGTGTATTAAATCATACCTTATATTCATAACCCTCAAATTTTTTTCATCTAATATAGCCTCTATGTGAAACATTTATGCTTAGATGCCTTTGGAGAGAGTGGTTTAGTTACTAATCCTTGTCTTATTCATTAGTGTTGTTGAAAGGTTAAATAGAGTAGACACAGCATATTGGTGCATCACCTCTAGTAGCATAAGTTCCATGTCATGTTTCCTTTCTATCCCTTTTCACTGTCAAAATAGGTAGGTTTAGGAACTGAGCCATAATGGATGCACCAAGGGAGCTAGCCCCAAAACTAGAGGTTCACCTCATCAACTAGGCCACCCATACCTAGATGTGATCCCATTGTATCATTTGGATGAGGTAAGCTTGAAACATTACTATTTCACGGGTTTAATCTAGACTGATAATGTATACATCCAATTCCTAACACCATTTATGTTGAAATTGTCAACCTTACTCAAAATTTATGAAAATGCACAATTTGGGCCAAAATCACTTAAACATGCTAAATGGTTAGAACTTGTCGTATATAAGTGAAAATTTAGGCTAATGTGTCCCTAAATGGGGAAATGAATTTTATGTGATTATTAACTTTGATCAAGTCATTTTGAGTTAAAATGATAAAAATGTATTTTGGTGCTCTAGATCACTCTTTTCTTCTAATTTAGAAGCACATGACACGTGCATGTGTTATTTTGTGTCAACAACATCCTAAATGGGATAATGGTTCGTACCAACTAAAATCACCTTATAATTCCTTTCCAATCAAAATGTGACCTAGTAATATGACTTTTTTACTAGTTTGATTAATAAAGTGCAACAATTTCCAAAGAATTTCTTAAATTTTGATTAACCTTAAGTAAATTAAACCAAATTATGAGATTAAGTAAGAATTCCATGGAATTTATTAAATATTTATTTATTAGAAATAGATTTTTATTAACTACATCATTAAGTGACATCATTTATGGGGTGGCATCCATAAGCCATAAATTCAACAAATATAAGGATTATTGTTTCACATGCCTCTTTAATGCCCCTTCCTCCCAAATATTTATGAGGATATTTATGGATATTATTTACATAATTAGATTAACCCATAGCCACACATCTTGATCTTGAGATGGATGGTCATGGTTGATCCTAATCAATTTGTAAAATGCATAAATAAGAGGGCCAAGACCACTTTGATTAAGCTTAATTTATGTAAACTTATAATGCAGGATTCTCTCTACAAGCCATTTAAGTGTATTTTGATAATGTTTTATTTATAATAGGATAGCTTCATTGATATGCATAGCATTTATTTTCATATCATGAGCCTAGTTTAGTTTGTGTTCTTTAGATTGTGGAGGAGCTTGGCCTTGCACCATTGTTGAAAACTTGAGCACCAAAACAAGGGAAAAATCATGTTTTGAGCCGCATTTGGGTGATAAGAAACTCTTGAGAAGGTAACTTGTGTTTTCTTTCTTTCATTTGCTCTTAATTATTATTTTCAACACCCCATTAAATAGGTTGGCCTATATTGTTAGTTCTTTATGCATTTTCTTAGTTTTCATGACTAATGCTTGATCTAACCATGTTTGTAATCCATATCTACATATTGGCATGCTTGGTGGGACCATGCAGCCCATTCAAGGGAGACACTTTGGTATTTCTAAAAAAATTAAGTTTTTAAAAATCCTTAAAAATTCATTTTTATCTTCATTTTCCCATGTTTTTTATGTTTTTTATTGATACATAGGTCACATAGTGACCGACATCAGTTCTTTGTAACCGTTATTGATCAAGGCTAATCGGCATTGGTTAGGTTGTAGGGGAAAAAATGTTTAAAAATTGTATTTTTAGAGATTTATTCAAAGTTTTATTTGTCAATTTGGGTTTATAAGTCTCTGGTCTAAACATTTATTCTTGATCTAAAAGTTTCTTTTAGATATTTTATCCTAACTTAGGCAAACCAAAGTTTTTTATCAAAATATTTTTTGCCTAAGGGTTCACAAGTGATGCTTATCGATTGTTTTTTATCAGCATCAATTATTTTTATGATTAACATCATTATTTTTATAACCAACATCAGTCACTATTAACTGATGTTGATCTCTATGTGTAAAAAATAGAGAACCCAAGATCAAGAATTCCAAACTTTCTTGTTTGATTATCAATTCTGCTCCAAAGCAGAGGGAAACTCTCTAACCTTACAAGACCCACATGGAAAAGTGAACAAAATTTTAGCATGATTTAAGTCTTTAACTTTCCCTTTGGTGTTTAAAATGAACTTAGATGGTTTATTTAATTATTTTGTGAATTTTTTCATATTTTTTGCAAACTAAGGCCAAGGGGCCAAGAATTTCACTCAACGTTTTCAATTTGGTTCTTAAAACTTACACTAACCTAAATTTCAAATTTCTTGAAGTTTTGTTTTATGTAAAATCATCTATTACTTATATGTCCTTTGATCAAAACAAAGAGTGTGTGTATGTTCTCCCCTCATCCCCTTTAGGGAACTTAGATGACCAAAAGTGCCTTTTCATTACAATTGTGCATTTATCCAATGCATGAAAAGGAATTTGTCTAGTCTCTCCCCAAAAACTATATGGTTTGGGTGATCTAAAAATAACCTCTAAAGATTTTTCACTTCAATTATTTTTATGCAATTTGGCTTGTGGAGGGGAGTTCTTAGCCTCATCATGAGTTCTTTAGGGAAGCTTTAACCTAGGGTTTCATCTCCTAGCATTTTATTTAACTCCTCCTCATGGGGGGTATAAAAATTGAGGTTTACATGCTAAGACATTTGCTTGAGTGGTTAATAAAACTCTATTAGTGTTAATCCATCTTGGAATGTATGATCAATCAAGACATTGTAATACACTGAGAAATTGATAGATGTAGTGGTTGTGAAAAGGACAAGACCTTTTCATAACAAGATGGTTGACATGGATCTAATTGATGTGTTGCATCTCTATCATTAACCATGTTTAAGACCATATAAATGATCATAGATTTTAAGTTTTATACAAACCCCACTTGCCATGGAGTATTATTGATGCAGGGTGAGTAACCCGAAGGTCCATGTTGATGAATAATATCTTGGGAGAAGAGGGGTGTAAAATAACCTACCACTTCATGTGTTTTTATTTTTAGATTAATAATTAAAATCCTCCTAAGATAACATATATATATGGATTTCAATAATACAATGTAACCTTATTGGTTTAGGGCTTAGGATGATTTACTTAGTTGTACTTGGTCTTTTTAGTCTTTACTTACTTGGTCTTGATTTGAGTCTAAAACTTGTTTGTAAACAACACATCATAACCAAACACATTTTTTGTCCACTATTTCTTGAACAATGAGGCATTACACTGGTTAAATCTAAAATCATCTTCACCTTATTCAAATCTTCATCTTAAAACATTATGTTTATATTGTCTAAACAATGCAGTTGTGTTGCCCATTTGAGTCTAAACCATTTTCCAAAAAACTGTAAGCCCTTCATTGATAATTCAAATTAAAAATTTCACCTTTTTTAGTTTAATATGTTAATTGGTTTTCCATTTTCACTTGACTTGAGTTAACTTGGGTTCAATTTCCCATTTGGATTGAAGGCCATTTATAGACTCATTATCATCTAATCATTGTGAACTTAGGTCATCTAGTGTATCACTCACACTCTAAGTTATATAACACATTTTATTCTACCTCATATTACCATGTGGTGATGTTGTGTTGCCCATTTGGTCTTAGTGTTATACTTAAGAATTTTTTCATGTTTTCACATATTGATTTTCTTGGTTCGCATTGTCACCTTCCTAATTTGAAGGGATTTCTTCTAATTTCCTAGTAGTAAATCATCAAAGTTGAACTAGCTTTTACTTTATTGACGTATCTCTCAACCTACATTTGGTGTATTATTTTACACTTAGGTATTTGAGTTATCATACCCTCTTCCAATTTATACAATTTCAATCTACCAAGGTTGAGTAATTTCATGAATACATTCTTCTAATTGTGTGGTACAATGCCACCTCCTTTTTAATATAGTCTCTTTGTTACCTTGTCACTTTGTTTAGGGAAAATCAAACACACATTATTTAAAACATTTTCTAAATATTTCCAAACATAGAAAATAATCCTTCTAGACATGAATCAAAGGTACATTCATAGTGGGGTCTCTTACGGCCCTAGCTATGAGGAGGAACACTTTTATAATGGTCAAGACAATTATCTGGTCTTTGAAGACATTACCACAACTATGGGATCTAAGGAAAACTATTCAAAATATCAACCCCAAGAAGACAAAGATAAATCATTCTTAAGGTTGATTGAATTTTGTGCTAGGCTTCCCTCAGACTTTCCTATGGAACAATTAGATAAATTGGTTAGAGAAGGAGAGCAACAGTGAGAACAATCCTTCATAAACATTGCAAAAACAAACATACCTTCTTCTAACAAAGGTAAATAAATACTTATAGAGTCAAATCCAAATGATCAAGATCTTGTCACCAAGATCAAAAAGATAATTTAATGATATGTAGACCAAATTATCATAGACTTGACAAACTCTTTAGTTTCTACTTCAATCCAAAACAATGAGGAATAAGGGAATGTGGTTGAACCAATGCAGACTCTAGATGATAACATAACAATGATAGATCAAGATGTCTCAATTAAATAACCTAAACCCCAAGAGGTTCCACAACATGCTTCACTAAACACAAAGCACACATTTTTCAATCATCAATAACTTCTTGTTCTTTTGTAATACTAAAGACCAAAACATTTAGTACATATTGAATAAATCATACAAAATAATTTGGCTAGTTCATCTCAACCAACACATACTTTAAAAAATAGACCACAAACTCTCCAAAATCAACAAACCAAAACAAATTCATAAATCACAGGGTGTATATCCCTAACAAATCCACATGACAAAGGAACCTACCACCCCAATAGTAGCAGGGTCACATACCACCCCAATAGAACTATGTTCCACCCATGAATGCACCAAGCATTCAAGAATGGAATTATATGAAAGAGATTGTGTCACGCTTGGAGAATAGAAACAAAATAAAAAGTATAGATTTGATGAGATATGTCCATATCCATTTGATTTAAGTATTATCCAAGTCCTTACACATATAATTCAAGGTAGTAGATTCCAAATAATTAGCAGTTTACTTACTCAACTCAAGGAGCAAACCAAAAAAAATTCATAGATCATAGGGTGTATATCCCTAACAAATCCATGTGACAAAGGAACATACCACCCCAATAGTATCAGGGTCACATACCACCCAAATAGAACTATGTTCCACCCATGAATGCACCAAGCATGCAAGAGTGGAATTATATGAAATAGATTATGTCATGCTTGGAGACTAGAAATAGAATCAAAAAGTATAGATTCAATGAGATATATCCATATCCATTTGATTTAAGTATTCTCTAAGTCCCCTTTATATCTCATTTTGAGGCACATAAATTTGACAAATACAAAGAAAAGAGTGACCCTCATGAATACATTCAGGTATTCTTTGTGTTATGCTAAGAGGTCATGTATAGTAGCATTTATTTGCTTCATTTGTTTCTATGAAGTTTAGCAGGATAAAATTTATATTGGCTACTTAAGTTACCCAAGGTATTGATTGTAGATTGGAATGACTTATCTAAAAAATTTATCAACCACTTCTCATACAACATTGAACATGAATTGACTTGTGTAAAGTCAAATAGCATGATGGAAAAAGTTTTATAGAATATCTACAGAGGTGAAGAGCATTAGCTGGTCACTTTCAACATATTTTACCATTGGTGGACATTTATGCATAGAACCTATACCCTAAGGTGGCACACAACTATGGCTTGCTTGCATAAACACTTCTGAATAAATTATAGACAAGGGTGTCCAGATTGAGAAGGTACTTATTACAAAAGGCCTTGTCAATATTTACATGTATGATCAAACATAAAATCAAACCCAATTACCAATTCAAATGGTTATGAAATAGAAACTAAGGATTTCAATAATAAGAATAACATTGTATGGAATGGAGTAATGGAAAGAAAACACATACAAATGGTATAGGCCCCACCAAATCCAAATATGCAATTATCTCACCCTAATTCATTAGTTAATTTACAAAGACAACCTCTCTGGAAGACATTCCATAATCAATTAAAGTCTTTAACGAATTGGGAGAGCCTATCAAGATAGTGTTCCAAAATCTCATAGAAGCTAACATGATTATATGGCTGATACCAAAGCCATTTCTTACAGATCAACCAAAGCCAGATTGGTACAAGGAAAATGAATTATGTAATTGCCATCATGTTTTTAGTCATGGTGCCTATCATTACATCTAATTGTGACATCTTATTGAATATATGATCAAGAGTGGTGAAGTTGAGATCAACCTTGACCCATAGGGCACTAATAAAGATATGGGAATCTATCAAGATCCATTTCCTTGACATAATCAGTAACCACCAAGGAATAATCAAAACCAAGGACAAAATCAGAGGTAGAATTAGAACCAAAATTAGGATTAAAATTGTAATTAGCATGATTATAATCAAGATCATAATACCCATGCTAATAACCCAAGTTAAAACAACATACCTTATGACTATAACAACACCATGGTATGCATTTTTTCAACCCAGATTTCCACTATTACTTTTAAACTCCATGAACCATATTGTACTCTTCTTAATACTAGACCAATTATTATAGGGTCAACACCCTCTAACTCTAGTAATACTACATTTAGTTCATGTAATTATATTACAACTCTATTTACATGAGTTACTATTTATGGACAACACCCTTCCTCTAATTATAGTATCTCCTCATCAACTCAAAATTGATATAATGCAACTAGACATCCATGAGTCACCCTCCAAGGCCCTTTGCCTTCATCCTCTAATTATAATGGCTCCTTACCACCTCTATATTTTTAAATCACAACTAGACACTCATGAGTTACTCTTTAGGGCCCTTTGCCCTCTTCTTCTATGGAACCCAATATGAACATTGTTCCTTTGGATCCAAATCCAAACACTATGCCAGCCAAGGCTAAACCATCTCATCCTAATGTTGAAAAGACTTATATTTTATCAGACCAATTGAGTAAAACCCATGTGTAGATTTCCATTTTATATCTCTTGTATATGTCTAAAGTCCATAGAACTATTTTGAACAGCCTTTTACAAGAATCAACTATTCCCAAAGATATTAATCATGAATAGTTCTAAAACTAGTTTGACACTTGTCTTCATTTTGATAACTCATGTTTGATCAAAGAGACATTTCCACACTATGTCTAAGTTATAACAACCCACTATTTATTGAGGTCATCATTGAAAACCATAAGATCAAGAAGTTTCTTATAGATAATGATTTGGGGCTGAACGTAGTGTCCCTTTAATTGGTACAAAGATTGGGCTATAGTGCAAAGGACATTCTTCTAGAGATAATCACCATAAAGGCTTATGAGAATGTCAAAAGGGAGTCTTCTAGTACCATTTATTTATCGATCATTATTGGGTCTATTTCCCACCACACATTGTTACATATTTTGGATATTAATTTAACTTATAACATACTTCTTGGTCATCTTTGGATCCATGAATTATAGGTTGTTCCATCTACCTTACATAAGTGCCTTAAGTTTCCCCATGATGGGATTGAGATTACTATTCTTACTGATCTATAGCCTTATCATTATTTCAAGCATTTAGAGGATAAGTTCCATAATTATAACTACTATCCCAATTTTGAATTCATTGTAAATTAAAAAAGGAGATAGTTTCACATCCACCACCATCCAATTATATCAACCCTAGTGACCTTATGTCTACTTAGGCTAATCCATTTCCTATAACTCTTTCAAAATAGGTTATCATAGAAGACTTGGTCATTTCCATGTACCATGTTAAGGATGCCTTCCATGTTGATAATTTGTTGAAGTCTCCCAAAATATTTGGTAAACCCAAACCTTCTAAAATCCCTAACAGACCCATCTTGATCTAACAATAGAAGAAAGAACAATGGAAACCACCTATGGTATTTTTACCTACTACTTTACCAAAATAGGATTAAGAGGCTTTCACTTAAGGAGACTAGTTATATTTAGATGTCATTATTGATTGCTTTTAGAATCCAAAATATCCTATCCTTAATTAGATTTAGGACAATTTTGATTATGTAAGAAGAGGCCTTGGCCCATGAGCACAAGGAATCCTAGAACCTTTATCAGTTAAAGTACCTAATTTAAATCATAGTCTCAAATTTATACCACCTGGGGGTGACTTCATGACTTTTGATAGTGATTCTTTTGAATTGACTAGCAATGAAACTCCTGAAAGTAATATAGCATCCCATTATAGCCTTTTTTATGACCTTAATGACTCCAATTTATTTGATCAAAACACCATTATGACCTTAACACCTCATTATTCCCTATGTCTTTTCCATCTTAAACTCATTGATTGGGACTAGTAAAATATGGTCATATGCCTTGATGAGTTTCAAAATGAAGAATCAATTATAGAATATATGGGCCTAAGAGATGGATTACCCATTGGTGATCATAAACAAGGCTTTTATTTTTCATTGGATCTTTTTCCCTACTTTGGAAAGTAGGAAAGCTTTTTTGGTCATAAAAAAAGATAAAACATTGAGATCTTTGGGTGAAAACCTCTTTGAGGCACTTGTTGATTGGGGAAAAATCAAAGAAAAAGATAATCCCTTGAGTCAAAACCTATTTTAAGCACTCTTGGATGGGAAAGTTTGCCCATTTCCAAAGGATGCTCAAAGTCCATCAAGTCTTAGCTCTATATCCAGTACAAGCATCTCTTCAAAATAGTACAAAATGTTTGACCATCTCACTCTTGAGTTTCCTAATATTTTTGTTATTTGTATATTGCCTAAGATGGTATATTTAGATTCATCACATTATCCAAAGCTTTGGGAGGAACAATAAGAAACTGTAGTAGAGGAAGATGATCATGATCACACATTGCCTACTATTCTTGAAGATGGATCTACACTTCTTGTATAAAACACAGTTGAAGTGAACCTAAGAACATATAATGATCCTAAGATTATTTATCTTCAATCTTTCCTTATTGAAGTAGAATGTGAACACATTATGTCCATTTTGATGGATTTTATTGATATTTTTGCATGGGCATATTTAGACATGCCAATCTTAGACCCTTACTTAGTAGTGCATCAACTTTTTATTCATCTAGATGTTAATCCAATAAAATAGAAATTGAGAAAGATGCATCCATGCATCACTCTTTTAGTAAAATCCAAATTGGAGAAGTTACTAAGAGAAGGTTGCATAAGACCACTAGACTATTTTGAATGGATATCAAATATAATTCTAGTCGTAAAAATCCCATTGGGTATATGTCTTTATACAAATTTTAGAGATATCAACAAAGCATGCCCTAAAAATTATTTTCCTCTACCTAACATCAACATGATCATCGATTCTACTGCTAGGTATGATATTTTGTCCCTCATGGATGGGTTTTCTAGATACATCTAGATCAAGATAGCCCAAGAAGATCAACATAAGACTTCATTCACCACTCCATAGGTAACATTTTGTTACCAAGTCATTCCATTTGGATTAAATAACATTGGAACCACATAACATTGTGAAATAACTATCATCTTCCATGACATGATGAATGATATTGTTGAGGACTATGTTGATGATATACTAGCAAAATCAAGAACACATGTTGGACACCCTGATGCTCTACAAAGAATATTTAAGAGGCTTTATGAATATAAAGTCTACCTAAATCCTAAGAAGTGTGTTTTTGGCATCACTTCAAGTAAATTTCTAGGGTTTGTTATATCATAAAGAGGGATTGAATTAGAACCTACTAAGTTCAAGGCTTCAAATACCTCCACCTTAAAATCTTAAATAGCTTTGAAGCCTGTAAGGAAAGATCCAATCTATATGCAGGTTCATTTCTCATTTGGTAGATAATTCCCACCCATTTACACATATCTTGAAGAAAGGGGTCATATTTTAATGGGATGAATATTTTCAATTAGCATTTATGAAGTTTAAGACATATTTGGCCAACCTACTAGTTTTTAGACCACCAACACCTAAACAACCACTGCTTCTTTACATATCAGTAATTGAGCATGCACTGGAGGCACTTTTTCCCAACATGATGATCAAGGTAAAGAACATATAGTCTATTATCTAAGCTGCACTCTGGTGGCTTATGAACACAATTATACACCTATTGAAAAGGTGTGTTTAGCTATGGTGTTTGCCTCCCAACATTTATGACATTATATGCTGAACAATTAAACAATTGTCATCACTAAGGTGGATCCTCTCAAATTTTTATTATCTAAAGTATCTCTCATAGGATGTATGGCTAAATGGGTCATGCTATTAAACAAATTTGATATTGAGTATCAGAATCATAAATCTATCAAGGGTTAGGTTATCTTTGATCAACTTGTAGAGGCCCCTATTATAGACACTCAACCACTTAGATTTGATTTTTTAGATGATTCTATCATGATAGTCGAAGAAGTATATAATGATCCTAAATAATGGAAACTATATTTTGATGGTTCCTTCACTTCTAGAGGATTTAGAGATGATGCATTGTTGATTACACCATAAGGGGATTTGATTCCCAAAACATTTCACATTAATTTTCATTTTACCAATAATATGGCCAAATATGAGGCACTTATTATAGGACTTCATCTTGCCATACAGTGGGATATTTAACACTTGATGGTGTATGGTGATTCCCAATTGATCATCAATCAAACCACTAATCAATATCAAACTAGTGATGACAATATTGTACCTTGTAAGCAAATTGTTGATAATATCAAAGTTCATTTTAATTATCTACAGTTTGAACAAGTACCAAGGGCCAACAATAGATCTACTAATGCAACAGTAATAATTAGGTCAATGATGCATATTGATAGCAACACTAAAGAGTATCAATTTTTGATTGAAAATATTCTATAGCCTACACATATTATGCCAAATTTAGAAAGGGTATGCATCATTGCTAGTCCCAATCCCCTACCTGAACTACCTTGGTATCAAGACTATTATAATTATTTTCATGACCATGTTTTTCCACTTGACCTATCCAATAATCAACAAAAACTATTCCTTCACCATCTAACGCATTACACCCTCCTTGTAGCATGTTTTATCACAAAGGCTATGATGGAATGCTACTTCATTATTTATCTTTAGGAGAATCCAAGCTAACACTAAAGGAGGTTCATGAAGGAATGTGTGGGGGCCACACCAATGGTGTAGTCTTAGCTAAAAATCTCCTCTAAATAGACTATTATTGGCCAAAAATGGAGAAAAATGCTTATAATTATGTAATAAGGTGAGTTCCTTATCAGCAACATGGAAATTTGATACATGCACCTTCCTTACCACTATAGTTGGACATAACACCATAACCATTCTCTATTTGGGGCCTCGATCTTGTTGGGAAAATAAATCCAACATCTTCATATGGCCATAAACATATTATGACTATTGTCAAGTACTTTACTAAGTGGATTAAGGCCATTCCTCTCACTTATGTTATTGAGAGGTAGATATCCAAATTAATGCATTACCATATCATCTGTCGATATGGTATCTCAGCTCATATTATTCTTTGATAATGGCATATCCTTTATAAATAGAGATGTAAAAGACCATTGTGTAAAATTCAAAATCAAGCATAAGAAATTCACACGATATAACCTACAGGGTAATGGATAAGTTGAGGAATTAAACAAGACCATTGTATCCATTTTAAAGAAGATTGTCAATGACACTATCCGTAATTAGTACTTGTAAATCTGTCTTACCCTTTGGGCTTATAGAACCAATCATTGAACCCCTATAGGACCCACTCCATACTCCCTTGTTTATTTCATATAAGTTATTATCTCAATCGAGATCAAGATGCTTTCATTATGAGTTTTTTTGGATCATATTAAAGATGATGAGGAATACAGAGTTTAAGGTTTAAAAAATTATAACTTTTTTATGGCAAGTGTTTGGCTACCCTAGAAAACTTGTAGGCCTATCAAAATAGATTATGGAGAATCTAAAATAAGTGTGTCCTCCCTCAAGATTTTGAGATTGGTGATTTGGTCTTGAAAGAGAACCATAAGAACACAAATACTGAATGCAAAAATAAGGGAAAGTTCCAACCTAATTGGTTAGGACCATATGTTATCACAATGAACTATGGATCAGGGGCATATCAATTGGCTTCTCCAAATGGTGAAGATTCTAGATGCCATGAACATTGTGCACCTTAAGAGGTTATATGCTTGATAACTTTGAACTATTGTCTACAAGACCCCTTACTTGGGAGAAACTTGTGCTGAAGTTATTTTATCATGCCATTATGTCGTGGACTGTCCCATGATGGACTATGTTTTTCATTTTAACCTACTCTGGACCATTCTTTAGAGAACCATATTATTTTCACAACTATGGATAGTGGAAGCTTTTGACCATTGGAACTATGAACACATTTTATCCCAGCCTAGACCATCCTCTTTTAGACCATATTCATTATGTATCATCCTCTTTTAGACCATATTCATTTTGCACCATCCTCTTTTGGACCATATTCATTTTGCACCATTCTTTTCGAGAACCACATTCTTTTCATGTCTTAGGTTGTTGTAACCTAAACACTTGTATCCCTTGACCAATTATGATCCTAATTATGACTCATAAGAATTATAGACACAATCGATGCTAGTTCTACAAATAATTTTAGCCTGAATGGTATTTTACATCTTCTTTTATAGACAAGTGAACACGAACACCTTTTTTAGCTCAAGATATTTGCCTATTGGATGGTTATTCAAAGTTATCTAATGTTGTATACTATTCTTATATTATTTTGTTGTTGTTTGGTAGGCATTGTTTCCTTAACAAGATCCTCTCTCTTATTGATTTGTGATCATGTGTCATTGTAGCTAGCTTAGCTATTATTGGGAATTATACTATTGGATGAGCATCTCCTTCATAAGTTAATTCCCCTTGTACATATTTTATCCCAAAAACATTAGAAAATGATCCATAAAATAGGAAAAACATTGTCTTACATTTTTGTACATTCTAATCTCCATGCTTTTGTTATTTTGTAAATAATTATCCCATGCATTTGTCATTTTGTAAGACAATTCTCATTTATCCTACTGGCTTGCTATTTTTCAAGGCCATTCTCATTTCTTCTACAATGTTAATCAAGTTTTTCTAGTCATCACCTTTTTCTTCTATCCCACTTCCTGGGAGAACTACATTTGGCCTAAAGTTCTTGTTAGATCTAGTGTTCATGGAACTATGTAGGTAGCATCCACTTGTCTTGTACATCTGGAGTCAACTCAGGCACCCCCTTTTCTTCTCTTCCCCCATTTCTTTTGTTATTTCCCTATCACTAAAAGGCAACTTTGTGTCCTTGTTCTTGTTACATTATTGTATAAAGTAATGCCTCTATTATACATACCTGAACAATTGTTTTTAAATAGCACTAACATGGTTTTTATTTATGTTTATTTATTTGATTTTTATTGGTGTTTTGTTGTTCTTTTTGGTAACTTATTTTATTTATTTTTCTTTCCTTTGGTTGTTTCTTCTTGTTTCTTCTCGGTATTTTTCTTTGCTATTTGGTCTTGTTCTTTTTTTTTTTTTTCCAAGTATAAATTAATGGTGTGCATGGATCTTGATTATTCATATCTTGATCTAATGTTGTTAAGATTATTCTTTCTTTGTTTTTAAAACATTCTCATTCCTACTTGAATCCTTATTGTTCATATCTTGATTTTAAGTTGGGTTCATTTATATTTTTCTTTTTTTTCTTTTATTTATTTTTATTTAAATGTAAATGGTCGTAACCCTAGTATTGGTAGTTCTTATCATTATCTTTAGTTATAAATGTTCACATTTTAACTAGCTTAGAGCAATTGAAATACAATGTCATTATTAGTTACTCATACTTATGATGCATAATTTCATTTTGCTATATCAAGCACTTTATGCTTTAGACTCAAGTCTCAATGTCGATGTAGCTTTGATGAATAACTCTCAAGAACACCAATGAAACTAGGTACTAATGTCTTATCTTGCACCTGAATCTATGCAAGATGTGCATCTTTTAGCATACATCATGAGTCTAATTGAACACTTGTCAGTTTTCTTCATCCCTCATTCCATTATCTCCCACTTCTAGGTGAACTACATTGGCTTGAGGTTCATTTGGACTATGTAGGTAGTGCTTGGATATATGACATATCTTGATTCAACTTGGCCATCTTCATTCTTCTTTTCATCTCTTTCATCACTTTATGCTTCCTCGTATTCCTAGTTCTTTATGGATTTTATAGTCATTAGACCATCACCTCTACATTTGTGCCCACTCATCTTTAATCTATGTAATAAGTTATATCATTGAGATATTTCTTACTAATTTACCCTACAAGGGCACAACATTTGAACCAAGCACAAATCTAAATTAGCTCTATAGGGGCAAACCCTTCTTTATCAGTGATCAAAATCAGCCCTAGTAGGGAAAAATTGTTTTATCAACCAATCAAATATGCTCTACTTGAGTACATTATTATTTCCTCTCTTTGGAGACATGATTCTCATTTCTTCTAATTCAAAGCTCTATGAAATTTTTTCCTCATTATAGTAATATTTTAGTGTGTAACTTATCTTGGGATTGATCATTTCATAAGTGCAGAGCTTGTACCCTAGATTTGAGTGTGTTCAAAGTGTGTCTCTTATATTTTTGGATTGTATCCTTCCCATTCCCCCCATAATTGGGTCCCATTATACTCTGATTATATTTTGATCATTAATAGAATCAATGTATGCAAACATTTTTTCATTTAGATTTAATCTATTCCATAGGTTAATCTCATTTTCTCTCTCTTTTTGAGAGTCTATCCTTCTCTTTCATCCCTGTATGTCCTCTTGAAGGGGTATCATGGGTCATTCCTTCCAATTTCCTCTTGACAAATCCTTTATTTGAAAATACATTGCTTCATTGAATGTCTCGCTACACCTTCTCAAATAGGGACAAAATGTAGACATCCAATTCCTAACACTATTTGTGTTGAAATTGTCAATCTTACTTAAAATTTGTGAAAATGCACAATTTGGGCCAAAATCACTTAAACACACTAAATGGTTTGATCTTATCATATACAAGTGCCAATTTAGGCTAATGTATCCCTAAATAGGGAAATACATTTTATGTGATTATTAACTTTAATCAAATCATTTTTAATCAAAATGATGAAAACACATTTTGGTGCTCTAGATCACTCTTTTCTTCTAATTTGGAAGCACACAACACGTGCATGTGTTATTTCATGTTGGCAACATCCTAAATGGTATAATGGTCCATACATAACTAACATCACCTTCTAATTCTTTTCCAATCAAATTATGACCTAGTAATATGACTTTCTAACTAGTTTGATTAATGAAGTGCAATAATTTCCAAAGAAATTCCTAAATTTTGATTAACCTTAGGCAAATTAAACCAAATTATGAGCTTAAGTAAGAATTCCATGAAAGTTATTGAATATGTCTTTACTGTAAATTGATTCATATTAACTACATCATCAAGTGACATCATTTATGGGGTGGCATCTATAAGCCATAAATGCAACAAACGTCAAGATTATGGCTTCCCATGCCTCTTTAATACCCCTTTCTCCTAAATATTTATGGATATTATTTACATAATTAGATTAATTCATGGCCACACATCTTGATCTTGAGATGGATGGTCATGGTTGATGCTAATAAATTTGGAAAATATATAAATAGGAGGGTCAAGACCACTTTGATTAAGCTTAATTTGTGTAAACTTATAATGCAGGATTCTCTCTACAAGCTATTTGAGTGTAGTTTGATAATGCTTTATGTGCAATAGGATAGCTTCATGGATAGGCATAGCATTGATTTTCATATTATGAACCTAGTTTAGTTAGTGTTCTTGAGATGGTGGAGGAGTTTAACCTGGCATCATTTTTAAAGACTTGAGCACCAAATCAATGGAAAAATCATGTTTTGAGTTGCATTTGGGTGATGGGAAGCTCTTGAAAAGGTAACTTATATTTGATTTCTTTCATTTGCTCTTAGTTATCATTTTCAACACATTATTGAATAGATTGGCCTATATTATTAATTATCATGACTAATGCTTGATTTAACCATATTTGTAATCCATCTCTATAGATAACACTTCCCCCATAATATATTTGAGGGCCCACATAACTAATATATGGATGATCCATAGATGAACCACCTCCTAATTATTTGGATTTACCTCCCTAGTAGCTAGCATAGCTTCTACTAGGTCAAAATCCTCATCCAACTTGGCCAAATTCATTGGTGACTCTCAAAAGATCACCTCTGACTAGGCCACTAGTATTTGATAAACATAGTGTGGGTCTTCACGGACACCTTGACCTCCAAAACTAGACTAATGCTTGCAGTGAATTGGGTAGAGAGTTTGAGCACCACATGGGCTCTAGCCCTATTGGCCTTTGCCACTTTATTTCTTGTGACCTGGTTGAAGTGACTTAGGTGAGCTTTGAACTTTTTCCTATCCAATAGAGTGCCATCCAAGTGGATTAACATGGTGATGTTGACCTCTTTGAAATAGGCCAATATATTTTTCATGCCTTCTGCTAAGTGTTCAACTATTGTTTATGCCATGTTCAGCCATTCTTCAATCATATCCCTTATGCTCCTAATATATATTTGATACAGGCTTAGGTCCAAAGTGGTCATAAACTTTAATTATAAAAACATGCCCTTGTAAGTGATCATTACTAGCTTCCTGCACTTGATTTAAACTAGAGCAATTCTCTCTAAATATGTTTAGGTCCTTTGAAGATGCACCTTATTGTCTGCTAGAGTCTTGACCACTTCTCCTAGAGTTAAGAAAAGTTGCAAGAGGGTGTCCTCAACTTTTCCAATCAAATCTATAGGGAATGATATATTTACTTGCACTTATAGGGCTTGAACCTAATCTTACATGTCCTCTATTAGCTTCTTTGACCAATCATGTGTAGTTTAGAGCATAGAGACTAGGTCTTTAGCCACTTTATTTTATTTTGTGGATGTCCTCACTTTGGTGAGGGAAAATAGGTCTTATTGAGTTTTCCAAACAATAAGGTTCCCCTCTTGGATGAACTTCTGGGTGAGTATTCTCCTCATGTTAACTGTGGTGTAGTTGAAGTCCCACTGCACATCAAGGTCACCCTACATAATCATCCTAGGTGCCTATGACACTATAGTTATTCCCAAGGTGGAGGGAGGTCTTAGTGGGGTGGCAGACAGGGGTAGGCTAGGGTAGAGGGGGAATAGATAAAGTAGGAGGGATAAAAGAGGAAATTAATGAAGGAGGAGGATGCATGGGGGTGAAAAGACGTAAGATGAATGGGAAAGCCCAAGGGAACATATGTGTTTGTCATTAGTTCTAAGTTAATTTAACATGTGGGGTAATGACTTCAAGAAGAGGGACATTCAATAGAAAGAAGGAAATTAGCTAGTTAAATCCAAATCCCTGGGTTCCTAAGATGATGGAAAAGAGAGGCCTAAGAAATATACAAGGATCCATAAGAGGTGGTGTAGGAGGAGCAGTGGGAGTAATTAGGACCTAAATAGAATACCCTAAATGAATTACCTTCTACTTCTTTATGGGTCTCTTACCTAGATCACCTTCATTTATTGTAATAGATGGATTGTGGATGGTAGAGGCTACAAAAAAAAACTAAGGAACCACTTGGGTAGCCAAATGTGTTTCTAGAATGGCCTGGGCTAATTGAGTTATGAATACTGGTGCACTTGTTTCTAGATTTGAAGTTATACTTATTGGGTATGAGGCACTTGTAAGTATCTAAACTTATAAATAAATTCGTGGGGGTACCATAGAGTTCCCTGTGTGGGGAATGGATGATGAATATGGGAAATGAGGAGGTGAGGAGGTTTTTCATGGCTAAGGATAGTGGCACTTGGGTGGATTATGAAGGAGGTGAAATGGTAAAAAGGGGAGGTACCACCTCAGTGGACTACTCAGAAGTTGGAAAACTAGGTAGTGTTGTGAGAGGCTAATAGAGAGTGGAAAGAGCAGGGAAAGGGGTTTTTATGGGTGATATCTATTGGTCCTTCCTTGGACTTATCTTTGGGATACTACTAATGTTTAACCTGAGTACCTAAGTATTGTAAGGTTGAGTTTCTTGGAGTTGAGCCACTTGAAGTTAGGCCACTTAGGGCTAAACTACCTGAGGATGAGTTGTTTGAACCATAGGAGGTAGCGGGGGCAAATCCAAGAGCTGAGTGGTAAGAGCTCAAGGAGGAAAAGCTTAGGGAGGGGAAGATATTGAGACTCCATATATAATTATCCTTAAAATATAAGGGATTTTCCTAAATATCCTCACCGAGTTGGGTCGACATGAAAGAGGCAAGGCTATCTTGGGTGGATGGCCAAAGTTGAGCCTACTTGCCTTTCTTCTTCTTCTTTACCTTCATTCAAGAAATAGCTCCTAATGATTAGCTAAGTTTAGATAGAGCTCATCCTCCTCATGGGGTTGTTTTCCATATTTTATGTTTAGTTAGGCCTGGTACTTTTTTATATGATTCTAGATGATGTGCAGATCTAATCCCAATGTTTAACCCTACCTAAGCCAAAGAATCTCTTCCTACCACCATCATCTATAAAGGGGGAAGGATCTATATACATGGTGCTTAATGGTGATTAGGAGGGATAGGTAGGCTTTCTATTATTAATTGAAGTAATTCCTAAGGATACCCTCCACTAGTTGATTCATGATTTCTTGCTCGACTAGGTAGGCCAAGACCTGATAAGGTAGGCAGATGGGAGACTTGAGAGTGCCTACCACCCAAATGATTGCATCCTCTTTAAAGTACCAATAATCCTTAATGAGATAAATAAATTCCCTAATATCATTTGATATTTTAGGCATGGGTGCCTCATTAATGGACATGTAGTCCACCAGGTAGAAAGACTTGTATATCTATTTGATGTGGTTCTAATAATGGTGGCCATATAGCTTGTAAAAAACTATATGGACCACCACACCCCTAGGAATCCATGATAGAAAGATAAAGGGTTTGAATGTGATCATTTTTTAGACTACATCTACCAAGTATCTCATCATTTAGAAGTCACCTCTTCCCTAGGCATCTCCCACTACCTTGATCATATTTAAATTGATCACCCCTCCAAGGTTGGTGGCTTGTTTACCTTCAAGGATTATGTGGAATAAGGGAATCTATAAAAGGTTGGCATGAATATAGATGCTTTCCTCAAATAATTAGTTGATCAGTATCATCCTAATAATTATTCCCTCTTTGAAAGTGTGAATGGAATATGTATTCACGTCCATATTGCTGACCCATTTAGCATCAGGGTTCTCTACCCATTCCTTCAAGACATCACAAATTAAGTGAGAGTTGGTCTAGGAGGTCACTGTATCTAAATCACATGTAACTATATACTTTGTGAGGTTATATTAATATTTAAATTCATGTTATTAATTTATCCTGTCAAGGTCAAATTACTACCCCTATCATTTGAAACTTTCCTAAATCTCACCAATATTCCTTTGCAACATGTCAAACTAATAAATTGTGGCCTAAAAGCATTAATTTTAGTAAAAAATATCAAAAATGGATTTTAAATGGGTTTTTATCATTTAAAAATAGCATTTTCAAGTTCAAATATGTAGATAATCCATGCACAAGGATCAATTTTGAGATAAAATTGAACATTTTGGGAGCTACAATTGGTTTCAGGACCTCAAATTTTATGCATAGGGTCATTATGAGTTGCAGAAACTTCTAAAAAAAAATCATATCTATTGGACAATTGTAGATACTCACTATTTTGTAACAGTCCTTAGCATGTTCCTTAGAGATCACCATTGGAGCAGGCACCATTCTAGAGTGCCACAGAGGTTTCTAAGCCCAAGTAAAAGTTTAAAAACCATGGTATGATATTTTTACATCATAATAATAACTTTAAATGGTTTAAAAAATTCAAATTTTAATCAAACCATGCTCATATAGGCTTCTACAATCAAACAGGCATAAAGGCCAAAAAGGGGTTTTTTGAATTTTGAAGCAAAATGTTATTTCAGAGTGTTTTGATAGAATTTTATAGACCCCATGATTATTTTTTCAAGCATTGGTAATAATGTGAAGAGTTATTTTCATTTTGGTAAAATTTTCATTTTTTCAGTTCTAGACACCCTTCCTAGCCTCCTGTTCAGATGCTCATATATTTCACCACATGTTGAGTTTGAATTAAATATCTTAGTATGTTTTTATTACTCATATTTAATTATAATTCATAAATAAATGATACTATTTTAGTTTTTTTATTTATTAACAATCATTAAGAGTGTAGGTAGCTTAGAATGCAGTCAAAACCCCACAAGCAGATTTCTCCATGTGGTAAATTTTTATATATTTTGAATGGGAACCCAATATTTTAAAGGACTTTTGGGGGGGGTAATTTTTATATATATAAATGGAAAAAAATTAGGATTTGGAGGTTTGTACTTCATGAACCATCATTTTGAAAATTTAGCTTCAAAGCCTGCCTAAACCCTCAAAAAATTAGTTTTGAAAAAAGTTGATTTTATTAAAATAAAATCATCTTGTATCACCATAAAACCTTTTAAATTTTTAATTAAACTCAAAGAGGATTCCATAAATGTCAATTTTATGCATGTAGATGTATGGATGAGGGCATAAATCATTTTTTTTATGGAAAAAAATTTGTAAAATGAAGCACAAAACACTTCAATGAAATATAATAAATGGAGCTCAAACCCTAAGAATTTTTATTCATCCTCAAATTTTGTTTTTTTCATAAATCATCTCATAAGTTTCCCAACCAGCTCAATCAAAATGGCTAGTCTACAAGAAAATGGAGCAAAATAGGCCTATTCAACCCTGTTGACTGAATGGTGAGTGTTTTCTCATCAAAATAAAATATTTTGGCGATGAATAATTATTTTTTAGTTTAAATTTTTTGTTTTTTAAATTCTTATGGCTTATTATTTCAGGTTTAATGGAGTCCAAATGTAAGAAGATAGGTTATTAGGCCTAATTAGCCTAATAGGCCTAATTGGTCAATCAAGTAAGTAAAGAATGGCATTGAAAATCTATTAAATGAATTAATTTTAGAGTTACCGCATGGAATATTTTTTTTTTAATTGGATATATTATTCTAAATTCAATCCACAAGTTTCAATTCATGTAATTTGAGCTCAAGTTGAGTTAACTAATCCTTAAAGGTCAAATCTCTTCAATTGACTAGTTTGACTAGTTTCATGCATCTCCCACGCTTTTCATCCAAGATAAATAATTTAAAGAAATTAAACTCACTTTCAATATGGAGTTATATTCTAATTTATGGCATGATTTTCATGCAAGGAAGGTTGACAAGTCAACATGGGCCCACCACTTCTCAATTATATGCCAAAAATGAAAAACATGCAATTTTTGAAGAATTGGAAGATTTTAAAGTCTTTATTTAATTTTATAAAAGGATTTTAGTCTTATTTTAACTCAAAGAAGACTAATCCTTATATTTTCTATGTGACTTTGGATTTATTTAAGGTTTTATACTTATATATTGCCTTTTTGAAGCCATATTTGAAAATTTCTTAGAATGAGAGCAAAAATTGTAATTGACACAATTTATCAAATAAAGAAGATTTTTTGCATATATTTTTTTTTTTGAATCAGAATAAAATGTATTTATTGATTGTATACTAGAATATAAGTGAGACATATATGCCTTTTTTCAGGTCCTTTCCTCATCTACTATAAAAAATTCATCATGTACAGGTCATTTGAAGAGCTAGGAATAGAATTTGCTTTGCAAGCTTCTTTCAAGACTTCTTTTGAAACACTTATGTTCATGATTGAATGCAGAGTTCTCTTTCAGATTCATATGTGTGTCTTACTTAGTTTTATAAAAATTTCAAATAATATCAATCATTCAAGTGCATCACCCCATTTAGATAGGATTTCCCATTTCAGTTTCTTTCTCCCTTTTCATCCCCAAAAATCAAAATAGTTTAGTTTTTAGAGATAAATATTAAGGGAACCAGCCCTCTCTGGAGGTTTTTCTCAATACAAGTCACCTACACTCTGATAAGTTCCAATTGTATCAGCTATAAATAAGTTGTGTTTTGTACATCTTCAATTAGGGTTCACTCCAGAGTGATAATAGTTTTTGACATGCCTGGTGGGACATTCATTCTATGCACTAGCCTTTGGAGGCATCTAGAAGATCAATGCAAATTTTAGGCACTCAAAGATAGTTATGAACATCAGGTATCATTTGAATATTGATTAATTTCATTATTTGGCCTACTAATGGTCTCAACTAGCTTGTTTCAGTATAGATCCATATTATACTGAATATGATCACTATGACCAACCATACTATGATCCTCACCAAAAGTTTGAGGATATATATCAGGAATATATGTAGGATTACTACCTAGAGCCTCCATATGAATAACCAATCCATCATAATATTTCCCCTTACTAGCCTAATCATGGCCATTTTGCATCTACCCAATATATATCAGCACTTAAACAAACTTTAGTGAGCCTTGAAAAACATGCACTAGAGTTGTATTCATAGAGCTATTATGGCCAAGATACCCATACTCACCAGATCCATTATGTGAGAGAGTCATTGTAGAAAATAAAAGATAAATGGACACATATTGAGAGAGCCAATTGGAACCATCTCACTGGTGAGATGATGGATGTAGGTGATTACATGTTAAGTATTGAGGACAAACTAAAAGGCCTTAGTGAACAACAGGTTCAACCATAGCCTTCTTTAATGCCATCCATTCCTTCTCAAGAGACCATTCCAAGAGCCCCTTTGATTTTTCCAAGTTATTCATATATTTCTTAGGCCATCTCTTCTTGGAGATCAATCCAAGAGAAATTTCAAAGAAAGGAGGAGATTATTATGGCATAGCCTACTGTTGAGATCACTGACCACTTTAAAGAGAAAATATTCTAGGAGAATATTGATAAGTAGATCAGAGATTTGGAGTTGAAGACAAGGAAAGAGGAGGAGAACCATAATCAAAAGGTCAAAAAGGAGCCTTTATCTTTCCCATCTTGGAACCAAATCATGGAATTAAGCAAGAAAGATGAACAATCAAGCATCATTTAGGATGTTGAATTCAAGAAAGAGATCATTTAGACTTCATCCCTTCCTCCTTAGAAGCCTAAATCCTTTCCTTCATGGAAATCCATTAAAGAAAAAGTGTAGAAAGATGAGGTGAAGATGATCCAAGAAGAGCATCCTCATGAGCAAAATCAAATAGCTGTGCTTACTTTTATAGACATTTCACATCTTATTGAATACTTTCAGGGATCTACCATGCCACTCTTTGATCAGGAACCTCTCCTTTGTGAGGAAAATGAAGAAGATGCAACCAAAGAGATAGAAAATAAAGGTTACTTGAGTGATCAAGAAGAAGATGATCATTGGCAACAGTTATACAGTGATTTCTTAAATGAAATTGAAGAGCTTAAGATGGAAGATTTTGATGATAATAAAGAACAATAGATTGATGATTCATCTAAAGATTCCACCAATGTTTTAGAGCTTCAATAAAGCAATGTTATTCTAGAGATCCAAAAACAAAATGAGCTAGAGATTGAGTGGATAGATGAGATGCCATTCTCTACATAAGATGAAGATGAAGCAAGTATAGTAGAATAAGAACCTTCATATGACTCCATCCAAAAGGTAGAAATATGTGATCAACATGTTTCAAATGGTAATATTTCAAATGAATTTCATGTCCTTTCAGTTAATCATGATGAAGAGGCCTTTTGGGATGATTTGGAGAGTATTTGTGCAAATTTTGATAGTCCATCTCCAATCCATATGGAGATTCAAGAATGTTTTGTAAAGAGTACTATTGTAGCTATTCATCAAGAAGAAATTAATGAAATATTGCATCCTTGTTTAAATCCATACCAAGAGGTTGAATATCTCAGTGAGCCACTACCTCAAATGGATCATAATGATGATATCAATCCAAGCATACCAGTTGATTTGCCAATATAATTATTGAATGAGAATGTGTCAAATCATGATCAGCCTATGAATGAGGTAGAGATAGTAATCTTGATATAAATAAGAAGAATATGGGAGGAAGATGATTGGATCTTAGGTCCATATCTTCAATCCATACACCTAAGAATGGAAGTTGGAGGCCTAGTTTCATCATCTAGAACATATGAACATATAACTGATCACATTTGTATAAGAGAGATATCAAAAGGAAGCAAATACATTTCAAAGTTCTATAGTACATCAAATAGATTTAAATTTGATCCAAGAGGGCTAGAAAGGTGGAGGTTATTTTTTAAATAATAAACTCCTTGTGTTTCATTCCTATAAGTGCATATCTGCACATTCTTTCAGCAAACCATCCTCATATAGACTTTTACATGCAAACAGGCATAAAGGCCAAAAAGGGGTTTTTTTTAATTTTTCAAGCAAAATGTGATTTTAGAGTGTTTTTATAGAATGTGACAAACCCCATCATGATTTTTTTATACATTGGGATTAATGTGAATATTTATTTTAATTTTGGTGAAATTTTCATTTTTTCAGTTCTAGACACCCTTCCTAACTTCTTGTTCAGATGCTCATATATTTCACCACATGTGGAGTTTATATGAATGCTCTTAGTATGTTTTTATTACTCATATTTAATTATAATTCATGAAAAAATGAGACTATTTTATTGGTTTTTCTTTATTAACAATCATTAAGAGTGTAGGCATCTCAGAATGCAGTTAAAACCCCACAAGTAGATTTCTCCACATGGTAACTTTTTATATATTTTGAATGGGAACACAATATTTTTAAGATTTTTTTGGGGTTAATTTTTCTACACATAAATATAAAAAAATTGGATTTAGAGATCTGTACTTCATGAACCATCATTTTGAAAATTTAGCTCCAAAGCCCGCCTAAACCCTCAAAATACTAGTTTTTAAAAAAATTATTGAAATAAAATAATATTGGATCAAACTTAAACATTTTAAAATTTCAATTACACTCATATATGATTCTATAAATGTCAATTTTATGCATGGAGATGTACATATGAGGGCATAAATCATGTTTATTGTGGAAAAAAGTATGTAAAATGAAGTACAACACACTTCAATCAAATATAACCAATATATATCAAATCCTAAGACTTTTTATTCATCATAAAAATTTATTTTGGTTTTAAATAATCTCATAAGTGTCCCAAATAGCTCAATCAAAATGGCCAATCTATAGGAAAATGGAGCAAAATAGGCCTAGTCAACCTTGTTGACTAAATGGTGAGTGTTTTCTCATCAAAATAAAATATTTTGGTGATGAATAATTATTTTTTAGGTGATTTTTTTTGTTTTTTTAGGTTTCATGGCTTATTATTTCAGGTTTAATGGATTCCAAATGCAATAAGATAGGCTATTAGGCCAAATTGGCCTAATAAGCCTAATTGGTCAATCAAGCAAGTAAAGAATGGCATCAAAAATATATAAAATGAATTAATTTTGGAGTTACCACATGGAATATATTATTTTAAATTGGATTTATCATTCTCAATTCAATCTACAATTTCAATTCATGCAAGTTGAGCTCAAGTTGAGTTAACTAGTCTTTAAGGGTCAAATCTCTTCGGTTGATTATTTTGACTAGTTTCATGCATCTCTCGTGCTTGTCATACAAGATAAATAATTTAAAGAAATTAAAATAAATTTAAATATGAATTTATATTCTAATTTATGGAATTATTTTTATGCAATTAAGGTTGACAAGTCAACATGGGCCCACCACTTCTCAATTATATGCCAAAAATGAAGAACATGCAATTTTTGAAGAATTGGAATATTTTAAAGCCTTTATTTAATTTTATAAAATGATTTTAGTCTCATTTTAACTCAAATAATACTAATCCTTATATTTTACATGTTAATTTATCTTTATTTAAGGTTTTATACTCTTATATTAGCTTTTTGAAGCCATTTTTAAAAAATTCCTAGAAGTAGAGCAAAAATTGTAATTAACACCATTTATCAAATAAAGAAGATTTTTTTGCATATGTTTTTTTTTTTAAAATCAGAATAGAGTGTATTTTTTAATTATGTACTATCATATAAGTGAGATATATATCCCCTTTTATCAGGTCCTTTCCTCACCTACTATGAAAATTTCATCCTCTACAGGTCATTTGAAGAGCTAGGAATAGAATTTGCTTTGCAAGCTTCTTTGAGGCCTTATTTTGAAACACCTATGATTAGGATTGAATGCAAACTTTTATTTTAGATTAATATTTGTGTCTTACTCAATTTTAAAAATCTTTCATATAATATCAATCATTCAGGTGCATCACCCCATTTAGACAATATTTCCCATTTCAGTTTCTTTCTCCCTTTTCATCCCCAAAAATCAAAATAGTTTAGTTTTTATAGATAAATCTTAAGGGAACCAACCCTCTCTGGAGGTTCTTCTCAAAAAAATTCACCCACACTCTGATAATTTTCAATTTTATTAGCTAGAGAGAAGGTGTGTTTTGTACATCTTCAAGTAGGGTGCACTCCAGAGTGATAACAAGGCACTTATTGAGATGTCTACAATCTAATTCCAAGAATTCATAGAGTAGACCACATCGGGGACACCGTCATACACTATATTAACCATGAGTAGTAATTTTCCAAGTAAGTCAGCATAGGGAAGAGCTTTAGCTTAGCTATGACTCAGTGTAACCTACACTTCTCATATTCCTTGAGGGCATCTTTGAACTCATCCTTATCTTCATCATCACTGCCAAAAGATTTGTTCACTAGATCAATGGCTTTGAACATCTTGTTATAGTTCTTAAAACATGTCAAGCCACCTAGGAATGTTTTGTCTTTGTACTTTAGCTCAATTTTAGGTTTAGAGTATGAGGTGGACATTGTGACTAGGATGGGATTCTATAATACTAAGTTTTGACAAAAGGAGAAACACAGAGGGTACTGGTAGGAGCAAAAAGTGAGGAGTGGATTTTGATAAATTAGTATAAATAATAGCTAATAAGTTCACATTGGGGTACTTATATATGTTTACATACATTTCTTGCATTAATGGTATTTGGTGGCTCACTCAAAATGAATTCAAATTTGAGTTGGTGGCTTGATCTTCCTCTTTATTTCCTAATCTAGACATAAACTCAAAGATCATGATCATATGCCACCTATTAGATTTAGTGATCATGATATGAAACTTTAAAATCTCCAATCAAAGCCTACTTTCCTATTTAACAAATTCTTGAAGTGTGGTAGGCACATAACCATATCATCTTTAAGCCTTCCTATGTAGTTATTACTTTGTGCCACATGTCCCTTGTCAACATTTTCATGATACAATGGATACCACCTATTTTCAATCTGGTGCTTCATATTTATACACTTTGGAGAAGAAAATGCTAGCTAGAGGACATGTGGCATCCTTTTATTAGCCTTTTAAATCTATTCATATCTTATTCTGACCACCCTAGGGTATTTTGGACTCTTCCTATCAATTTTCATGGAAATGTCACATGACAGGATGTGATAAGTTGGGCTCCACTGAGTGTTAACATCTCTATCAAATATAGGAGATTAATAAGTCTGACAATGGGACATGTGGCACTTTTTCATTTGGTTAAGCTTTCCTAGATCATGACATCTTTGTCATATTTGGAAGACTGACAAGCCTAACATCAAGGCAAGACCATTGGTTGGATCTTAGCAGCTATGACCATTGGGCCACATGGTATTCTTCCACTTGGTTGGGCTCTCCTGGGCTCTAACCTTTTTTAGATCTAAGAGACTGATTGTTCTAACTGTGAGCCATATGACACCTTCCATTGGGTTGGGTTCTCCCATATCTTAACATCTCTAAAAGATCTAGGAGACTGACCATTATGATAGTGGTGTACCGTAATTGATTAGCCTTTGATAAGTTCTGACACCTATAGCAACCATCCATGCGGTGCTTTCCCATTTAATTTTTACTCTTATAGAAATCACTAACAAGAGACTAAGTAAAATTAAATAATCATGATAAATATAAACACTCACCTATTCGTTAGCTAAGCACCACTAGGTACCACATAGGACTCTAAGAGCCTGACACTTCGGGAGGCTAAGACTCTAGGAACCTTAATATGAAATCAAACTTACAAAAAAAATAGTGAATTTAAATATTCTAAGTAACAAAGTATCTATTTTATTTTTAGGATACAACCAAGACTTTACTACATTAACTTTAGAGGTCATGGGGCTCTAAATAGGGATCAATTTGTCATTACACATACATAATACACTTGGGGAAACTAGTGTGAAACAAGAACTAGAGGACTCTTTTGGAAAGGAGTTAGTTGGAATGAGACTAAAATTATGGTAAATTTGAGTTTGATCATTTTACAAAGGGGTCCTTCCCTCACTTCTCCAAAGAAGGGGGAGTATTGGCCACAATAACTATCTAATCACTATTTAGAGCATGTGTAGGATTTAGGGATTTATGGTTTTTAGGTCTTCCACATGAAAATATAGAATATATATTCCAATATTCAACCCTTTTAGGTGATTTCATAAACCTAGATACAAAAATTAAGAATATCTTAAACTAGGACATGGATATAGCAGCTAAACAAGGTTTTAGTAGCCAGACAAAGCCCTGTCTACCTCCCACAGACTTGTCCCATCAAATTGTGAATTAATGTTTTATAATAAGACATTTTTTTAAGGTTATTTCAAATATTTTTCAATTATAGTGGGCTCACATGGTCATAATAAAATATGTTTTAGGGAGGTTTGCACATTCTTAGCCCTTTTTAATATTTTTAGCAAGTTTTCATTTTCTATAAATTTTGTAATATACTATATTTGAATATATTTTAATATCAAATCAATAAATATTAGCATTTATATTTGAATATTTTAATACCTTTAATTCAAGAACACTTAAAGTAAAAGGGTTGAACATTCTAGTGAACCCACTATTTTAAAAGCATTTCTTATTAAATTCTTTGATTTTTGGGATAAGATTTATTTAAAAATTATGTGAATTCATGATACTAAAATTAAATAGCCTTCAACCTTAGATAAATTTTGACAAAAAAAAATCTAATTTCTTCAACCTTGGATTAAGTCCAATACTGAAGAAACTTTTTTGTCACCTTGGATCATATGACACTGAAGCTCTTTCTTTCGACCTCTGGTTGAAATTTGCTTGATTTTTGAAAATAAAAATCATTTGATTTTATTTTTTCACTTTATTTTTCATTTGGTTTTGCTTGTTTTAGAAACTATGATCTATAAATTTTCAAACTAATTATCGATTATCATGAAAGGATACACAGTGTTTCATTTATAGACACCATGGCATGAGGGGTTTACCCCAATACTCTAGCCATGGTACAACACTAAATGTGGAGTTTAGTTTCCACATGCCTCATGGTATATTAGAAACACCTAGGTTCCCTTGTTTATACCAATAGGAAGCTTATTTTATCCATATAATATGTGTTACACCTAAGAAGAGCATCTCACCTAGGGAAGTTACTCTCATCAGACCCTCGAAATTAGGGTTAGTGGACTACAAACATAGTTATACCTCTATAGTTAGTACTCTAAAACATTGGGTTCACACTAATAAATGAGTGAACAAGTATTTTTGAGATCCTATAAATAATTCAAGTGCTTTCCAAGCTCACCCTTATACCTTAATTTTTTATTGTATTGTATTCATAGTCATTCACATTGCTTGCTTTATATTGTATTGTATTCATAGTCATTGACTTTTTATACATGTTAGATTGCTTGTTTACTATACTTATTTTATTTGTTGCATTCCTTTTTCATTAAATATATCGTGTCTATTCAAATTTAATACATTAATGGTGTGCATTCTTTAGTTCTATTGTTTCCTACTTATGTTATGCCTTTTAATTCTCATGATGAATGGACAAAGATCAAAATCAAAAACTTATATAGGATGATTATAACTATATCTTTGTATTTTTCTTTAATTTGATTTTGGTAGGGTAAACAATCCTATATAATCCACCTTTTCTAATACCTATGATAATTACTTTATACTAATTCATGTTAGACACAATACACTGCTTCCCAAATAGATTTATATCAATGTTGGGATTTTTTGTTAACTAATTAATAGTCAAGATTTTTATTTATATTAATAACATACCTAAAATTATTCATGATGATTTTTATAGTATTATTTAATATTATATGAACATCTCATATCCATTCTAATTTATGTGACTCTCTATCAACTAATAAAATGGAATCATAATTTTTTGTACTTGAAATAGATGTGACATACTAGTCCTTTCGACACAAAATTTTTGTATGCACCAGAATCAATCAACCAATAACTTGTAACACTCTCATTTTATAATGATGCTACAATGGAATTCTCTTCCTCAAAATCATATTATTCTTCAACTGCATGACATTTTCTACTTGACTAATTTATTGTGAAAGTGCATATTATTACTTGTGCTAATCATTTTTGGCATACACAACCTTATAACATTAAAAACACTTCACTTGGTACTTAGAATATGAATCAATAGGGATACATTTCCACTTCCCATTTGACTTATAAATAAATTCACTCTTTGTTTGACCAACACTAGACTCATTCGCTTGTGTTTATTTGTGTTCCTTTTGCATCAGATAAGAATTAACTTAATCAAGTGTCAATGTCTACCTTTATACCATCAAGTGTAAATCCTCCATGAAATATTCATATGAGGGCATCAAGTTATTTAGAATAAGGGCCATCACCCATCATCATCTACATTTTTGTTAATGGATTGGCTCTAATATTATAGGTCTTTCATCTAAAAAAGATGTTTCTTAGGTACCCATCCTTAGTCACTTTTATGAAAAATAATAGATTTTTTAGGTACAGGACTCAAATTTTCTCTAAAGTTTAAAACTATTTTTTAGACTGGTCCAAATAACATTACCTCAATGGCATTCTGTACCTAAGGGATAATATTATCTGACATAATTAGCTTTAACAATATCAATGCCTCCTTATGAGTATTGTCATAAATTCATAATCAATCAAATTCATATCAGGGCTTGATTCAGTGCTGAGAAATTTTTTATCATAATCACAATATTTTGTAATTGTTAAAATCTTATGACTCGACATTTTAATCATGACTAGTTAATTATTTTGCTTGCGATAGAACCAAGTTTTGAATTTCTAACATTTTACACATAATATTTGACATTCAACCTAAAAATCACTACAATGGGTAAATGCAAAGTCTATAATTTAAATTTTTAATGTCAAAATTTAATTACAATCTAAAAGCACAAAATTGTACTAGATGTTAAAAAAATCACCTTTCAAATTCATGATAGTTCACAATATTTTCCTTTTCATGCCCTAATAACCAACTATGTCTGCTCATTGGAATATGGTTTGCATAGAAACTCTTGTAAAAAAGTATTTGTAATAAATTTCCATGTTATATACCCTGACACCACACAAAAACAAAATTATTTGTAGAGAAACCCATCATGTTATGTGCCCCTTTTCCAAGACCTATATTTCTCATGTCTACCTAATCTTCACTCTTGAATCACTACAAATGTCAATTTTTGTCTTTTAGTGAGTTATGAATCATGATTTTTTATCTTTCATGATGTCTCCAAATGCATCTATTTCTCCAAATTCATCATTCTTTATTTGTCTTTCATTGATCTCCTCACACTTCAAATCATTTTTTTCTTCCTTATTTACTCATGTCTATTAAAATGAAAAAGAGATATTGCATAAATGAAACCTACTTTAAAGTGGTGATGCACTAAGATACTCACTTATCCACTCAACTTTGGACCCTTAACCAAATTAATGGACAATGTATAAATCTGAGGCACTATCTTCAATGACTTATAAGCAATAATATTTCATTTAGAGGTCATTTTTAATGACTAAATTAATAGGGTCATGAAAATGAGGCCTAATTCAAGGCACTTATAATTTTATTTCCATGTCAAGTTTGATCTATCAACCTCACAACACACTAGATAACCTGCAAAGAAAGTTTGTTTATACTTAGGTGAAACTTGGACCTAAAAATGGAAGATCATACCACTATGCATATAAAAACAAGAATAAACACACTAATCACAAATCATAAAGAAGCTACAATCTCTATTCATCAGTCTAAGTAGGTGTACAAGTATAATTACTAACAGAGTTTCCTCATACCAAATTGAGGGATATAATACAAGGCTTAAACCCTAAAATATATAGCAGAAGAGGAGAGAAAGAGAGGGTAATTTGGTATGTAGGTGAGATAAATGGGTCACAAATTACCAAAGTCCACTCAATCCTATAGTTACATAAATTACATAAACTCTCTTCAACTCTCCCATGCATTGGTCTTCCTTTACCTCTCTTTTTTGACATTAGAGTTAGGTGATGGGGCTAAGTCAGCTTCATTTATCTTTTTCAAGAGCTTGACCATGATTAAAATTATCCATCACTTCATTTTTTGGAATTTACAAGATGTAAATAAGGGCAATTAGGCTCTCAAGAGGTGTTGAGTAGCCTATCTCCCTTTCATGCATTGACCAAACTAGGAAACTGCCTCCTTACTATCAGCATGTCTATTAAGAGTATCCTTCTCACCCATAGAATCAATTATTTAATGTAATCACCTTGCATTAACTCTCTTAATTATCCCCTTTATGCCACCCTTGAACTCTCTTGGTTGACAAGAGAGGCCAAATAGGCTAATTAAGCCAATTAGGCCTAATAGCCTAATTGCTTGTATGTTGGCCTCCATGAAACCAAAAATAAAGATTGATAACCTATGGATAAGTGTGATTCATACCTGAACCAACATCGTCAACCATAATATATGATTATACAATCATTAAGCACTTGAAAATTCACTTCTCCTAGTTAACTAGTCCACCTTTCTCTAGCACTTGTAGACTATTAGTTTTGGAATGAGTTGAAGATATGTTTTTAGGAAGATCATTTAGAAATTTATGATTTGAGGAGATGAATAAGGCCCCAAACCATCCCCTCCAAGGATTGGAATCATCTTAAATAGTTTTGTACCCTCCTTTATGCTCAAAATCTTACAAAAGTATATATTTTTGACACTTTCATATAGTGTACATATAATTAGGTACCATGTGTGGAGTCTTCTCTAAGTTTACTTGACATTACATGAGCTTAAAATGTCATTCTAAGGTGATAGGATGCTAAAACATCAATATTCCCAAGATTGGATCTACCTAGGGTTTTAGATAGGTTTATGAGTGCTTAAGAGTCTTTGTGATATTTCATAGTGTATGGACATCCAAGTCATGAAAAAATTCCATGAATATATATTGCATGAAACTTCTCATCTCCCATGAATTGCCTAGGTTCCCATGTAAAGGATGTGTAGAGATATGAGCATTAGAATATGACACTGGGGTTATTTATAGACCAATTCTGATTAGCTATCTTTTTAAGGTTCATTCATAAATATTATCCCCCAACTACCAACAAATATTTCATGAATTTTTGGTCCATAGGGAGAATTAAACTTCACTAGGATCTATGGCCCTGAGCCTCCTTATAATGAAGTGGGTGAGCACTTGAAGTTGGCTCTTGATTTGATTATGTACAGGGTTGAGTGTTTGAACAAGGTTTTGAAGACACATAGACCATTCTCCTTACTTATTTGCATTTAAAACTTCCCTAAAAAGTTTTAATCATCCTCACATAGTCCATATTGATAATTCAACTTGTTGCATGAGCTTGGAGAGACCTTAAGATGGTAGGAGGGTCTATGAGCATGCTTGAAGCTCATCCACATTGGTCTAACCTCAATGGAACTCAATATAACCTCATATGATGCTCTTTTTGAGGAGTTATAATTACCTTTACCATCCTATTCAAATTATCCAAACCATTCATGGATCCAAATCTACCTATAGACTCTTGAAGACAAGCATTCACTCACCTGGCCCTGTAGCTAGTTGTCATAGATTGGGCTAGGTCAAAGATAAAAAAATGGGTATTAAAATTATTTATTTGACCAAAATTATATAATTAGTGATTAAAATCATTTATAATAACCATTCTTACCAAATTTGAAGACTTGACTATGCCTATAAGGGCCTCAACTGACCATTTTTCTTAGAGTAGTTATAGGTTGCCTGTTGACTGCGTGGTTGAGAACAAGGGTCCTAAGTATGATCTTCTTATTTTTTTACCTAAGGTATTCATGATGATAGGGTGTTATTAATGTGTTTTAGTGTTAGATACATCCATTTCCACTATTTCTTCCCTTTTATATCTTCCTCTTCTCCATCTTAAGGTTTGGGGATCAAGAGCCTAATTTGACCCTAGAGGTCTTCAAGGATGCCTTCCTGAGGTTTTCTAAGTCTGACCTTCACTAAAAATCCTTGGGATATTTAAATTATCATCTTATAGTATTTACCTTCTTGAATATACCCTTTTTCCATCATTTTCTTGGTTATCCACATGCAAGTGTGTGCTCACTTAAAGCCTTTTGACTGGGTTTCTTCTCTTTATGCATGATTTAACTGAAAGTGATCTTAGTTTTACATAGATTGTAGGTTAATACACCTAGCCCTTATTTGTGATCTCATATATTATTTATGAATTATATGATTTTAGTAGGTTCCCTTATTTACTTATCCACCTTAGGCATTAGGATAATCATGCACTTCCACCTTTAATTTTACTTAAATGATTCAGCGTATAGGTGATCTTTTTCTATCCTTGGCTAGGTGAGGGGTAAGCCTTATTAATATGAGTGTATTGTAAATATTAGGAGAAATATTACATTTTAGGGGGCCCTGTGAGTTCACTTTTTCCACCAATTTCTCTAAATAGTGACCTCTATCACATAACACTAATTTCAAGTAAGTCAAATAGAGTGGTTGTAGGTGATGGTTCAAGAGAAATATTAGATTGTGAAATACCATCCTAGTTTCTTCATTATATTATGGTATTGTTGTCACCAAATCTGCACCCTATAAGAGATTGTTTAGGATTTTTCTATATTTGGGCAACATGGGAACATTTCCAAGTATGTGTTTGTACTTATATTATAAATGAGCCTCTAGGTTTAAGGGCTAGCTCCCTAAATACATCATGTAATGTTTATCACTTAAACTACTACTTATTTATGGGTGAAAAGAGTTATAAAATGTATAAATTAAACCTACTCTAAATAAGGTGATGCACCAATAATATCTTCTACATGACCATCATATTTTCTACCACAATGAAACAAAGTATACTATCTAGTCTCTAAGTCTCAATGGGTTCCAACATGAGTATTTCAATATAGAGGTGAGGTGTGAGTAGAAATACAAGGAAAATGAGTTAGAGGGTAAATTTCAAACTCTAAGAATAAACATCCACTTGAATAGACTTTACACACTAGACTACACTCTATATGACCTGTTAGATTAAGAAATCTTGCTCAAACATGAAAGGATAAGGGAAGGAAGGATAGAGAGTTATCACTTCTCATCACCATACATCACTTATAGACTTAGAAAATTATTCAAAACTCAAAAAACAAATTTGTATTAATGTTTAAAGGGAAAATATAACATCAGTCTAGTAGGGATTTGACATACATTATGTGGAACTCTTTTACAATAGCTCAAGAGCTATACTTATCAAAGAAAGGCCACAAGAGAAAGGGGGCCTTAACACTCAAAATGGGAATCAATCCATTTGAATGTTTCAATTGTAGTTACAAATGCTTCTAAAATTTTGCTCCTTCAGTCCATTTGATTGATCCCTATCACTTTTAGTAACTACATATTTATAATATTCCCTCACTAATCCTCCCTGGTAGTTACAATTGTGGAATCATACATTCCCACTTTATTTCAAGCATCCATCTAGTTATAAAAACTTGGTAAATTTGTTAGGGCTTTGTCCTGATGTTAAACTACTCCAAACTAGTTTATCATGATGTGTGCCTAAGTGGAAAGAAAGATTGCTTTCCTATGGCTGACTTTGGCAATGACCATTGAGTTCTATATGTCTTACTCCATAGGTCCCCAATGGTACCATCTAATCTCAAAATATCCACTCTTAGACCCAATTGAATCATGCTCGAGCTTGGCTCCATCATGCTTGTTTGCCTTAGTCTAAAATTGACTCAATGACCTCTGCCTAAGTCACTTGGCTCCCATTTATTTTGACTGGTCGATGAGAACTAGCTCAAATCATTTATTCTATGACTCATTTTGCTTTGTTAGACCTACCTATGGCAAATGAGCATGATTCATCGATCTTCTACTTGAGCTAATGTGTTTTTTACACTTAGCACCTATGAATTATATCTTTAGATCTACTTTCCAATCCATCTACTCCCATGCTTGTGCCATGTGGTAGATTCTAAAAAACTTGAACTTTAACAGTCATTTTCTAGGGCTATTTCCTCCAGAAAAATGTTTGAGGAATCCTCTTATTGGATAATTTTTTCAAGCTTTATGTGGATCACTTTCTTCAAAATAAATTACTTGCTTTGTCTTTGCCTTTAAAAAATTCTCTCAAGATCTCTATCTCAAACAAAATGTTCAAAAGAATCCATGGTTTGGTCCTTAGCCCTCTTGAAAAGTGCCCTTCAAAATTTTGACTTGGTCCACCTTACTATAGAAATATCCTTTAGAGATAGTGTGTAGGAAACTTTGTGGAGAAAATGCCCTTTAGAACCTTGAAGTGGACCATATCCTAGAGAAACATACCCTTCAGGAAACTATTTGGGACACTTTGCTTAGAAAAGTGCCCTTCAAAAAAAAAAAAAAGATAATTTCTCTGAAAGATATCCCTTAGAACTTTGAAAGAGACCCTTTCATGTAGAAGAATTCTTTTATGAAAATTATTCGAACAATTTTCTTGAAAGATCTTTGTGTTGCCTTTTGCCTCAATAATTTTCTCTTAGGGAATTAATTGCCTTTGGAAAATAAATCCTCATAAATCTTGAAAAGTGTACTTGAGAACTTTGAAAAGTGTCTTTTAGAGAAGTGAAAAGTGTCCTTTGGGACTTTCTATTTGGTCTACCTCATTGAAGACTTACCCTTTAGAAACTCTACTATGGGTCACTTTTCCATAGAAATATCCTTTAGATAAAGTGTGTAAGACACTTTGGAAAATAAAATACCCTTCAGGAAAGTTGCAGTTGACCTTTGGTGAAGGAAAACACCCTTCAAAAAAAGTGTTTGGGACACTTTGCTTGGAAAGTGCACTTTGTAAATCTTGAAGTGGACCATTTTCCTAAGAAACTGCCCTTTGAGAAAGTTGTAAAGGACACTTGATTGAAAAATAACCCTTCAAGAGAAGTTTATTGGGCCAATTTATTGTAATATATCCTTTCAAACCTTTGAAAAGTGCCCTTAAATAAATGACCCTTCAAGGAAATTATTTTGGATAAAATGTCTAAAATAATTCTTAACACTTAGCCAAAAACCCTGAAACAAAAGACCTAAAAGAATTAAGCCTTATATATTTTTTACGAGATTTATGTGGAAAATTCCTCTAAAGGAAATCTAAATTCTCCAATAATTTGGTCAAAAGTTGAACAAAACTCCAAAGTGTAACCTTAGGCTTTTCTAGACCTGCTTTTGCAACTGCTTAACACCATGAAAATTTGATACTTATATATATGATCAAAATGATTCTTAAGACACCAGAGGACATAAGGAGTAGTCTAAGACATGACCCACTTAAAATGGCATATTAAATGACATAAAACAAAGCCAAAACATACCCTACAGCATTATAAAAATCCCCTATGCAAGATTTTGACTATAGGTGGGTTGACCCATTTTGGGTTGTGGGGGAAAATGGTCAACATCTTTGGTGATTTCCTAGGGGTGGTATTATTTATATGCACTAACCAATTTCCTAATCCTATCCATTAAGATATGGAGTCACAAGTATACAAGATGGACATAAAAACTACTTTTGAATAGTATACAAAACACAAGAAAACAATAAGAATAAAACACAAAGCAAGAAACTAAACAAAACACATTGTGCTTCAAATCACTTATTAGGACACAATAGAATAAGAAAAGATACACACACCTAACCTAATATTTATAAGATAGACCTTAAACTCTTAATGGTAGGGTTTTAAGTGTATCCCATTCACAGGGATAGGCATTTCTTCTCCATTCATCCTTGTTAACTAAAAGGAGTTTATTTACCTACACTTAGTGATGACATATGGTCTACTCCATAGGGCATTAAACTTAGTATGTCTTCCTAGCTTTGCTCTATCTTCATCCCATTTTAAGATTATATCACCTTCATGAAATAATCTTAGAGTTTCCTTCTTGTCAAAAGACCTCTTCATTAGTACCTAGTGATGTTCTATGGCTTGATGAGCCTTACCTTTAGTCTCTTACAACTCCATTAGTTCTATCAATCTCACTTCCATGGGAGTATTATCAAGAAAATCTAGTTGGTGTGATAATTCCAAGGCCAAAATCTCTTGAGATATAGATAGCCTAGCTTCCCTTTCATAGACAAGAACAAAAGGAAAACTCCCTATTGACCTCTTGGGAGTTATCTTATCAGCCCATAATGTTATCTTCAATTTAGTGTGCCAAGCTCTTTGGTTATGCTCTAAGGTTCTCTTAATGATTTTGATTAGGTTTTTGTTGGTAGATTCAACCAACCCATTACCTTGAGGATAATAGTTGGAAGAAGTGCTCAATAATATGCCATTATTACTTGCCTAATCAATTATTTTAACACCCATAAAATCAAGATAATTATCTAAAATAATAGTAGAATGGGTTTCAAACCTTGTTATTATGCTCTCATATAACTCTAATATGGCACTCTCGCTAGCCTCCTTCAATGCCACTACCTCAACCCAAAAATACTCAATTGATATGAGTATCCATTTGTGATTAGCACTTGATGGGGGGTTTATCATGCAAATGAAGTTAAGATCCCATTAACTAAAAGAGTGGTCCACTTGGATAGGCTTGAGAGGAAGAGTTGTAAGCTTATGATTTCTTGTAAAGAAGGCACATTGTCCACACCTTCTCACCCAATCATGGCAATCCTTAAAGAGGCTGGTCCAATGATATCCATCCTTCATGATCTTGGTGACTATGGTCCTCAAAGAGAAATGACATCCTACTGTCCCATCATGGAACTTCTCAAGTAACACTCCAAACTTGTCATTTTCAATGCATCTCAACAACACACCATTAATGTCTCTCCTAAACAACATGTTATCCACAAGACAAAAGGGTATATATTGTAATCTAAAATACCTCTTTTGTGATATATTCATATTATTAGGGTACTCACCATTTTGGAGAAATCTGATCATGTCCCATGTTTAATTTTTTAGAGGCAATAGACCAGCTAGTTGGGGATACTCATGGTTGAATAGAGATTCCTCTTTTGATTCATGAAGTTCTAAAGCTAGATGCTTATAGAGGCCTTTTCCCCTTGCCAGTTTTATCACTTTGATGTCAACATCATCCTCCATCACCCTAGTGATCCACCTCACCCTCTTTTCACTAAGATCCTTGCTCAAAAGAAACTCCTTGGTGCTAGGATGAGAGACCATAACCTAAATATTATTATTTTACACCATACATCTAAACTTATTTATTCATCTTACAATAACAAGGACCTATTTATCCACAAAGGTGTATTTGACTTCATAATCTTATAAACCTTGACTGAAGAATGTAATTGGCTACTCCATACCCTCATTATTCTTCTACATCATCATGGATAAGATAGTATGAAGGTTAGTAAATGAATAAAACATGAATTCTTTAGTAAAATATGGATTCACAAGGGTAGGAGCTTCTGCATTTTCTTTCTTTATGGCTTCAAAATTGCTCTTACCCTCTTTAGTCCAAGAGAAGACCTAGTTCTTCTTGAGCATAGTTGTGATAGGTTTTACTAAAGATGAAAAAATAGGTATGAATCTTCTTACAAAAATTATTTTTCCCAAGAAACTTTTAATACCTTTCTTATGCAAGGGCAATGATAAACCTAGGATAGCCTCTATTCTCTTAGGATCGATAGTCTGACCATTCTTGGAAACAATATGTCCCAAGAGCTTACCTTCATGAACAACAAAGACACACTTATTTGGGTTCAGGGATACCCCATATTACCTACATATTTTAAACACTTACCTTAAATTTTGCATGTGTTCATCTGTATCCTTAGAAAATATTATTATATCATCTAGATAAACCAGTACCAACTCATTGATTAAACCTTTAAAGGCCATGTTTATTGCTCTTTGAAAAGTGGTACCAGCACTATAAAGACCAAAAATCATTTTATTATAAGCAAAGGTCCCTCATTTGGTGGTGAAGGTCATCTTGAACCAATCATCTTCATTGACTAAAATATGATTGTATCCTGAATAGCCATCTAGCAGAGAGAAATGCTTAGAACCTAAAACCATCTACAAAATTTGCTCCATCAAGGGTAGAGG
Organism: Torreya grandis; assembly: GCA_037957365.1. NCBI lineage: Eukaryota > Viridiplantae > Streptophyta > Pinopsida > Cupressales > Taxaceae > Torreya > Torreya grandis. The sequence continues at coordinate 1,058,422 of JARHVA010001889.1, forward strand.
ATAGTGATATTTTAGTGACACTCTATTAATATCTCTAAAGTCTACACAAATCCTTATCTCCCCATTATTATTTCTAACATACACAAGTTTAGCCACCCACATTGAATGCTTGATGGGAAATATTATCTTAGATTCAAGGAGCTTGGTGAGCTCCATCCTCATGAGTTACTCAACCTTGGGGTTAATAGGTCTTTGATTTTGTCTAACTAGTTTAACTCCTATTTCTAATTCAATGGTATGGTTTTTTATGATAGGATAAAATTCCTTTAGGTACTTATATTTTAAGCAAAGATATCATGAAACTCTCTACATAGTTCAATGAATGCTTACTTTTCTAATGTAGAACATACCTTGCCTAGTTTGATGAGTTTGTCTTTGAATATCAAGACCCTTTCATAATTTTCCTCCTTTGTGGATACACTCACTTTATCTTTCCTCTTCTGATAATCCTCATTAAAGGTACTTTCTAAGGTTACCAAACCCTTAGGTATCTTATTGGTCTTTAGTTGCACAATCTAGTCACCCAATTGTTCTTGGAGTCTTCCCTAATTTTTTGAAGAAAACTTAACCTCATTTTGCAAGAAGAATGTAATGTGTTTATCACTATAAAACCCTTATAAAGAGACTTAATTATTAGGTGCATAAGGTCTGATAATGATCTTAATATGAGACTTCTTTCCTTCCTCCTTATGGTAGTTGGAGTGTCAAATTAGGCTCCTATGGTAGCTAGTCTATCAGCATGACTACTCTACTCCCTTGGGACTGAGTGAATGTTGAATGCATAAAAATATTCAATTAGGTCCCATACCTGATGCTTGTATTACTTAAGTAAAAGGTTATTGGCAAAAACCACCTTCCTCACCTAGTGCACAACCAACTCATTATCTCTATACACTTGCAGGTTCTCAAACCCTTTTCTCCTTGCCCATTGAAGTCTATGAATCAAACCTTCATACTCAGCCACATTACAAGTGCAACTAAAATGAAATATATATGAAACATAATACTATTGTTTGTATGGAGAGACAAACATAACACCAGCCCTTATACAAACTTTACTACTTGAACCATCAAAAAAACATCTTCCATAGTTCAATATCTTCACCCTCTTCCTTGGTGAGTAGAGGTGTCTATATTCCTTCTTCATGTATACAATATGTCCCTAGATAAGTTTCCTTCATGAGAGAATAAGGATATTTCTCATAATCATTAGTAACATATTCATCAAGAAACAAATTTTCAATGCCCTTAATCTTGGAAGAAGTGCCATCATTTGGAATAGAATCCTTTTCTTCATGAATAACATAGTTCAAATTAGAACTTATCTCGATGTAAGGTTTGATATGAAACCTTGCAAGAGGTTGTTTCCTAATTGTCACCATGGTCCCATACCTTATTCTAAAGGATAAAAAGGACTAATCATATGAAATATATCCACCAATCTTGGCAATAAAGTCCTTTGATAGGCAGATTGCAAAGTGGGTTGGGAGATCAATAACAACTATGTCTTGCAAGATAGGAAAGCTAGGATAGTCATGTATGAAAACCTTCAAGTTTTTGATTAGTCCTATGGTTTTTTTAGGGGTCCCATCTATCTAAATAACACCTTTATTATGAGGCTCATACTTTAAACCTAATTTTTTAACTACTACCTTGGGCATGACTGAAGTTGAAGCTTCACTATCCACTATGCAATTATGGACCAGCTTGTCCCCTACTATGAGGGTGAGATAGAATGGTGGAGGTTTCTCAGCCCTAATGGATGGTTCAATAATGGTATTAGGGACACTTTTAATGATAATATGAATTTGAATTTTATTTAAGGGTGAGACACTACTACGGATATAAAATAATTACTTTTAGAGGAGTTCCTTCTAACCAGGCATATGTAAAACATCCCAAAGGGAAATAGATGTTTTAGTACTCTTCAAAGAATATATAATGTTTAGAAAATATATACCTACTTTATCTTGAGATTCTTTAGGCATAAAAATACTTGAAACCTGAGGGATAAGGGTAGACCTTACCACATTTTGACTTGTTAGAGGTGTAGAATCCTTTGGAACTACCACAGAACCTTTCAAATAGTTGCACTTATAGTTGTATCTTATTGTCTTATAAGGTGGTTGGATGAGCCTATAGGCATGTTGCTACCATCTCCTAGATCTCTCTTCTTGGCCCTTATATTGTCTACAATATAGGTTCCTTGATTTAGCACAATGGTGTTTTCAACCATAAAAATGGTGAAGATTTCTCCTTGAAGTTGCCAACCTTCATTATCTTGCATCATCACCTCATCTTCATTTTATAGGAGGGGAATAACTACCCCTTGAGACACTAGAGCTTTCTCTCCATTTTGGTTGGCATTTATGAATTTTTCTTGCTACCAATCTTCTCCATAAACCAAAGTGCTATGAACTAGTACCATCTCCTTTGCATTAGTGGTAGAGCTAGGATTGTACGTATTAGTAGGTCTATTAGGATTAGGTTTCCATTGGCCTCTCCCTCTTCCATATTATTGTTGATAGGGGTAAGTATTATAATAAGCACCTTATTACACATTAGCTTATCTAATCTAAGCTCTTAGCCTTTGAATTTTTGCATCTTTTTCCATGATATTATTATCCTTATTAGGAGCACCTCTAGGCTTGGTATTGATGTTAGGAGTTTGAGCCACATTTGAAGCATCAACAAAAGCATGATACAATTAAGGCATAGACACTTTAGGTGAAATATTCTAGCTTAGATGAGACTATTCTTAGCTTTTATAACAATCTCATATGATTTAGGGAGGGTAGAACCACCCATAAATTGAAGCATGATAGTAATTTCATTCCTAATGGCTTTCAAGTAGGGAATACGAAACTAACAAGTGGTGTCATGGAAGGAGGTAACCTATGCCAAGTCTTCTAGAACCTTTCATTGAAGTCATGCATTATCTCATTGGGCCCTCTTTTTATCATGTTGAGATTTTGAATGAGAGAGGCATGGTCACTTTCATTCCCAAATATTGAAGTCAACAACACTCCAAACTCATCCCATTTTATGATGCATCCACATTCTAGAGTCCTATATCAATCAAGAGCCTTCCCTTTAAGGGAAATGGAAAGGAACGTAATATAAATGTCCTCTTGGATAATATTTTGGAAACTACAAAATTTATTGACATCTCTAATGTGCTCACGAGGTGTGATATGACTCTCACCATTGAATGTGGGCACACCTTTTGTGGCATTAGGAGGGATGGCATCATATTCATTAAGTTGAATGGGCTTATCATTGTTGAAGCTAGGGAAACCATAAGGTCTGCCCATGTCTTCTTCTTCAAGATATTCCACTTCTTTAGCCTCTTCCTCTTCTTCCTCTCTAGCAAAATCTACTTATTATTCAAAGGGTAGATTAGGTTGTGGATACTGAATTACAAGAGGGATCTTAGGCTAAATAGGTGGGTTAATAAGATCAAATGGTCTAGTAGAGGATGAACAAGTAAGGACCATGACTTATAGGGACAAGTTTATAACCAAACAATGGTCTAATTCCATATTTACTTTGAAGATTCACCAAATAATTGGTAGCACACCAGTTTATAGCTAGTGTTTATTAAGACTAGTATTCACCTTGATAAGTTATCTTGAAGACAATGTGTCCCACCGGGCATGACAAAAATATTGTCATGAAATATTTCACCTTAAAATAGGTTTTTTAGGCTTCTTCTAGATTTGGGAACATGGGAACATTTCTAGGTTATTGGTGTACCTATAACAAAAATGAGCCTCTAGGTTTAAGGGCTAGCTCCTTGAATACATCATGTAATGTTTGTCACTTAAGATATTTCTTATTTATGGGAGGAAATATTTATAAAATGCATAAATTTAACCTACTCTAAATAAGATGATGCACCAATAATATCTTCCACATGACCATCATATTTTCTACCATAATGAAACAAAGTATACAATCTGGTCTCTACGTCTCAATGGGTTCTAACATGAGTATTTAAATATCGAGCTGAGGTGTGAGTAAAAATATAAGGCAAATGAGTCAGAGGGAAAATTACACACTCTAATAATAATCATACACTTGATGAAACTTTAGATGCTAGACTACACTCTATATGATTTGTTAGATTAAGAACTCTTACTCAAACATGAAAGGATAAGGGAAGTAAGGATAAAGAGTTATCACTTCTCATCACCATATGTCACTTGAAAACTTAGGAAATTGTTCAAAACTCAAAAAAAAACTTGTATTAATGCTCAAAGGGAAAATATAACATTAGTCTAGCAGGGCTTAGCCATACATGGTGTGGAACTCCTTTATAATAGCTCAAGAGCTATACTTATAGAAGAAAGGTCATAAGATAAATGGGGCCTTGGCACTCAAAAGGGGAATAAATCCTTTCAAATGTTTCAACCATAGTTATAACTACTTCCCTTAATTATGCTCTTTTAGGCCATTTGATTGATCCCTATCACTTTTAGTTGCTTCATAGTTACAATATTCCCTCATTGATCCTCTCTGGAAGTTGCAATAGTGTAATCAAGCATTCCCACTTTGGTTTAGGCATCTATCTAGTTAGAACAACTAGATCGATGTATTATGGCTTTGTCCTAAAGCTAAACTAATCCAAAATGGTTTGTCATGATGTGTGCCCAAGTGGGATGAAAGGTCACTTTCCTATGGTTGGCTTTGGTGATGGCCATTGATTTTTATGTGTCTTACTCTATAGGTCCCCAATGACATTATCTAATACTAAAATAACCAGTCTTTGCCCCAATTGAATCATGTTTAAGCTTAGTTCCATCATGATTTCTTACCTTGGTCAAAAATTGACTCTTCAACCTCTACCTAAGTCACTTGCTTCCCCTTTGTTTTGATTGGTCATCAAGAACAATCTTAGATCATTGATTCCATAACTCATCTCACTCCATTAGATCTGCTTGTGGTGAATGAGTGTGATCCATCAATCTTCTACTCGAGCTAACATGTTATTGACACTTGGCACTTGTGTATTTAATCTTTAGATCTACTCACTATTCCATCTTCTCTCATGCTTGTGCCACATGTTAGCTTCTAAGAAACCTAAAATTTAACAATCATTTGCCAGGGCCATTTCCTCTAGATAACTATTTCTTTGATCCTCTTACTTGACAATTTTTGTAGGCTTTATGTGGAGCACTTTATCTAAACTAAATTGTTTGTTTTGTCTTTGCCTTTGAGTAATTATCTAGAGATCTCCATCTTACACAAAATGTCTAAAAGAATCCATGTCTTGGTCCTTATCCCTTTTGAAAAGTGCCCTTTGTAATTTTGACTTGGTCCACCTCATTGTAGAAAGATCCTTCAAAGAAAGTGTGTAGGATACTTTATCAAGAAAATGTTCTTCAAAACCTTGAAGTCAACCATATCCCCAAGAAACATACCCTTAGGGGAACTATTTGGGACACTTTTCTTGGAAATGTTCCATTCAAAAAAATTGTTTTTAGATAATTTCTTTGAAATATATCTCTTACAAATTTTAAAGAGGCCCTTTCCTGTAAAAGAATTCTTTCAATAAAATTATTTAAACAATTTTCCTAAAAGATATTTGTGTTTCATTTTGCCTTGAACATTTTTTTTTAAGGAATTATTACTATGCCTTTAGAAAAGTGCCCCTTTTAAATCCTAAAAAGTGTACTTTAGAACTTTGAAAAGTGTCTTTTGGAGAAGTGAAAAGTATCCTTTGCGACTTTCTATTTGGTCTACCTCATTGAAGACTTACCCTTTAGAAACTCTACTTTAGGTCACTTTCCCATAGAAATATCCTTCAAATAAAGTGTGTAGGACACTTTGGAAAAGAAATTCCCTTTGAGAGAGTTTCACTAGACCTTTGGCGAAGGAAAGCACCCTTCAAAAAAAGTGTTTGGGACACTTTTCTTGGAAAGTGCCCTTCAAAAATCTTGAAGTGGACCACTTTCCCAAAAAAATTCCTTTTGAGAAAGTTACAAAGGACACTTTATTAAAAAATTTCCCTTTGGGAGAAGTGTATTGGGCCACTTTATTGTAATATATCCTTTGAAAGCTTTGAAAAGTTCCCTTCAAATAAATTACCCTTTGGGGAAATTGTTTTGAACAAAATGTCTAAAACAATTCTTGACACTTAGCTAAAACCCATGAAACAAAAGTCCAAAAAGAGTTAATCCTTGTATATTTATTATGGGATTTTTTTGGAAACTTCCTCCAAAGGAAATATGAATGCTCCAATCACTTGGCCAAAATTTGAACAAAACTCCCAAGTGCATCCTTAGGCTTTTTTGGACCTACTCTTGCAACTATTCAACACCATGAAAATATCCTACTTGTATATATAATCAAAATGATTCTTAAGACACCAGAGGACAAAAGGACTAGGCTAGGCCATGACCCACTTGAAATGGCATATGAAATGACATCAAACAAATCCATAAAATACCCTATGACATTATAAAAAACCCCTATACAAGATTTTGACTATATGGGGGTTGACCCATTTTGGGTTGTAGGGAAAATTGGTCAATAGGTATTATGGAGGTGATTTCATATCAAAATCATCCTTTTTTCATCATTTTTGACTTAATCCATTTTAACTCAACTTTTTTGTGGCACAGTCAAGAGGTAAAAATGACTCAACTAGAAGCACTTGACTCAGACTAGAATTCAACTATCTACCAATGAAAGTGAGATGATCAATCCTAGAGTAAGCCCATGCAAACCTATTAATTGTTTAAAACTCTTCATTATGACCTCTTTACCCTTAAATATTACCTTAATTACACATATTTATCTCTAACTCCTACCCCTTGCTACTTACCTTGTTTGCTCTTACAAGCTAACTACAGACCTATATATGGTGTTGTTATAGGTGTGTGTTCTATGTTAGGCCTTATTGATAGATTTAATGTATCACACATGGATGTATTAGGCCTCCTTGAGCATCAATCATACCTTTTACTTCCCATAAGAAACCTCATAGTCATATGAAGCATAACTTTTACTCAACTTTCTTCACATGCCATGGATAGGCTAATTTCGGTGCCTATAGGTGTTAGTTTGGATTCATATGGGATAATGACTTGATGGATATGGAGGTAAGTTGTAAAATGATCCATTAAAATGAAATTTAATCACTTGAGACCTCTAAATTTTCATATTTTCCTTATGATAATCCTTGATTCCCTTCCAATAATCTAATTGTCAAGAGTCTCTTAGCTCTCTCATTGTATGAACTAAGACAGCCCAAGTGTGCCACCTAAGGTGAATGTTGTAAGACAACTTATGGTTTTTATATAAAATTAGGTTCTTTTTTATAACTCACTACAATTCTTCTATTCTATCACCTATACTTATCCTTGAAGAGACTTCCTTAGTTACTCATTGGAATGCTTCTTTAAGACTCTGTTATAGTAGTTTAAATGACTTGATGTAAGTGTTTATTAGGTTTCCTTAGCAGGGTATGTGACTCATGTAGGTCTAAATTCCATGGTTTTATTTCTATTAAGGGTACCAAGGAGATATGAAGGTTTATTGGCATGGCCTAGAATGGGAATGAAGGGTGAAATGATGGAGAAGGGTGATTATGGGATGAAATGGAGGGTGAAGCATTAAAATAGGGGTGAAACATAGTAAAAGGTAGTGAAAGAGTCATGGAGTGGAAAGTTATGAATAAGACATGGATTGAAGCATAGAAACCCTTTTAATACCAACCACAAGAACCTTTAGGATCCCTATACACAAACCTATGCAATAATGGCACTTTTAGAGGCAGAAAGAGGGCAAACACAATCAAGAAATGAAATATAAGACACTTTTAGTAACCTTATTTTTATTAAAAGACCTTAAACTTTTCTAAATTTGATAAGGTGAGTTTCAAAGGCAAGATGAGTGGTTCTAGGGTTATTGGGGTTACCATGGGGTTCCAAAAACATGTTCACAAGGAATTATGATGATCCATTATCAATTTAATACCTCCTATGCTCTTGAGTTACATTTTAGAGGAGAGATTTGCATATGTTATTAAGCCATACATATTGTACACCATATAGTGGCCTTAAAATATGCCTAAGTCCTTTCTCCTTGAGATCTTATGAGATGACCATGGGCCATTAGATGTCCAAGTTGAGAAAGAAGGCATGTTGAAACTTGAGACATTTTCCTAACTCTCCAAGTCAAACCACAACTCTTGATGAAGACCTTCAACCTATGTTTAATACATAGTTCTACCTACAGATTTTATATAAGAGAGTCTTAAAGGTTTACTAGTTTTATGAGCTCACACGTGTGATTAAAACACCAAAAATGCCATGAAAATCTCCTTTAATACATAAGGAAACATGATCACTCATTGGTTTGATTAGACAAGTCAACAACTCACCAAAAACATTATGTTGACATCGGCCTATACAGATGACAATGACATAGAAATTCCTTAACTTCTTAAGGAATGTTCATAGATATTATGAGACCAATCCCTAGAAAAATTCTCATGGGTAGAATATTCTTGAGTGTATGTTCTATTTTTATGAGCTTGGGCTTCCATTCTCTCTCTTCTATATGGTACAAGCATAAACTTGAGGAGTTTTTTCGGTATGTAAAGGAACCAAGTGAAGTGAGATGGCTAATTTTAGGCCTATTTGACATTAATTCATCATGAAAATTTTCTAAATCACCTACCATGTCTTCATCTTCATTATCTGATCCTCCTCTGTATGATATAGTCCGTATAGTTTTGTACAAGTATAGAAAACTCCCAAAAAAGTGTGTTTTCTTATATTTTATTCAAATTTCAAACTTTGAACCACCATTTTAGGGCCAAAAGAGGGGGAACATGAATTAATAAACCAATTCAAATAGGATGAAATTTAGGGAGGAAGTGGAATAACCATAATTGGCATGTGGGACCCACTTGTCTAGTGGAAAGGGTGTGAGTGGGTCTCAAAAAGGCTTTTAGTGCCATGAAACACATAGGGTTGACAATGTGGCATGGATAAGTCCTATTCAATACCCCTTTAAATGCAATTTATCAAAATATTTCCCCTTCCTAAGGTTTTATAAGGAAAATAGGCTTATATGAAGTGGTTTGAGGGGTGTTTGATGGTTTAGGAGGGGTGATGAAGGTGCTAAATGAGATTAGATGAATATATCATGGACAATGGAATTTAATACATTATGATCCTCATATTATTTCCTTATATAATATTAAAACACCTTTACTAGACCTTTAAGACACATAAACATTATCTTGATTCACTCTAAGCTCACAAGTTGTCATCTGAGCCCAAGACTCAAGACACTCATGACATAATAGATTCAAGAATAAAACAACGGCACATCATGATACTCTTAACAAGATTTAGAGACTCTAAGTAGGACCAAAGATGACATGATTTTGTTAGGAATCACCATAATTAGGATAAGGTGGTGGTCACCAAAAAAAATTCATGTTAGGGGTTAACATTTGGCCTATGAGGCCAAAATGTCAACAACTCCACCTTGAAAAAATAATAAATTATCCAAAATTCAACCAAGCACCAACTAGAGGAATCAAACCATAACATAGCACATAATCTTAATGTCATCCTTCAATTTTTATTTGCATGGTGTTTAAACTATATAATCAATATTAACTTTTTTTATTACTTCTACCATGCACATTATTTAACTTGATATCAAATTAGGACCCAGTATGAAGATAGTAGTAGTATGAGAACTAGACACAGAGGTAGAAATGCTACCAATTTTTCAACTTAAAGCACCAAATACTATTGAAGTTAAAACCATGTGGAATAATGAGGGAAATAAAAATGATCAAGCATAGTTGATGTTGAAAACTATTTATTTACCTATTTATAAGTCCACAAAAAGTTTATTCCTTTGATAATTTGTCCACCCAAACTACTCACTCCTTGTTGCACTTTTCTAGCTGCCAATGCTAATTTTTTCATTCTTTTAAAAATTTAGAATCTAATCTTGCACAAGAAAGTTGAGAAAATGGAATTGGAGGGGTTAGTTTGGGTGTTTTTTAAGGTAGTTGGGGTTTTGGGTCTCTTGCCATGACCCTTCTTTTGCATGTTTTTATTTATGGCTTGCTAAGTTGTCAATTTTAGAAGACTTTTTACAACGTAAAGCACCAAATACTATTGAAGCTAAAACCATGTGGAATAATGAGGGAAATAAAAATGATCAAGCATAGTTTTATGTTGAAAATTATTTGTTTAACTATCTATAAGTTGTCAAAAAGTTTATTCCTTTGACAATTTGTCCACCCAAACTACTCACTCCTTGTTGCACTTTTCTAGCTGCCAACGCTACTTTTTTCATTATTTTAAAAATTTAGAATCTAATCTTACACATGAAAGTTGATAAAATGAAATTGGAGTGGTTATTTTGGGTGTTCTTTAAGGTATTTGGTGTTTTGGGTGTCTTGTCATGACCCTTCTTTTGAATGTTTTTATTTATGGCTTACTAAGTTGTCAATTGTAGAAGACTTTTCTAGAAGAGTAAATGGATTCCCACTTTGGCCATAGACCATACAAAATTTTATGAATTTAGTTGTGTCTATTTTAAGGAATTATTTATTTATTATGGGAAACATTGCACCATCACTGAGATGTTGGACTACCTTGGTTCCCTAATTTTTGGGGAAATAGTAAGTGGAGTTAGTTCATCTATGATTTTGGCAACTTTGTGGGGTTGTTATTATCAATCATAAAGTACCAAATTTTTAATATGTATTCATTTTTGATATGATATTTTTTAGTTTATAGGGACCATTTTCTTAGTGGGATATGAATGGTTTCCTTTTTATCTAGGGTTTAGTCTTGAGATGGGAAGACTTATAGAAGATATTTCAAGTCTCTTCATGTATTCTAATGACAAAGATTGTCCTCTAATGGATTTATTGAAGGGCACTTCTTAGTGCTTAATAGAAATGATTTTGTTATCTAATGAAGAGTTCTTCATTAGGGAGCTGGATTTTTAGGAATGGCTTACTGCATTTTGTTCCTCTATTCTGTAGGTACTCACGACCACATCTTTTTACTTAGATTATTTATAAAGATTGGATATTACTTTATTTCATGCTTTAGACATAGTCTTATTTCATGAAGGTATTAATAATTTAATTTTACCTACTTTAATTTTTGTGGAAATCATTATGCTTAATTTTCAATTGTAATGTCCCCAATTAGGGATATTTTTTGAATTCTTTTTTTTTGTGAAACCCTAGAAAAAAGAAGAAGATATGATTTTTATAATAGCAAACCCTGACTAAGAATATACTCAAAAATTAGCATAAAAATATTATAAACCCTTAAAATCACATATGAACCCTTTCAACAAATATTATCCCTTCCACAATATAATGTATCCCTTCAAACCCATGGTGTTTAGGTTCAAAAATTCAATATGATTTATGGCATCCCTTTTTATATCAATTTATATAGCATTTCACCTTTAATAAGTCTTCAAAAATAATATAATAATACATATACAATTAAATACTCTTTTTATGATGTTTTCCCTTCACAAACAAACTGAGCTTATCACATTAAATATCTATACAATATGGGAAAAATCTAGGATATATTTAGAATCACTTTTTGACCATAAACCCTCAATTACGTCCTTTTTCCAAATCTCCCAAAGGCTATAATATTATATAAAAATTATAGAATATTACTAGGGAAAGAAATGGCCCTCAAACACTATAAAAACTCTTCTAATCAAGTCACCAACCTTCACAAGTAAGTCTATACCCTTATTTGGGTCTCCAAACCCTACGTTCAACCCTCAATCCAAATTGCCACACCTAAGAATGATAAAATAGTGTTTAAAACACCCTTGGAAGAATAATTCAGCTTCATGGCAGCTCATAGGTGAATTTGTCTCAATAAGAATGAGGTTTTTCATCCTTAATTCCAGCACCTTGAATGTTTTTGTCTTTAAAGTAAACAAGCAAAGATTTTCATGCTTCAACTTGAAAATTCAATATCATAACATAGTCTAACCTTTCAAATGAACTCTCCATCCCTTTTTATATTTTTTCCTCCAAGATTGGTGTTGCAATTTTGGAGGGAAACCCAACATTAAAGAAATATTAATCAAATTATAACGCTTTATTAACGTCTTGGGTGCCCGTGACCCTCAAAATACCACAACTTAAATGAAAGTTAGACAACAAAGCAATTTTTTTAATTTTATAATTAGAAAAATATATTACTTGTTTTTTAACTTCATTTAGTGCTTAGAAAAAAATAAAAAATAGGCTAAGGGTATTCAAAAGTTTCATGTCCAAAATGGGGACATGAAAATCCTCCTCGCCTAAAATTGATTGTCCTCAAGTAATTGTAATAACCAAATATTTATCCCCACCATAGGTCTTATGCAAAAATAGATCCTTGGCCCTTCCCATGGGGAAAAACCTTGTTAATATAGCCCCATAATATTATATATTAATATCCTCTATTATTTTTATACTCTAAAAATAAAAAAACATCAGTTTCTAGTCCTTTCCTTCCATCTCCTTGGGGCCCCAAATTTTGGATGCATCAAGAGGATGAAGATATATGAAAATTTCACCAAAAATGTAGCATCAAAGTGGTTGGAAAAGTGTATTCTATAAAGGTAGTCTTTAATAAAGTTGCCTTTTATTGCCCCTATATCAACACCTACACAAGACATAAACACATTAGTTAAAAAAAATATGCCCCTTCCTTTCCACTTGTGAAGTGACTAGAAGCAATTGTGGGGATGCCCTTGAGAGCATATGAAAGATGTCAATGTCATCCCCACTCTCCATAGTGACTTCAAAAATCATAAATTAACCCATTATAAGAGCTATAAGTGTCCTCAAATTTATCACCCCATGTCTCCCATTAGCTTGAAACTTCTTCCACATCAGGGTCACCCAATCCTTGGCCTTCATGCCTATGGGCCCTCTTATCTTAGAGAGAAATTCCTCACAAAGAGCCTTGTACTTGATTACTATAGGACTATATTTACACCTTAAAACATTAAAATTTCCTAAAGATATCACCCTTTTCACTCCCCACTTACCTTTTTATGAACCAACCATGTACGTAACTTCAATAGGAACAAAAATGAAACTATGTATCACCTTAAAAAATCTAGAACTATCATAATAAATATGACAAGAATATGTATTGCATCTGCCTCTTATATATGTTTCCCTATGAAACTGAAAACATCCATCATTACATTTTATTTCATGCATAAAACTCTCCCAAACATGCCTCCTAAGGGATGGAAGTCCCCATGTTGAAACCATGGTTAATTATTCCCTCGTCAAGGAAGAAAGCAACTCACCAAAGAGAATGCACTTGATACTAGGTGTGTTGTAGTTAGGATTTACAACCTTGAAATTGTTCCAAAATGTCAAAATATTCATTACCCATTTACCTTTGGAATATCTCACAAATATATCTCCAATAGACATCATCATGTACTTACAAGGTGTCTTAGATGGCCTAGAGCTGCCAAAAGTATCATGAGTAAAAATTGAAACCTTGTTGCCTCATATGAAAAAGTTTATTTGAAACTTAGTAATTGAGTGCATATTACCTTGGAAATCATCCATCAACTCCTTATATCCTCCCATGTGCCATGACAAACCTTTCCTAATTTTCAATAAGATAGTAACATTGAACCATATTGAAAGCATACCTTAAACAAAGGTATCGTGGAGATGCAATCAATCTTACATTGATATCTTAATGTGTGTCTTATGTTTTTTCCCTTTATCCACCTTGACAACACTATTAATCATGTATGAAATACACTTTAATCCTAACAAAGACCAAATTATTAGTAAGAGTTTTGTGTCTCGGGATGAGACACATTTTAAGTTGAGGTGAGTGTTAGCAGAGATAAAGAGCAATATAATTTAACATTATTTGCCATTATTTGTATTAAAAAGAATAAAATAGGTGTCAAAAGGGAAGTCAAATAGTATTGGAAAGGAAGACTCATTTGAGTAAATTCAAGAGTCATGTGGAAGCTATTATAATCAATTGTACAGGAAATGTGTAAGGCAAACCATTTTGAGTGAATGAAAAACATATCATTTGGGTCTCATTGAGTTGCTATTCTCTATTTGTATTTTCCCATCATTTAATGTGTTTAATTGCTTATCTAGTTATTTTCCATTATTTCCACTAAATTACTGCTAATAATAGTGTGGATGATGCTCAAGATTTGATCTTGGGAGTAATTTATGGTCTAGTGGATATGGTAGATGGAGGCTGAGGTTTTGAATCCTTAGAATATTTTTTTCATAGGTCATGCAAGATACTATTATTTTTTTCTTATGGAATTTACTTGATATTAGATCTTTAAAAATATTTTGATATTAATTTTGGGCCATTTAGGTCTCTATATTTATGTCTCACTTTTATACAAATAGTCTTGATTTTATATTTAGCATGAGGTCTAGTTAGTAGACAATATAAAATAATTTAATAAGGTAAACTTCCATGGTTTCCATGTATGGGTAGAAGATAATAATAGAAGATACTAGTTCTAATATATTTTATTTCCATTTGTTTTTATTAATAGAGGTGGAAATGGTGAGTCTAAAGGATTTATCAATGACAAGCTCACATGATGCAGCTATTGGAGAATCGTACATGAATATGGTGTGATTTTATACTAGTCTGCATTCAAGATCTACACTTTGGTCATTACATAGTTTGCATCAATATAAAGAGGGAGACAAAGAAAGCATTGCAATCCCTAAGGTGAAAGAGGAAAGTTATCATCTATCATATTGATATGAATAGTTGTCATTATAAGTTACCAAAAAATTTAAGGATAAAAAATAGCCTGGAGTGTTATTTTCAATATGCCATTCTTGGTCAGATTGTTAAAGTGTGATATTTAAATATACCAAAGATTTTGCATTCCAACCCATCCTACTTGGTTATAAATAAATACACTACAAAATTCTAATGAATGGTTTGATAAATATGGAGGTTTTAATAGTTTCTATTCCAAAGTCAGGGTAAGGATAGCATATTAAAATGGTAATAGAATATACAAAGAAAAAAAGTGATGGGTTCTATTCATATAATAAATTGAGTCTCCAAATCCATTATGACTTTTTGACTGCATTGACATGTGGAGATTATAGAATGTGGTGAAAAATAAGCTAACATAGGTGCATAAGAAAACATTACACTTGAAGAAAAGAATGAGGAAAGAAGAAGAGTGGTTGCTAGACTATTTTTTTATGATGTAAATGGATTTGTCTCTTATTAATATCTTTACTCTTCCCACATGATATTTATTTTAAAAGGTCTGAAACAAAGTAGAGTATTTATAAGTTTTGAAATTTTTTAAATGTATTTGAAGTTAGAGTTGTAGAAGTAGATGAGCTCCAGCATGTGAGGCCATGGAGAGTAGGAGTAGGCATAGTGTAGGTTCTCAAATTTATTTTTAATGGATCATAAATTATAAAAATTTGAAATGTTTAGTGCCTTTTATCTCAAGACAAGACACATTTTTAGTTGGGGGGAGTGTTAGTAGGAGTTTTGTGTCTCGGGATGAGACACATTTTAAGTTGAGGTGAGTGTTAGTAGAGATAAAGGGTAATATAATTTAATATTAATTTCCATTATTTGTATTAAAAAGAATAAAATAGGTATCAAAAGGGAAGTCAAATTGTCTTGTAAATGAAGAGTCATTTGAGGAAATTCAAGAGTCATATGGAAGCGATTATAAACAATTGTACAAGAAATGTGTAAGGCAGACCATTTTGAGTTAATGAAAAATATATCATTTGGGTCTCATTGAGTTATTATTTATTTGTATTTTCCCATCATTTAATGAGTTTACTTTCTTATTTAGATTTTACATTCTTACCACTAAATTACTGCTAAAATAAACTTACAATTTAGAGAGAGTTGTACCATACTTACACCATCCATCCTATTGTCATGAAATAAGTGCCCCAATTCACATGCATTTCTAGAGCTTTTCATAGGTTTTAACATGCCAAAAGAATCAGAATTTGTGCCCTTAGTTAGCAACAAATTTGACCTCATAAACTTATAATTTTTTAAGTGTATACTAGGTTGATTATACCTCAAAAAACCACTTTTACTATTATTTTTCATTATTTGAGCCTTTTCCCAATTAAATAGGGGTTTAAGACCCTCATCCTCATCCTCTAATACACCCTTGTAATAAGGGATACGATATTTCCCCTTACATCTAATAATTTGCCTATGCACATAAATTTTCCTCTCATTTATCCTCTTACAAATGCAATAACCTTCAATTTTGTAAAATATTACCAAATGTGGACTAGGGTTGTTCCCTTTTGGATTTAAGGGCTGCCAACATTTGAGAAGTACAGCCTTCCCTCTATGCCTTTCATTTTCCTTTCCCAAGCTCATGTGGATAGTTACTTCATCATTTCTAGCTCTTATGAGCTTACCATTTTTTGGATTGACCAGATCCTTCAAGCATGGAATGTGATGATTTTTAGGACACCATAGTGGTTTCCCCCATTCAAGACTTGTGGTTACTTGTGCACTCATTTCCATTGAAATTGGATATCATTGTGATACTACACCTATATAAAACATGTTAGTAAAAGTAAGAGTGTTTAACAACACATTTTTTATTACCTTATCAAGCATGATGTTCACTCCCTTTTGATGCCATGCTTTTTACTTACGATCATTTCTCACTCAAATTTCATAATATTTACTCATGTCATTCTCATCATGGTTTTAGTATGTTATTTTTCTTCTCAAACTCCTCCTTATAGTGGTTTTAAATCCATGTACACATGCTTGGACCACCTCCATATTATTGAGGTGTGGGATGCACACCTTCCTATGGCCAATACTCACCAAGGTGACAATAAACCTTAGAGGAAACAAACTAAAAATGTGAAAAATAGCAACCCATAAGTTACAAAAAACCATTCCTTTAATCCTTATATCATGACATATCTTACTTATCTCCCTCCCTATGATTATCTATGCTCTATTCCTTATCCCACAACATGATAGAACAATAATACTATTCTTGTAGGGATCACCTAGATCCCATATCCAGGTTAGGAATTTGCCTTAATCCATCTTTGAATTCAATATGAAGAATTCCCTTCTCCATTTAGTGCCCTTCATCTCATCCTTATTGTTAGCACATTGCTTATGATAATAAAAACAATGCAAGAACAAAGTATGAGGAAAATACAATGAATCCTTACCAAATAAATAGTCAATTTGCCTACCCTCAAATGTGGATCTAGAAACTTCAGTAAGTTGGAAACAATCATGAGAATTTAATGAGGCCACTTCCCTCATAGGCATACCCCCCAACAAGGTCTTCCTAAAAGGCCTTTCTACATATCTTCTACAAATCTGATTTTCCTCCCTCAATATGTAAATAGATTATTCCCTTTTCTTACCTTCCTTTTCCCCTTACTCTTTTTGTTGCTCATGAAGTTTTTGGACAACTTCCTCTTGCTGCCCCACGATTTCTGAATTGTGAACTCAAAAATTTCACTACTTGGCTGCCCAAATTTTTTTGATTTGTGTAACTCAAAAATTTGATCATGTAACTCATAAATTTTTGAGTTTATTGGTTCCACTTACATTTAAAATTTTGCCACGTGCTACCCTAAAATTTCAAATTTTAGGGCCTCATAAAAATCATGTATTTTATGTCCCTTAAAAAATTGAAAACTCCTCTTTGGTTGCCCCAAAGATTCATATTTTTGAAGCTCATCATTCACATTTCTAGGATACTCTTTGTGTAGTTGGAGTTTATTCTATAGCTACCCTATAATTTTAGACTTTTGAAGCTCCAAATTCACCTATAGTTCAATCTTCTCTTCTTCTAAGAGATACTTTGAGGTCTAAGACTTAACCCCATAAACTTTGCAAAAATGTTGGGACTTATTAACTTTAGTTAACTCTGATAGTTATCCATAGATTGCAATAAATCATCTATGAATTCATCCATTATCCTCTTATTCATCCCCACCTTTTGAAGGGGATATTTGTATTGTATTGTATTCATAGTCATTGACTTTTTTATACATGCTATATTTCTTATTTACTCTAAGTATTTTATTCATTGCATTCCTTTTTCATTATATATAATGAATATTCAAATTTAATACATTAATGGTGTACATCATTTAATTCTATTATTTCCTACTTATGTTATGCCTTTTAATTCTCATGATGAATGGACAAAACATCAAAATCAAAAACTTATATAGGATGATTATGATGTTGATAATGTAGGAAATAATGTAAAAATTGACCATAATAATTTTTGGGATCATGAATGTGTTCAACTATATCACCCTTTGGAATCTCCTTTAGATTCATCCTTGGTCATAACTCTTTATTCCCCTTTAGAATCTCCTCTATATTCCTATTTTCGTTCTTCTCTAGTTCCTTCTTTGGATTTACCTTCAGTCATACTTATATATTCCTCTCTAGGCTCTCCTTTGTCTCCCTATTTGAATTTACCTTTGATCATACCTCTACCCTCCTATTTGGGTCATTATCTAGTTTATAATTTGAATCTACATGTTGTTACACCCTTAGATTCCTCTATGAATTATCCCATAAAATCCCTTTTTAAATCTTCCTTAGATCTTCCTTCAATGTCATTTGAAACCAATAATATTTATTCTACCATATCTTGTGATGTTGATCCTACTCCATCCTTATGTTTATCTTTTACATGATGCCACTCTTGCACCATAATGTCATATACTTAGCATAGAGTCACCACATGATGTCAATGTTTCTCTTTCTAGTGTTAATTATTTTGATATTATCAATCAACAAGACACAAGTAACTCATCTATAATTAATGAATATATTAATCTAAAGGAAGAGCCTATCCCTCCACCTTTTCTTTATGGTGTGCATATTTAATAAAACATCCATAAGGTTTATAATTTTGAATTCCTTTCAGATCAAATCATCACTATGCAAAATTCAATAGAAGTGTTATATAAAAAAAATGTTTAAGTTCAAAGATCATATCTCTTTAAAATAGCAATAAATTTATTAAGAATCTAAAGTATGTTAGTGTTAATTATGTGTCTACATATTTATCTAGCTATCATGTGCCTCATAAGCAACATACATCTACACTTAATGCTTCAAAAAGAATACAAAAGGCCAATAAAATTCCAAGTGAGCTTTGAAGAGAAATGATTTGAAACAAGTTTATTACTTTATCTTCCATGCCTCCTATAAAAATATCACAATAGTAGAAAATATCAAAATATTATTGTGAATATCAAATATTTCATGGGCATCCCACATATAGTTATTGTGCTCTAAATAAAAAAATACAAAGTCTACTTGATAGTGTTGATCCTATAACAGATAAACCTATTAATCAACCCACTTATATTGCATCTCTTAAAAATTAAGTGAAAAAATAACACAAAGAGAAAATATGGATATAAAAAGATAATTCAGAGCAAGAAATTATTCAAAATCAAAATTAGATCAATCAAAATCACAACAAGAACAAGATGAAAAATTAAGATTACAAAATAGACAATTACCAAAAGAAAAGTCTCAATAAAAAATTCAAGATAAGCAAAAAAATCAATATTTTCAAATTTTTTTTCATTAATAAATCTCCAAATCAAAATAATCCTAAAAATTCTAATGATATAAATATGGTTTCTAATGAATCAAGCATTATATATATTTTATGCATAGAGCAACAAAAAAAATATATGCTTACACCTTTAATTCAAGAAGTCAAAGTATCAATTACTTATCTTCCTAATTTTCAACCAAAAATACACGATCATTCTCTAATTCAATATAATATGCAAGCTCCTAATAATTATGAACATATTCAAAAATTAACTCCAATCTATGGTGTAGTAAGTTTCTCTTACACATATACAAAATATAACTAAAAGGGCATATCAAAATCTCAAGTGCAACCTATGAAGATAGCTATGACAATGATAACATTGATGATTATGATCTTGATAACATAGAGGATTAGTATGATCATGATGATGTTACTAACTATGCAAAATATGAATGTGACACTATTACATGTGTAAGAAATAAAATACTCAATGAATATTTTCCATTCCTTTTTCTATCTAGTTGGAATTTCTCTTTTTAAAAAATCTTACAAATTGCATAACCTCTTTGCTTTCTTTTTCATTACTAATTACTATATCCCTTACCTAAACACACTTATATATCCTTGGCTTTGTTTTCACTTTGGGTACTTACCCTCTTGATTTTCAACTTGATTCAAACAATCCAAAACACTTATCTCTATATCACTCCACTTTCTTATTATTGCATATCTTACACCCTATGCATTTACATGATCTCATATTTCTAATTTTACATGATCACATTTAGACTCTTACCTTATTTTAAGATCATGTACATTCCAATATATCTTAATCATTTATATTACATTATTATAACTCAAAGTTGCATACACATTGGGAGCACATTACTTGTCTTCCTTCCTATTCTACTATGATTTTTTCAAATGAGGATTAATAGAATCCCTCTTACTTCCTCTATTTTCAAAAAATTAATTTTTAGCACCTCTATTTCAAATCTCTTTAGCATTCAAATATTTTCAAATTTTCAATATCAGGGCCTAAAGCATTTTCAAGTGTTGCTAGCTTACTTATTTTCATATGTTGTTTATTTTATGCCAAGTAAATAGCATATCTCATATATCAATACACAATGCTTCTCATGAGATGCTTGAGTGTGATACAGGACATACTTTCACATGATTGTTTGATGTCAGCTTTCCTCATTACCCATCAACCTTGCCTAGTTGGGGGCATCTCTATGTTCCCTAAAAATACTTTAATAGGTTATATTTATTTATAACCTCTCTACCATGTTGAGTTATATATCATATAAAATTCATGTTAAATAACTAGTATTTTTAAAATGTATTACATGAAATATGTTACTTTTTAAACATTCACATTCATACATGTGATGGATTTATAGTGGTTTCATTTGCTACATGTTTTGTTTTGAATTCTTATTTTACTACATGATAGGTTATACTTGCTTTTTGTGTGTGTGGCCCTTGGCCTTGTATGTTCAAATTATTGATTGTATGGAATCATTATTCTAGTTTTGTGTGTCCCTTGGATTTATGTGTTATGTGACATTTTAGATGTCCCTTGTATGTACATGGCTTCTTGAGCCTTATGAGAGATATATTATGCAAAATATGTGACATTGTATGACATCACTTATATGAATTTTTATTTGTAATATGGTGCCATGATTCATATCATGCATTCTATCTACTTTAATATGATGCCACAATTCATGTCATACATCACTCATATACTCTATTCCTACTTTAGTGCCATGATGCATAACATGCATACATTACTTCTATGCTTCAATGATATATATTTATAACACATGTTTCATATGCAAATGCAATAATATAATAATTTATATGAATGTAATTGATTTTAAATATTCAAAATGTTATATATTTCACATATGCTTTCTTTTGAGATAGGTAATTTTTAGACTACATCTCTCATCTCAAATGGGGGGCATCATAATGGGTTTTCTCAAAAATTCAATCCTCATGAGAAAAAAATCATATTTATGGTAATATATAGTTGAAAATGGTAATATGATTCAATATTTTCATATTATGAGAGTATATGGGATGCATGTGCACTCATCACTATAGTTTTAAATTACAAGTTTCAAATAATTTTAAAAGTTGAAAACTTGTAAAGGTTTCAAAAGTGGCAAGATTTTGAAAGCTTCAAAGTTGTAAAGTTTCAATTATATGTTCAAAATATCATTTCAATATAATATATATGGGGTACATGATATTCATCCATATACAGGTATCTACTATAGAATTTTCAAATTCTCAAGTTTCAAGTTTCAAAGTTGTAAAGTTTCAAATAGAATCTAGATCCATTTGTAGTGGTATGATTCATATTAGTTCCAAGTGGGCCACGTTAGATTCTAGTGACACTCAATGTCTATGGTTACACTTTTTCAATATGTTGTGGAAAACAGTTCATGGTTTCACCCCTTTAAAATATTTTACATAGTACTCTATAAAGTCAAATGAGAGTTAGAGCATACAATCTTTCCAACTCAATAGTATTCAATGTATTTTCAAATTGAGACTTGATCACTCTCAATTCACCATAGTTCAACACTTATCTAAATTTCCCAATAGGGGGAAATGCATACTTTTTCATCTCCAAATTACAAGGTAATTATTGTCACTTATATTTACACCCTTTGAGGAGATGCCTAAGCTCTCTTCATCTAAGTGCCACAATGAAAACACCTCTAGGCTTGTGGGTAGCCTAAACATGAGGTGAATCTCTAGATAGGGCTAGCTCCCTTGATGTAACACTTTGGATCACAACTACACCTAAACTTTGGGGGGAAAAGGGAGAGAGATAACTAAAAGTAAACTATCCTAAGGGATGTGATACACCAAATAGATTGATGAATTCCAACTGGTTGCATGTTACATATGAAATAAAGAGACTAACCAAACATACACTTCTCCAATTTGCATCTTCTCACATCAATAATACATTATGACGTTATGGATGAATGTTTAGGCTATGAGGACTAGACAATAGGCCTTGAATGGAACTAGTGAATACACTAACTCACTCAACCTTAACACTTCCTAGATCACTTCACATGCCCTACAAGAAGAATTTTTCCAACCATAAATAGGATGAAAGAATGAGATAACATGCTAAGGAATCCATAGCCTTCACTAAGCAAGATCCAACATTCAAATATAACATAATATAAATAGTCATGAAGATTTAAAAATCATTAGTCTTATTGATCAAAAGATATGTAAATGACTAGGGCTTCACCATACTCAGGTGGAGCATAAGTTACAGTGGCCAAAATGGCTATTTCTTATAGAACTTGAGAGAGAGAGGAGAAGAGAGAAGTCCAAGGGTCACAAGGACACTTTTAAATATAATAAAACTGGTTAATTTTTCATGATAATAGGATGTGGGATGAACCATGTAAGGTCAAGAAGCACAACTGTCCATCCAAGTCATAAAACTCATTAAAAATCATATGAAACTCCTCATTCTGGCTCAAAAAATTACCTTTATGATTTAGACCTATTTAAACATATCAAAACTGATTAGGGATATGTTTTATGATTAGAATTAATTTGAAGGCTTTGAAGCATGCCTCCCAATGTTGGTTGTAGGCTTGGTCATCCAGAATCATCTAAAAATGAGCCATCATCATCTACAGTCTAAAAAACTCTTCCTTCATGCACCCTGCACACTTTGCCTCCAAAAATGCATTAGTTTTCCATTAAAATCTATGTTATATATTTTATGACACATATAAATACCTTCCATTCATTATAGGTATCAAGCGCACCTTAAAATCAACTCACTTGAAGTTTTCTACCCTTCTCACTAGCTTGGTCACTATGCCAGTTTTGAATGGCTAAGATGAGAGCTCCTATTGTGGCACTAAGGATTTTTTATAAGGCATTAAATTAACATGTGGATTTATCATAAGTCTCAATATTCCTCTTAAATTTTTTTTCATCTCTTGGAACCTCTTAGAACCTATATAATGCACAAAATAATTAGAAAACCCCCACTTTTCACCCTATCTATATAATTCCATACAACTCAAAAGGGTGGTAAGGATACTAATAGAGTCCTCTACAAGTTCCAGTCACTATTTTGTACAATATATTCCATTTAATTATCTTTTCATCTTCATTTTTTCCATCAGGTCTTGACTGAGGGTTTGCAAGGGTTTTAGGTAGGTTTTGTCCTTAAGGTTTGTTCATAAAGTTTAGATGTTGGAGTTATGGAAAAAATACACTAATTTTATGTTTATTACCCCTAATAACTTCCCCAAACTCCTTTGGCCTCCATGCAAATCCTCCAAGAATATATGAGCACTTTAAACTAGCCTATTGAGCTTTTTCTTTGCTTTGCATAGGCCTAATGTTGGTCTTGAGCCCAAAAATAACTTCCTTGTGATTCCTATACATTCCAAAATATTTTACATGTCTAAAATCACCCTAAAAACATGTCCCAATCCATTTTAATTCTTTCCTAAGGCTGAAATTGAAAATGACGTTCTCTTTGGTCTCAAAGCCTCATCATGCCCAATAGGCCTACCTACAACCTTTGTGTTCTAGGACATATAATTGGGATGATTTTAATTAAATAAGATTTAAAATCTCCATAAATATCCAAAAAAAATTCCCTAATAGGTTATAACTTTCACCTCATGTGGAAAGTGAAAGTGACTATCCATTTAGCTTTTAGGCCAAAACCTTGCCCTTAAGCCTGACTATAATCTTTATAGGTTTGGTCCTCTTTTTATTTTTCATCCTTATTAAATATGTATTCATGTTTTTTTTATATTTATTACAAATTATCAAATCCTCTTTAAGGGTCCCATGTGCTTCTGGTCGACCATTTCATCTTCTTTCCTCAACCTGCCAGTTTATGCTTAAGGGGAAGTACCCTCTGACTAAGATAAAATAGAGGATACTTCCCCTATTTCATCATGAAAACTGAGTTTTGGAGGAGTGCCTCCAAGTTAAAAATATTATCCATACCAAAATATATCCCTTGGTCATATCATTTTACCCCTCAAACTTGTAAAATCCAAAATAGGTTCATAGAAAAATAGACTGACTATATGGACTTCTAGTGTAAACTATGTATCCCTGATTTGGGATCCTTCTTTTCTTGGTTTCTAATCTCAAGGGTATATAAATAATAACATGGTATTTATGTATATATACAAATATCCATTCATCATTTCAACCCTTCATATACCCTTCATACACCTTGCATAGCTTGGACTGAGTTTCCTGTCTAACTATGTTTCCTACAGAACAAGGGTCCTAACTATAAGTTACTTGTATGATTTAATTTACAAGACAATGTAAAAATCCTCATATACCTCAATTGGATTCATTTTATGTTTTTTTTAATCACTTTTAATCCTTATATGCATTTTTAACCCTCTCACTTCACTCTTCAGCCCACTGCCTGCTCTTAGCCATCTACAATTGGTTGTAGGTGGACATTATCAAATGAAGGGGAATTTGAAGATGTTTATAAGATAAAAAAATCCATATTATATATTTTCCTTTTGGCCTTCATTTTACACCAAGTTCACATCATACTCTATCTTACTATGCTCTAGGTTCACAAGGGACACCTTTTCAAACTTTACCCTTGATTGGTTATAGGTGCTCACCAGGCCTGTGTACAGATTGAAGGTGGTATAGGAAGCAAAACACAATGAATTATCCTCATTAATTATATTTTATATCACAATTACTCATTTAAACCATTATAAACATTTAAACATGGTTTATAGGCTACTATGCTACTTTGGATGAAAAAGGTTCCTTTTAGACTCAGACCTATAGATGATAATGCTTGAGTTCAGTGTTTTTATAGGCAATTTTAGGCCTCTCAATTACCATCCTCCACTAACCCTCTATCCTTAAAAAATTTCAAGGTACTTATATATTATATATACTAAAAAACTAACCTATCTAAATGATTCAAATCCCTTTGCATCCCTATTTCAAGATACCAATAAAACACTTTAGACCTTTATTTTCCTATTTTAAGGACTTGATCCTAGAACTCAGTCTTTGACTCCTTGAATAGGTTTTCAACTTTAAAATACCTAATTTAGGCTTAAAAAATATTTTTTATAATGTGACTCAATCCCAAGACTTTATTTAAGCTTCCAATCATACCAAATCTTCCATAATAAAACTTCTTGGCCTTCTGCTAGTGCCACATTTAGGTTGATATTCTGATGTACTATAGGCAAATAGTTGACTATGAGTAGTATGCATTATCTTTGGCATTTCATGGGTTTTATGTCTATTAAAGGATTTAAAATAGCTTCTTACATTATCCAGGACCCTAATTATCTTAAATATTTCCTTCAAACCTGACATCCTCTATGCGGGCACTTGTAGGTGCATGTTTATAGTAGAATGTGTGAGGATGTTACACATGACTGCATAGTCCCTCTTTCTTAAATAAAATTAAGGATTTACTAACCAATTAATGATAATAAAGGATACACCAAGACATAAAAACCTTCAACACACCTTTGTGAACATGTTTTATAGGCCCCATGCATGTACTTCACCATATTTGCAAGTGGGATGAGCAAAAAGTTGATGAGTATGATAGTGGACTACAAGTTTGTTCCAAGCATGATGTAGTGAGATAAAACATGAAAATATTTGATAAATATGTCATTTATACATTTTTATTAACCTATATACATCCTCTTAACCATTATCAAATCATGGGAGCTCTGAAAATGGTGAAAAATTACTTGCTATCCCAAATGAGACTAATCTACCAAATTGAGATGATTTGATCATCAAAATGCTATAAAACATAAAAGAAACATTAAAATCATATAATAAGAAATAAAACATCCTCTATAATCAACCACACTAATTGTTTTATATAGACTTGCCCAAAATGGATCAAAACCTATAGAGTGCACAGATTGGTAAGTGAAAAAACATAGTCAACTTCATGAGGATGATTCATAAAGCACAATCCACCATTATTCAAAATATTATTATGGAATTTAATATATCTGAGTTTAATTTAACCTCCCTAAGGCATTTGATCTGGAACCTCCCCTATTAGTTGTACCAAGTATAAAACTAAAGACTAGTTTTGTATGTCTAAAAGGGTAAAAAAGGAGTAGAATGGTTTTAGATAAAAAATTGAAATTCTAGAGAATTTAAAATGTGTAACTAAGCTTTAGGAAGCTAAATATACATTCTATGATATTTTCCCATGTGTCACACTTCCCCATGGGCTGAACAAGTGTTAAACTCTCCTTTTTTCTCAAGAAAACTACCCTTTCTTCTGAAGAACCTACCACTTTTTAGTTATGATAGTTTATTAAGACCTATTAAAACACATTTGACATGACATAATCTTTTTTAATTTTTCACATTTACCAAGGAGGCCATACAACCTATTAAATGTTCTATTTAGGACCTCAAAATGACTCAAAATGATAAATGAACTAAAAGACTAATTGACCAAGGTTTATATAACATGAAAACACACTAAATGAACTATAATACACCTTATTATCAAATTGTGTACCCCATAAAATATATAAATATCAATTTTTTACCTAGGGGTGCCCCAATTTGACCTATAGGGTCAAATTTGGTCAACAGTAATTAGAGAGCATACTCTTTTTAGGTGTATACTTTCCTTGCTCTCTTTTCAAATTACAAATAAAAATTTTCAAATTTTAAATTTTAAATATGATAAAATATTAATTTTAGTGGCATTTTTGACTTTTTATTACATTAAGGCATTTTTCATAATCATGCTTTATATTTATATACAAAGTGTGTATACACACTAAGGTTCACATCTACTTTACTCTATTAATTTCACTTTGTGTATCACTAAAATAAAGTGGAGGAAAATTTAGACACGTAAAATTAATCATTAAGTACTTGACAATGTTTATTCTTGAAATCCTTACCCTTATTTGGCTTATTCACCATTTCTCTAACTCACAATATATAATATAGCCTTAACTATCTTGTAATCACTAAAAATATCATACAAACATACCTATTTAAGTTTAATCCATCCCTATTCAGCCCATGGGATCTTATCAAACTTATCCTAATGCTTTATAGTCTTATGAGATAAATCCACATTAGTTGGATAAGGACACATTGCATCTTTGTCCCCTAGTTCAGCCTTGTCTCATGCACTCTAATGATCACTTTTATAAATCAAGACATTTCATAATGACTCTAATGCACATTCGATAAAGTCAGTCAGAAAAATTATTCTCAATTTACTCCTATAAAATCACATCAAGGCCACTCATTGTCCCCCCACTATCTCTCTATAGCAATTGCATTGTAAACTAAGCAAAAGAGCACTACTTATTCCTATTTCAATTATACAACATTCTAATAATCATAATCCAAGTTTGAGTATTGTTTATTATAGGTTAAAGGCATATATTGTCAAGCATTTCAATCAATCTTCTATCTATAATCATCTTAATTGTATAATCATATATCACAAAATCAAACCAGGAGGGAGAACTACATCAACCTAAGGCCAATTTAGGCTATGTAAGTAATGCTTAGTTATGCAATATTTTTTAGGGTGTATTACCATCCTTAATAGCCTATTTTTACCCCCTCTTTTTTATCTAATTATTATCTGGTGCATGTGAAGGATATAGGGTTTTTTATTTTTAGGCCTTTCACATGATAAAACATAACACATAGTTCAACAGTTAACCTTTGCAAGTGATCGCACAGACCTAGATCCAAAAATTAAGAATACAATCAACTAGGGCATAGTTGTAGTATCTAAACAAGAATGGAGTGTGCTCTTATTTTCCACCCATGGACTTGTCTTATCAAACCATGAATTAATGTTTTCTAATATGAAATTATTTGTAGGTTATTTCACATAGTTTTTAGTTATAGTGAGTTCACACAATAAAAATTAAATATGTTTTAGGGAGGTTTTCACATCCTTAAGACTTTTTACTCTTTTTATCAAGTTTCCATTTTTTGTCAATTATGTAGTATACTATATTTTAATATCATATCAATATATATCAACATTTATATTTCAATAGTTTAAGAACACTCAAATTAAAAGGGTTAAATAATAAAATAGAACTTGGTTGATCTTTGAAATGACCTAACTTAATTGGTAGATTCTTATTTGTAATAGGGTCACTCATATTAGCTTTTTCCTTGTAAACCATGTCATTTGAATCTTCCTTGATATTGAGGACCTTAATTAGATTGTTTGCTTTAATATGTGATGTGCTTGGTTTATCTCAAATACTCCTTACTTGTACTATTGTGAAAGATTTGGTATCCAAAAACTCAACATTTTCCACTAAATTGTGCTCTAATATTTTATAACATGAAGTGTAAAATTGTTTTTGTCCCTGAGTTATGCTTGAATTTTATAATATTTTCCTTGATGGTGCCTTTATCATATGAGAGTCATGATGTGAGATAACATTGTAATAATTGTTTGCATTCTGATTATGCTGATTATCTAGAATTATTATCCTTCATTTTCCCCCTGTAGATTGGGCTTGAGGAGGAACCTTTGAACTGTCAATGCTCTTTGTATATGAGTTATCTTGATACTCTCTAGGACCAATAAGTTCAAACTTAGTATGATACAAATACTCATCTCAATCAATCGGATTGAAATCTAGATTATACAAATAATTATCTATATTCTCTAGTATTTCACTATCCTCATCACCACTATCATAATAAACTATGACTTAGCAATTTGGATTTTTCAAATTGGCCAAGGAGGGAAGATTTGGAATTTACTCTATTTGCAATATAATAATTTGTGGTGTTTTCTTTGTTTATTCATTAATAGTCATATTTATCTCTTTGTCATTTATTATACTTGATTCTCTAATGTCATACATATGAATTTTATCTTGTGGGATAGGTTGTAATGTAGGCACTATAGAATAATACATAAAATCTGATTGTGAATAACCTTCTTTATTAGATTGTGTCATTTTATAATATTTGAAAGGATCATTATTTGTAGGGAATGTATACAAGTATCCATAATGCATGAACTTCACACACTTGTGTAATGTATATGGTATTGCTTTCATAGCATGGATCCAAGGTCAAACTAAAAATAAATAATAATGTAGATGATTAGGCATGACCTAAAATAAATTAGACAATGTCTTGACTCTTTCTATCACATCCAATTATATTGATCTAAGTACTTGATGTGGAATGTTATCAAATATTTTTAGGATTTGATCTAATTTTTTAATATCATCCATATTGACACCATATTATTATAATAAATTTACATTACAAATATTCATTCCTGATATAATATATATTAACACTCATTTCCCTACTATACTTTGATTTTATCTGAATGAATAATGGAATACTTTTCTCTATTGTGTGTTTGTTAGGTAAGTCCTCCTTTTCAAAGGAAATTACTTATTTATATCCTTTAATACATTCAAAATATATGAAAAATATGTAGGTTTTATATTTTTTGGGAAAGTGTCTCACACAATACCTCATATAGGATGTCCTTGTAAATAGTCAATCTCCCTAGTAATTAAAGGATGAAAATCTTAGCATCGGTATTTTTTAGTTTTTCAATGATATCATACCCTTTAGTATGAGAGTATATCCTCATGGGAGGTGGGGGGGTGAGGAGAAATATGTTGACTACCTCGGTTCTATTACACATGGTGGGCCACCTTACCTCTTCTAGTAGTGATAATGTGGACCGTAAAATCCAATATAAACCAAGGGAAAATAATGTGGGTAGGATGAGAGTTGGTACAACCTTGAGGTCTCAGGGGAAGAGGAACAAAATGAGTCATACATGTATTTTGGTGCCTAGTGGTAACATGAAACAACTTATATTGAATATTAAAACAATATGAACTGAGGAAGGCTAAAGATTGCTTGTTATTAATTTTACCCTTATAAAATATAAGGATTTGATCTATGAAATTACATAGTTGTTACATGTTTTACATACTAAAGTAAAAATAAACATGTGATGATTATAATTATAGCTTGAGTTAAGAAATATAAACTATGTGCATCCATTATAGTCATGTGCAATTTATGAATAAGGGAAAATCATAAATTAATACTAAAAAAATAGATTTATATACATAAATTTGAAACCCTATAATAAATGATGAAACCTAAGGGAAGATATAGGGTTTGAGATGTTTTGTATATAAACAAATTCACCAATATGTTTTACTTTATTTTTTTATTAATGTGAACTTAATAAGATACAACTTTTTAACTAATTCAAATTATATGAAATATAGGAATAAACATGAATCTGAATGTAAAAGTCAAAATCAAATTAGATAATTACACTTTCTATAAATAGAAATGACCTAAGGGAGGTACTTAGCATTTTTTTGTACTATGTAGGTCTAAAACTGAATGCAAATTGTTTTTTACCCTATTTTTTTATTTAAAAATATTTAATAGGAATAAAATATTGTAAGATAATTCATATTTTAATATATGGCCTTTAATCATAAATATGAATGTAAATTGAAATTGATTGACAAGCAGCAAACACTATATATAGTAAGTACAACCATGAGTAAGATACTTAAAATTTTATGGTTTTTGGTTTACTGTAGAAAGGTATATGATAGTGGAAAATAAGATAAAATAGGCTTGTGATATTTTAGGTCTAGGAATAGAGTCTACAGTTATATCTAGACAATTATGTGATCCCTAGATAACCACATAGTGCATCATTATCCATTGCCTATAGATTTGTTTGTAGTGAAAGTGATAAAATTGTAATTGCTCTACTACCTACACTTGTATCTAGTGATAAGGTTGAGATATTATGATTTTTTTTATAAACCTCCATTTTCATACTCATTACCTTAAAAACCTTAAGTGTGTTTATGAGAGCAAAAAACCTATAATAAACAAGGGGAAGTGTAATGAGATGAGTTGACCCCAATCACCCCCATTGACTATTGACCATTTCCTATGTTCCTAGATACTTTCAGGAGTGTGTAGACATTATTTATAAATTATATAGCACCTTAGTCTTATATTCTTGGAAAATATGAAACTTGGTGATTCTTCTCAATTCTTGACCTTTTATCATTGTCAAAAGGCTTGCATTTGTTATTTATTTATGTTCATTGATTCTCTCTTTGTCTAACCAATGTTATTCTAATGATCCAGTCCTTCTATATTTTAGAGAATGTTGTAAACCTACTTATAATTTGTCTCTATAAGTTTGAGACCTATACCTACTTTATAAATTCCTAAACACTTACATCCTAGTCAAACACCTATGTTGATGCAAGTGTCATGTTCCAATGCAAGTGTCTAGTACCCTAAAGTTATCAAATTTTCAAATGAAAAATATCCCTATGGTTGGCCTAAGTGATTTGTTTTGAGATATATCCTGATAAGATTGGTATATATGCATGATCAACCTTCATTATAAACCTCACCTAGCAAATTTATACCTCTCACAAGGCAAAGTACCAAAAGCATTCAATTAAGTATTAAAGTGAGAAAAACTTCCTTATTTTCTTTTATTTCCTTGTAAATCATAGGGACAACACATCTATAGGTCTGAAGTACTAAAGGAGCATGTCATGAGTCATATTTTCCAATTTATAAGTTAGGTCATTGTTATACTTGATTTCCACATATTTCACTCTTATGCACACACAATCCAACACATTAGGGGAGAAATACAGCATTATTAGGCCCTATTTAGAGTAGTGGTTATGTAGGCAACACCCACTAACAAAGGGGTCTTTGGGGATAGCTCTAAACCATGTACCCACTAATACATTTTTTCAAGGTCACTATGAATATGAAGAGTTAGGGTTTTGATGATTTAACAAGAGTGATAGTCCATGAGTCAGATCTAAATACCCCAAAGAAAATGTGACATAAAACCTAGAACATTATAGGTGGTTACATCTATATCTAATAAGTATTTCATATTGGACACCAACATCTAAGACATATAGAAACATTGACGTAATCATCCTAAGTCAATGCAAGTGTCGAAGGTCATAGAGGTAAAATTTATAGAATCTGATGACTGATCTAAAATCTATATCCAATCTATTTCCAACATGTTCCACGTCAAATCTACATGTGCATTTTAATCTAGCTAAGTACCATTTTTTTCATTTATTAAAATATCAATCATTGGTTGTGCTTATTATTTTTAGATTATCTTAATATTTAAATTTAGAATATTGTTTATCTAAGTTCGTAATTAATTGGCCTACTATAGATTTTTTAATCACCCTTATACTTATTAATTTATATATTATTAACCCTAAGCCCACTCCACAAATTAAGGTTAAACATTTAGTGAACCCAACCTTTGGTTTCCAAATGCTAGGTTGATATAGGGTTTCCTATTTTTGATGTTATTGATTAATGATTTATCTAATTTTAAAATATTTATAGTTTTTAGATTAGATTTTCTTTTCTATCAACATGTAAAATATGGATTCATGTTTAGATCATTTTATGTTATAATTTGTAATTATAGTGGTAATTTGATTTTGTAATTAATCTAATCAATGATGTAATCTAAATAAATAAGCAAATCAACCAATATAATGAGAGGGTTTTAAATGAAGAGCATCACGTAGTCTCTCTTTATAAGTACTTTAACAATACTATAGAGCTAGTATCTAGACATCAGCATGCATGTTCTCAACCATTTATTCCACATCAATCTTATTTGAGTGACAACTACCATCCCACACTCATTATTCACCCATAACTTATATTGGATTTTGTGATCCATGTTATAACTACTTGAAAAGGTAAAGGTGTCCAACCTAATCTGACACCTATTAATATATGATAGGTGCCTCTTAAGCTAAAAATTGTGATAAAATCTAAAGGATATGACCTTGTTGACCAATTAAGCAACATTCATTCTAAGATCTCAATCCTTAAACTTCTAAATCAATCCACTATCTATAAGGATATTCTATATGAAGCATTAGATGATACCAAAGTTCCAAGTGATATTGAACTAGCTTACTTTGTGGATATTATGTAAGATCTAAAAAATAATACAAAACTTATTACTTTGATCCATCAAATTTACCATCTAAATATGTTATTGACTAAGATTTACCTTTGTTCATATAAGTGACTATGCATAACAAGGGAATCAAAAGGGTTCTCATTGATAACGGATCAGGCCTGATCATTTATAGCATGAATTTCATAAATAGAATGGGTATTAGTACCAACCTTATTCAAAATTCAATTATGCATATCAAAGGGTTTGATAATTCACACAGTCCTCTAATGAGCCAAATCACATTACATGTGACATTGGGGCAAAAAATGGCTCCAACTACTTTTCAAGTAATATCTCTATAATTACATTATAATTTTCTTTTGGGTAGACCTTAGATACATATAATGGAGGTCATCTCATCTACATTACATTGATGTGTGAAATTCATACATGATATGACCTTATTGATAATGCCTATTGGTGATGAACCCTTTAAATTCTATAAAATGATGCATTTTGATATAGTGTGAATTCCTACAATGGTACCACCTACACAATGTATTCCTCTTGAAAATATCTAAACTTTTGAAATGGGTGAGTCAAGTACAATGGCTCTATTACATCTAGATAAAAATAAGACACTAAATACTAAGGTACAAATGGATGCACATTAATAACAAGAACCATTACCAAAGAAACCAATAATACCAAAACAATAAGAAAATCAAACATATGAGCTTATTTATTAGTTATTATTGAGCAACATGATGTCCATGTTTTAAATTACCATGATAGTGATGATGAGGTTCCTTATGATATGATAGATGAAAAATTGTGAAAACAAAAAAATTATCCACTTGAGCATATTTCACATAATCTATTTAAACTTACAGGTCATGGTAAGTATAAGCTAAACTCACCTTCAGAGGATACAAAACCAAATCAAGATAAGGGAAAATCAAAAATAGTTGATGAGCATGTAAATGATTTTTATTTTATAAATCCCTCTGGGATACACACATTGAGTCAACCTTATAAGGGTAAAATGTAGATACATCATGTAAATAATGTGGAGGTCTCTCAGAATACTTTATAATAGACTCTATAAATTGTGACAAACCAAGACACTATGGATACAATATTTTATATGTTACTTGAGCATTGCATGATATTCATACCTCCTAAGAAGCACAAATTACACAATAGACTTCTTCATAAAAAATGGTTATCATATTTTAATTATATTAAATCCTTGGTCATCATACAAATAAATGTGACACATTGAGGAACTAAATTCAAAAATACAAGAATGAAGGATGCATATTATTTTAACCTTTTAAGACTTAATAAGTATAAATACTATGTTGTTAAATAGCTAAATGTAGTAAATTAGGGTAATAATATGCAATAAATATAAGCACTAATTTGTTACATAATTGACTAAATTTGACCTTTCTAAAAATAGTAAAAAATAGTGCAAATAAGAACTTAACTAGAAAATGAGTGCGACAGATGATCTAAAAGCTAAAAACTAAGGTAGAGGTTGGTTTAAGTGTTGAAAATAAGACCTCAATGTCAAAACCCCTTCTAGACAGTAGTGACCTAATTGGATAGTAGCACCATTATTGGATATGTGGTGGTAGTGTCCTTATTTTGGTGGTAGTGTCCTCTATGTAGGACTATCTTGAGCTTCTTGGTGCACCTATGTCTAGATATGCAGATCTATATTAAGTTTTTGGGTACACCTATGTTTGGATATGTGAGGTCTATTCCTACGTGCACAAGTTATGAAACCTTATATATTTCTTATTTTGATTGAATTTATGATCAAACCCTAATCATCCATGTTTTTAGGGCATCTAATTGATATAAGCTGAAAAGTGTGTTTGTTAGTGGGGTAGGTTGGACATCCTCAACACTCCATTATGATGAGAGTTGCCTACATACCAATAATCTGAGGATAGATAAAGCCCAATGTATTTCTCCCCACCTAAGTGATAGTGTAAGTGAAATAGAAGCTATTATGTTAGTTGACATGAGTTCTTTGAATGTGCTTGAGACTAGAAATCTGGGTAATCTGAGTTTAGGAATGTTGTAGATGGCAATATGTAGAAGTAGAGTAGAATAAGGATTGATAACCTTAATTATGTACAACTTGTTCTAAGTTTACATATGTATTCTACATCTAATTTATATTTAGTGGTTAGAGGGATAAAATTCATGTATATATTTTTTTTTTGCTTGTGTGGATGTTAGAGAGGTCTAGGCTGACCCTAGGAGGTTTTAGATTTGAAAAGATATCCATTTTTTCAAAAGAGAGGTAAATCACATTAGTGACATTATTGGGACACTAACACCATGTGGTGATACTATATTTATTATGGTACTAGTGTCTAAGTGGAAGAACACTAGGCATGAAGGGCTAGGATGTAAGAATGAGGGTCTGGGACTACTTTAGGGATGATTAGGAACACATGTGGCTCACACAAAGGTTGGGTAAGTGTGATAATAGCTATAGGATAGGTTTAGGGCTAAGATATGGATAGATGGTCTCAAGTAGCACCCTTATACCTCAAATACTACTTTTAAGTGATTATATTTCCCCCCTTTATTCTAGAAATGTAACAAAGTGAAATGACTAGGATAAAGGAAAAAGAAGCATACCTAGACTTACCTATGAGATGAATCCTATTAAATTAGGTTTGAGTATTTGAAGCTTGCTCCAATGCGTGTCCTACAAGTGAAACATGCATAAATAAGTCCTTACTTAAGATATATCAAAATCAAATATAAAATTGAGTAAAGAAACAAAGTTGAGTAAAATAAGTAAAGAGATAAGAGAGAGGAAAGGAATGAATACACCTCATTAAGTATGCAAACCAATGCATAAACTTGGTGATAACATATGTGAGCACACATGTATATAGATCAATTAGTGAATATCTTAGACTGAGCTATTGGCTTTCTCAATCCTCATGTGTGGGTGGCTCAAGAACTCAATCCAATTTTTACTCCATCATTACCTACCCTTGCTCAGTGGATCATGACCTATGAATATCTTGGATAGGATTTATGGTGTGTCCAACCTTCTCATGGATGTGGTTCAATAGCTCAAGTAGGCTATGACTCCTTCATTTCCCAACCATGTATAGTAGTTGCATCTAAAACTAAAACTATGCAATATAATTAGAAATGTCTAACTGTGTATGTCAACTCTATGATCACTTGGGTATATTAGGTAGCTCCAATCTAGTCAATAATACCAACTACTATAGAAGGATTAAGACATAAAACTAGTGTGATACCTAGAATATGATGTTGGATGTATATATTATAAATAATGACATAGAATTTATCATTCCATCTGATCAACTGGTGTGTAAGTGAGTGTTTAAAGATAATGTGTTACGCATATGCCCCAAATCTGATATCTGAGCATATGGATTCTAGACTAAGTTTTAATAACATGTATCTAGTTATATGAACTAAACATGGGAATGGTCATTCCATGCATGATTCCCCCAATCTAAGCAAACTGGTATGAATCTAAGATAAACTAGTATGAATATGAGCAAAATTGATAAATATATAACTGAACCTATGTAAACTTGTATTATACTTGTAATTTTCTAGCTAATTTGTGTTTTTTTATAAAACTAAGGCTACTATATAGTAGCACCATATCTCAAATAGTAGTTCCATGTGGTAGTAGTGTCCTAATTTAGGTGTTAGTGTCCTAATTTAGGTACTAGTGTCCTTTTTCTCTAGTTTTTGTACAATTATGTTGATCTCTCTGTCACTATTTTCCCACTATCTTTACCTGAGTCTAATTTATGTAATATAAGCATGTGTGCTAAAAATGTAAAATGAATGCATTATATTAACCTAATCTCTATGATAAACCCATGTGAATTCCCCTATTTTAAGGAGAGTTATTAAACCTATGAAATAACTATCCTAAAAAAAAGATCTACAAGATGTGTGTTAGCTGGAGCATATATGATATCTATTGGGATATTGATGGTAGGTGTTTTCATTGATATCTAAGATGCATTAGCAATGAAAAAGTGGTCTATCAAGTCAGAGTAATGGAACATGGTGGCCTAGTGTGTTTGGAGTAGTGTGATGCTTGCATGATTGAGCATGGGTGTCCTAGGTGAATGATGTATGATGGATTAGAGCTTGGTATGATTTTATGTGACATGTACCTAATGTATTATATGCTCAAAGGTTGACTTCATATGGTTTTCATGATGTATGAAGGTCAATTTGTGCCTTGTAGGTTTGACCTTGTATGGTTGCCTAAGGGATATTCAGTACTTTGGCTTTTATTCCATGGTAAGGAGCTTAGTATGCTTGTAATATGCATGTTGGACATGTATAAGATGTTGAGAGGTCAAATAGATGGTTTGCATGAGGTGGCAAGAGGTCTACAAGATAGTTTGGCTATTGGCTTAGTTGGCCTAAATGGGCTTGTGAGGCCTTATGAAGGGTTAATGAGTGATTTCAAGGTGTTTGATCCTATATCTACATGAGAGAAAGTTAGAAATGCCTTCATATGCTTTAGAGGGTGCTTGAATGGTGCATTTTGAGATTGAGAGGAAATTTCTCATGTTCTTTGGCTCATGTATACTTTGCATGGGGATTTGAACCTTTTAGATATGTTGGGGAAGGTTCTTTAGAATGTTTTCCAAGCATTAGTTCATGTATTAAGTGATTATTCTTTATGAATGATTGCTAAGAAGGTAAGTAGGTTTTTATGTGTAAAAACCCTAGTCTTAAACCTGATGTTGAAGATATTTCTTCTTGATGCTTAAGAAATTGGTGGATGGATAGAATGATGCTTGGAGGTTATAATGGAATCCTCTAGGCTTTTGAGGATGGGCTTGGTTAGTATTGAATATTTTTAGGTCCCATAGTAAAGTGCTTCTTAACAGTGATTTTGATTTTGAGATAAATTTGTAAGAGTGACTAGGGCAACAAATGGGTGTGTGATGAATCTTATAACTTGCTTCAAACATTCATTAAAATTTTCAAGAAGATTGATTTCTCTGTGTCAAATATCTAGGTCCTCAAAGTTTCCTAGTCAATATGAAGGAAAGGGTGCCATGAGTGAGAAAAACCAGTCAGGGTGAGAAGTGGAATTGGAAGGCTTAATCAATGAGTAAGGATGGGTCTGAGATCTTGGAGTTGATGTAGGGTATGTATTCCCTCTATCCATGTAAGTGGTATTGTTCCTAATCACTTGGAGATGAGTAAATGGTTGACTCATAGTTGACCATGATGTTTTTGCTAGCAAAAGGAACCTCATTTGGATGATTGGGTTTTTTGTAGGGTAGATGGTTAGACCAAGTATTCTTAAGGATTGGAGAGTGTTGACGACTCATTGAAGTACTTCTTAAAATATTTTAAAGGTTTGAATAATCTCTTATTATTTAAACATGGTCACATAAGTAGAGTTATGCTTCATTTGTGAGGTGTTTATGACATGAGCTCATGGTATGGACTAGAAAGCTTTTTCAGAGGTTCATGGCTAACCATAATTGAGAATGGTATATACACAAGATGTTTTATGCCCTTTTTTATGGGAATAAATCTAGACAATCAAGTGTTTATGAATAAATTTTTGAGGACCTTATACAAAGGTTATTGAGGGTCTTGGAGACCACAGTTCTTGAGGGTTTGAGTTGAGAAGGGTGTCATTAGACTCAGCATATTTTTTCAATTCTATTGAAAATATTTGTGAGATTTATGAGTGAATATTTTCAAGTGTGATCGAAGGGCTTGAGAAGGGGTTATTGATTGTGTTGGTGAGATAGCTTGATATTGGTGGCTTGTGTGAATTTGTAAAATTGGAGAGGGGTGTTTTTTGTATGGATATTCATCATAGGTTAAAGATAATCAGTATTCAAAAGTGTTAATTTTTTTAAGGTACTTGAGTGGGTGCTCATTCACCTTGGTCAGAAGGACTTGACCAATCTAGGAATAGGGGTTCCTTGTGAGATAGGTGTCTCACTAAAGGCCTATTATTTAATCCATCTTTATAGG
This sequence comes from Torreya grandis, assembly GCA_037957365.1. Classification (NCBI taxonomy): domain Eukaryota; kingdom Viridiplantae; phylum Streptophyta; class Pinopsida; order Cupressales; family Taxaceae; genus Torreya; species Torreya grandis. The sequence goes on from JARHVA010001889.1 coordinate 1,098,170, forward strand.
ATAGTAGTCCAATGATTTTAAATATTTAGGGTGGGTTTTATTCCCCTTGATGGTTTCCCATATAATTTTGATGTAATCATTGAATGTATGATTGTTCATTATTACATCTTGCTTTGAGTTTGCTTATACTGCTTAAGAGATTTTGAAGAAAAGTTTTTATTGGTTTACCACTGATTCACCCACCCTCTCAATGGATTGTACCCCATCAATTAGTATTAGATCAAGTCCTATTTTATGTTTAACAACTTGAAAGGTGATTCTAAATTATAATGGAAATTCAAGGTATGCAAGGTGGTTTCTCTTCCAAACAAGCTCCATTTTTTAATCATTCTAAATATGCCTTTTGTAGTTCAAGGATACAAACTTTTATCATGGCTCTAGGATTTGAAAATTGGCATATTGTTATTGATGGATATGTTATTCCTAATAGTGTTTCTAATAAGAAACAATTTGAAATCAATTCAAAAGATATGAATGTTATTTATAGTGGTCTATCAAACACTGAGTTCTCTAAATTCATTCACTATTAAATAGCTAAGGAGATGTTGACTAAGTTGAAGACAATATATGAAGGTGACTCAAAGGTCAAGATAGAAAAATTAAAAACTTTTAGAAGATAGTTTGAGAGTCTCAAAATGAATGAGGAGGATTATGTGGCATCCTTCCTAAATAGAGTAGATGATGTGGTCAATATGATTAGGGGTCTTGGAGAAGATCTCAAAGAGTATGTTGTTGTTCAAAAGGTCTTAAGATCTATATCTTATAGGTTTGACTCTAAGGTATCTATAATTGAGGAAATTCATGATCTTACATTGATTAATATGGATGAGCTTTATATATCTCTCACTACTTATGAGATGAGGATAAATGAAGACAAGCCTCCTAAGAAGGATGTTGCTTTCAAGGCAGAGAAAAAGCCTAAAGAAAAAAAGATGCAAAGGAAGGGGTCTCAATGTAAATATTATATATCTAATGATGACTTAATCTCTTTGTTTACAAGCAAGTTGAAGACTAGATCAGGTAAGTATAGAGGTAAGTTTCCTTTTAAATGCTTCAACTATGGTGAAGTGGGTCATTTTTAAAGCAAATGTCCTCAAAAGAATAAGAATGATGAGAATAAGGATCAAATAAATGGTAATAAAGGATTCAAGTCTAATATAAATAAGATATCATTCATAAACTTTGATAACAAAAAGAATTTCCATAAGGACAAAAGGAGCCTATACACAAAAAAGGATGATAGTGATGCAAAAATGAGTTATGATAGTCAATCTGATGTCAGTCATGATGAGAGTGAAGCTAAGGATGATGAATTTGTTTTCATGGAAGTCAAGTTAGATGATGAAAGTGAATGCTCATATCCAATTGAAGGAAACTAGAGTGGATCAAATGAAGAAGATGAGAAAGCCACTTCAGACTATGAGAGTGAACTAAAAATTGCCCTTGAAGATTTGAAGATTGAAAGAAATATATGTAAAGGTTTGAAGAATAAATTAAAAGATGATGAAGTTAAATTTAGTATTTTTGAAGCTAAGATATCTGAAGATTATAGGGAGCATGATGGAGCAATCATGTTCTTAAATTCTGAATTGGAGTTTATATCTTCAAGCCTAAAAGGTAAGCAAGAAGAATGTTCCAAGTTGATTTTAGAAGACAAGAGTTTGAAATATGAATTGGAGAAAACTTTGAGTAAGGCTAAGTCTTTTGTTAAGTATGAGAAATGCACAAATGATCTTGATAGTCTTTTGATAAGTCAAAAGTATTCAAGTGATAGAACAGGTCTATGTTTCATTAAGAAGCCATTAGTAGTATCTCAAGCAAAGGAGAAAATCATTGAAGAGAAGAAGTAAAAACCTATAAATATCAATACTCAAGCTATGGGTGTTATCTCCAACAAGGTAAGATATCCTAATGGCATAAATCATTTGAAATTTAATGGATATTGTCATGTCTATCATGAGTTTGGTCATACAGCCAATGAATGTAAAATAAAGGTTAAGAACAAGGAATTTAGTTATCCTAATGAGATAAAGTGCTTCAAGTATTTAGATATGGGACATTTAGCTAATAAGTTTCCAAAGAAGATAAAGTAAGGTGAGTCTGCTCCTAAGAATGTAAAATGATTCAATTGCCAAAGGACTAGTCAATTAGCTAAGTTTTTTCAATATCAAAGAAGGATTGCATGTTTTAATTTCAAAGGACTTGGTCATATTTCTAGATTTTGTAAGCAAAAGGGGGCTCTTAATCAAGTAAATACCAATCAGACTTCAAGTTTTTAAGAGAGGAAGAACAAAGTCTTATATAGGCCAAAGGAATAAAATAAAGTGATAGTTGATATGTCTGCAGATCAGAGTAATGTGTTTGCTAAGGTATAGATTTTTTCTTTCATTGAGTAATTCTCATTATCTACTCATGTTTTCAATGAAGAGATCAAAAACAATGAGAAATTGAAGAAGGGAGATATAGAGAGCCTTAAGATGAGTGTTGATGATTCTACAGTTATAGATGATAATATTTCTTATATAGATCAATCATTGCCAGATCTTGAAAAGGTCAAATCAGTTGATAATGTAAATAAATACATGGTGACATCCTCATTTGTTGCCTATTCAAGTCTAAAAGAGGAGGAAAGAATTTCAAGGGTAGAAAAAGTGGTCTTAGTCAAGTCAAAGAAGAAGAAAAAGAAGAATAAGACTATGTTGACTAAGGAGGAAGAAGAATATGAGAAGATGTGGGCCACTCCAAGATTCACAATATTCTAGATCAATCTTGAGGGATTGGAGGTCTCTTTCTATGCTTCATAAGAGACTCAAGTAGGTAAAGAAGTAAGAATGATGATTAAGAGGTATATTAAGGTCTTTTGGTCCTAAAGTGCATTTTTTATCAATTTTTTGATGCCTTAGTTGAGTGTTGATTTGAAGGATAATAAAGAAGTGGTTTGTGTGAGGACTTGAGGAATATTTTCATGATTCGTTCCTAGATGGTTTGAGTCTTTGATTTGCTTAGATGTGAGTTTTATGGTCAAAAGTTTGAGTTGCCCATTTTTGGTAGTGTTGACTACCTAAAAAGTGCCAAAGTTGCTCATATAGTGTTATAAAGTGATTTGAAACTTGATAATGGGTGATTCAAGTTGTTTTTGATATGTCAAAGGAGGGAATATGGTGTGGAGATGCTGATGAGATGATCAGATGTGATTTTCACCATTTGGTCAAGGTCTCTGCTATAGGTTTTGGTCTGTATACATAGAATGCTTGGTTTCAAAGGTCATTTGAATATTGGAGATGTGTCATGAATTTTTTTATACTCAAGAAGGTTTTTACATGTGATTGAAACATATTCCATGTGGTTTCACAAGTTGATGAAATATTTTATGCCAGGTGGAGCATTTTTAGTGGTCTCTGGCTCTTCTTCTCAAGAGCATGTGTTTGGAGGCTAATAGGAATTCAATGTTACCAAAGGTTTGGAGGCTTAAAATTTATAATGGAAGTGATTTTTAGTGGTATATAGGTGTGGCATCCATCTCAGGTGTCAGTGTTGATCGTAGCTAGACTTTTGACCAAGTGTTTTACTTTGAAGCCCTAGTAATTTAGGCATGTTTGAAAAGTGGTCAAAGGTTGGAGTTGAAGGCTAAAAGCTTAAAAATAATTTGAATATGCCAAATGGATAGCTGAATAAAGTTTTCAAATGGTTTGGAAGTGAGTATATTTCATTTTATTCAAGATTTAGCTCACTAGGAGGCCTAATTGGCTAGTAAGCTAAGGAAGGAAGTATGCTAAGGAAGATGAGTTGGAGGATAATTTTTATAATGTCTAAGGGGGAATGGTATTGGTCTTCAAATATTAAGTTTCATGGCTTGAAGTAATTAGGGTAGATAGTTATGAGTTCTACAATGGCCAAATAGGGCTACAAGGGGTCTAAATAGGCCTAGTGAATAAAATGAAGCTTGTTGAAGAAATTTTCCAAAGGAGGATGACATTTTTGGTTCTAGATGAGAATCTTTGCCTATTATAAATGTGTTCCAAGTTTGGTGATATTCTTAGAGTGTGTTTGGTCATTTGTAGGGTGTCTTGAGAGAAATGGTAAGCGAGTTTGTATAATACTAAGGTGTTCATGTTGATGTTTGAGTTGGTGGTTGTTGTTATTGGAGGTCTTGGAGGTGTGCATTGGCTATGAATACTGAGGGGGAGTCTTCAATTTGGAGTAGGGTCCTAGGGGGAGCTATGGTGCCTTGTATTTATTGATAAGTCCAAGGATCTTAATCATTCAAGAGCAGTTTTTGAGTAAGTACACTTTCCAAGGGGGAGTTATGCTGGTTTGAGGTTTGAATGGTTCATTTTCAAAGAATTTCCTATAGGTGAGCATGATTTTATGAGTTTTTTATAGCTCACTTATTTGATTTCTATGGTGCCTAGTGTTGAAGAGTGTCCACTTTGTCATTTTGGCAAAGGAGGAGAAGTTTTTGGTATGTTTCCATCAATGAAAAAGGGGGATATTATTGAGATATTAATGGTAGGTGTTATCATTGATGTCTATGAGGAATTAGTAATGACAAAGTGGTCTATTAGTTTAGAGTGATGGAACATGTAGCCTAGTTTGCTTGGAGCAGTGTGATTCTTGCATGAGTGAGCATGGGTGTCCTAGGTGAATGATGCATGATGGATTAGAGCTTGGTATGGTGTTGTGTGACATGTTCTTGATGTCTTATATGCTCAAAGGTTGACTTCACATGGTCTTCATGATGTATTAAGGTTAGTTTGTGCCTTGTAGGCTTGACCTTATATGGTTGCCTATGGGATCTTTAGTACTTTGGATTGTATGCCATGGTAAGGAGCTCAGTATGCTTGGAATATGCATGTTAAGCATGGAATATACTGAGAGGGGGGGTGAATCAATATATTATATATCTCATTAATCTTTCCTTTAACCAAATTACACTTAATCAATCATTCAAGATATGCAATAAAACTCAAACAATAAACATCACACAAAATAGAGAGAGACACCAGATATAACATGGAAACCCAATGTGGGAAAAACCATGAAGAATCAATCTCAAATATATTCATGAGAATAACCACACAGGAGCACCATACCCCTTTGCCAAGTACAAACCTCAACAATAACTCATGAGCACCAACCCACAGGAGCTTCAAACCCCTTTATCGAGCACCAACCCAGCACCTATTCATGAGCACCAACCCCTTTGCTGAGCACCAACCCAGCAACAATTTGTGAGCACCAACCCACAGGAGCACAAACCCCTTTGTCGAGCACCAACCTAGCAACAATTCATGAGCACCAACCCATAGGAGCACCAACCCCTTTGTGTATACCACACACCTATCTCTCAATGTTGTTATCTCAAAAAATGATAGATCAATACATCTCCTTCCTCTCTCTCACCTTTGCTCTTCTAATCTAGATATAAAAAATACAAATCATATCTCACAATTGCTCTTCTAAGCTAGATATTACAATATCAAATCAACCTCTCACTACCACATTAGAAATGGCTACTCAAGCCTTTATTTATAGCTTTCCAAATGACCTTTGGCCTTCCCCCTTTGTGACCTTTCAATCCTCATGGAAAATGGCATCAATCTTGGATGACCCTTCATATCCAAGCATTTGAAAAGTCATGTGGTGACCCTTCATGACCAAAAACGTCTTTCCCACTTTTGTCCTTATCTTTGGTGACTTTTCATATTCCTTAAAGTGTCCCTTCATGAGAAATTCACCCTTTACTCTTTTGTCTTCACTTGGTGACTCTTGGTATTCCCCAAGATGACTCTTCATGGTAAAATGCATCCCATCCTTCTTTTGTCTTTATCCCGTGACTCTTCGACTTCTCCATGGGCCCTTATTTTGTCTCATATGCAACCAAAAATATATTCGTTAATATTAAATAAATATTAACTCATATTAGCCAAGATAAATAAAATTAAATGCAATGGGGCCTTTATCACCAATAATACTAAACCTTTGACATCAATGACAATATTTCCAACAATCTCCCCCTTTGTCATTGATGGCAACCTCAATCCTAAAACTGCCACATCCTTTCACCTGTACATACCATCATCTAAAAACATACAATAACTCCCCCTTATTGTTGCAACCTGTACCTATTTTTTACACCTATACCTATTATTCTCCCCCTTTGACATCAATGGCAAAGGGCCTACCTGGAGCTAACACTTAGCTCCCCCTCACTTGATGTTAAACATCAATGGTAGGAAGTAATAGAAATTACTCCCAACTCCTCTCACCGTCTTTGAATGTATCCTTTGATCGTGCCTTTGAGAAGATATCTAACAAAACATATACATTTTTCCCTGTCCTTTGAGCATCTGCAATCAATTCATTTGAATCTTTTCTTCTAATCTCACAACCTTCAACATGAAACCTTAATGTGTATCCTTGATCACAAATTTGACTAACACTCAACAGATTATGCTTAAGACCTTTTACATACAAAAAAATTTAGTCTTAGTTCTACCATAATCCAAACTCAAAGTACCTTTTTTGGCTATCTTGGCAGTGGTTTTATCTCCAAACCTCATTATACCACCATTAATCTTCTTTAGAGAAATGAACTTACTTTTATCTCCTGTCATATGCCTCAAACATCCACTATCAATTAACCATGGCTGATCTTTACCTCCCACATGCAGAGCTATCTGCACCATCATAGAATCTTCATGTTGTTTTTTCTGCCATGTACATGTCTGAACCTTCTCCCTGATGAATGGAGCTTTGAAACACTAATCCTTCTTCTTGATGAATGGAGCTTTGAACCTCTTATCCTTCTTCTTGATGAATGGAGCTTTGAACCTTTGATCCTTCTTGACTGACTCGAACATGCTTCTGTAATACCGAGCTATGTGTCTAAAGTTGTTGCACTTGTAGCATACTATGGTCTCTTCATCAAAGCTTGATAGAGGAGAAAAAGATTTGTGGCTTCTACTTGACTCTACTTGACTTTCCTTCTCCTTATTTCTGAAATTGTTAGCTCTTTTTCTACATTCTAATTTCTTGTGACCATATCCATTACAATAAAAACAATATCCATAGAAATAAGACCTGTCTGTATATCTCTAACTTGATTGCCTTTTGTAGCTTTGTTCCTTCCAGCCTTCTCTGTTTGGAATGTCCTCTGTAATCTTCACTTCTCCCCTTTCTGTTTCCTCTTGTGTCAGAGCTTCAGCATAGCTCTTTTTCTTTTCAAAACTGATCCCTATCTTATCTGAATATGCTTTTTGACTTTCCAATATCTTATTTATCATGTTAGTGCTATCTTCAAATTTTGAATCACTGATTACTTTATCACTGACTGCTTTCTTAATATCTTCTTTTAAAGAGGCAATTTCAATAGCATACCTTTCACAATCTTGTCTTGCTATTTCCAACTGTGCTTTGAGATCTTCTTCATTCTTCTTGGCTTCTTCAAAGTGTGCTTGTAGATCTTCAATCATTTCTTTTGACTCTTGTTCATTCTTTTTGATCTGGCGCTTTAACCTTCGATTCTTCTTCTGAACAGCTTTTCACTCTTCTAGGGCACAATTGAGTTCTCCTTCCATATCTACTTTAGCTTCCTCTTCTTCTTCTTGATCATCATCATGTATGGCCATGAATAAAATATCTTCTTCTTCTGAATTTATGACTCCACTATCTTCAACTGAGCTAGGATCCTTAGAATACAGGATCTTCTTCTTGAATCCTTTCTTGGATTTGCCTTTGAAATTCTTCTTGTATGAAGGATTTTCTTCTTCATCATCTTTAACCTTATCTGGGCATCTAGCTAAAAAATGTCCAATATTTCCACAATTAAAACATTTAAAATGAAATTTTCCTTGATATTTACCTGTTCCTCTTTTTGGCCTGCGAATGAAAAGTGATTCATTGTCATCTTCATCATCACTGGAACTATCACTTGATTCTTGAATCTTAACTTTCTCCTTCTTTGATGTCTTGAAAGCTGCTTCTCTCTTTGAGGGTTTATCTTGTTCTGTCTGCATCTCATATGCCATGAGAATACCATGAAGCTCATCCATCTTTAGCTTGGTAAATTCTTCATCTCCTCAATTGCTGAAACCTTTGCATCATATCTCATTGGTAGAGATCTCAAAACCTTTTGCACCACTGTTGACTCTTCCAATGTTTTTCCAAGACCTTTAATCTAATTTACTATCTGATCAACTCGCAAGAGATAACTTTCTATATATTATTCTTCTTCCATCTTCAAACTTTCAAACTACCTTCTAAAATTTTGCAACTTAGCTTGCTGAACCTTTCCATCACCTTTGTAAATATTCTCAAGTTTTACCCAAGTTTCATGAGCAGATATACATTGCATAACTTTAACAAATTTAGATTCACATAAACCACATAAAATAGCATTTAAATCTTTAGCATTACATTCACTTGCCTTCTTTTCTATTGGAGTAATTGTAGATGTCTGTGGCTCTTCATATTCCTCCACCACTGATTTCCATATGTCGAATCCAAGGGCCATCAAATAAACCTTCATTCTCATGCTCCAAAAAGCATAATTTGTCCCATCAAACAAAGGTGCCTTATTTTTAGAAAATCCTTCCTGTGACCTAGCCATCGTGCTTTCCCGATCTACCTTCAAGGTGTAAAACTTTTCAAAAAGGAACTTGCTCTAATACCAATTGTTAAGCATGGAATATACTAAGAGGGGGGGTGAATAAGTATATTATATATCTCATTAATCTTTCCTTTAACCAAATTACACTTAATCAATCATTCAAGATATGAAATAAAACTCAAACAATAAACATCACACAAGATAGAGAGAGACACCAGATATAACGTGGAAACCCAATGTGGGAAAAACCACAAAGAATCAATCTCAAATATATTTGTGAGAATAACCCCACAGGAGCACCATACCCCTTTTCCAAGTATAAACCTCAGATATAATTCATGAGCACCAACCCACATGAGCTTCAAACCCCTTTGTCGAGCACCAACCCAGCACCTATTCGTGAGCACCAACCCACAGGAGCACCAACCCCTTTGCCGAGCACCAACCCAGCAAAAATTTGTGAGCACCAACCCATAAGAGCACCAACCCCTTTGCTGAGCACCAACCCAACAACAATTCATGAGCACCAACCCATAGGAGCACCAACCCCTTTGCCAAGCACTAACTCAACAACAATTCATGAGCACTAACCCACAGGAGCACCAACCCCTTTGTGTATACCACACACCTATCTCTCAATGTTGCTATCTCAACAAATGATAGATTAATACATCTCCTTCCTCTCTCTCTCACCTTTTCTCTTCTAAGCTAGATATAACAAATATAAATCATATCTCACAATTGCTCTTCTAAGCTAGATATTACAATATCAAATCAACCTCTCACTACCACATTACAAATGGATACTCAAGCCTTTATTTATAGCTTTCCAAATGACATTTGGCCTTCCCCCTTTGTGACCTTTCAATCCTCATGTAAAATGGCATCAATCTTGGATGACCCTTCATATCCAAGCATTTGAAAAGTCATGTGGTGACCCTTCATGACCAAAAACGTCTTTCCCACTTTTATCCTTGTCTTTGGTGACTTTTCATATTCCTTAAAGTGTCCCTTCATGAGATATTCACCCTTTACTCTTTTGTCTTCACTTGGTGACTCTTGGTATTCCCCAAGATGACTCTTCATGGGAAAATGCATCCCATCCTTCTTTTGTCTTTATCTTGTGACTCTTCGACTTCTCCATGGGCCCTTATTTTGTCTCATATGCAACCAAAAATATATTCGTTAATATTAAAAAATATTAACTCATATTAGCCAAGATAAATAACATTAAATGCAATGGGGTCTTTATCACCAATAATAATAAACCTTTGACATCAATGACAATATTTCCAACAATGCATGTTGGACATGTATAGGATGCTAAGAGGTTAGATATATGGTTTTCATGAGGTGGAAAGAGGTCTACAAGATAGTATGGCCATTGGCCTAGTTAGCCTAGATAGTCTTATGAGGCCTTGTGAAGGGTCAACGAGCTATTTCAAGGTGTTTGACCCTATATCTGCATGAGAGAAAGTCAAAAAAGCCTTCATGTGCTTTAGATGGTGCTTGAATGGTGCATTTTGAGCCCAAAAGGAAAGTTATCACATTATTCAACTCATGTAGACTTTGCATGGGGAGCTGAGCCTTTTTGATATGTTGGGGAAGGTTCCTCAAAAGTTTTTCCAAACATTATTTCATGGATTAAGGGATTATTCTTCATGAATGATTGCTAAGAAGGTAAGCAGGTTTTTGTGTAAAAACCCTAGTCTTAGACTAGATGTTTAATATCTTTCTTTTTGATGCTTAAGAAGCTAGTGGATGGCTAGAATGATGTTTAGATGTTGTAGAGGACTCCTCTAGGCTTCTAAGGATGAGCTTAGTTAGTCTTGACTATTTTTGGGTCCCACAAAAAAGTGCTTATTAACAGTGATTTTGATTTTGAGATAAATTTGTAAGAGTGACTAGGGTGAAAAATGGGTTTGTGATGAAGCTTATAACCTGAGTCAAACATTCATTAAAAATTTTAAGAAGATTCATTTCTCTATGTCAAATATCTAGGTCCTCAAATTTGCCTAGTCGATATGAAAGAAAGGGTGCCATGAGTGAAAAAAACCAGTCAAAATGAGAAGTGGAATTAGAAGGCCTAATCGATGAGTAGGGATGGGTCTAAGCTCTTGGAGGTGATTTATGAGATTTATGCCCTCTATCCATGTAAGTTTTATTGTTCCTAGTCACTTGGAGACAATTGAATGGTTGACTCATAGTTGACCATGATATTTTTGCTAACAAAAGGAACCTAGTTTGGATGATTGAGTTTATTTGTAGGGAAGATGGTTAGATCAAGTATTCAAAAGGATTGGAGAGTGTTGAGGACTCCTTGAAGTACTTCTATATATATTTTTAAATTTTGAATAATCTCTATTAGTCAAACATGGTTACACAAATGGATTTATGCTTCATTTGTGAGGTGTTTGTGACATGAGCTCATGGTATGGACTAGAAACCTTTTGCAGAGGTTCATGGCCAACCTTGGGATACATAAGTGATTATTAATAAAATTTTATAAATTTATATGGTTGACCATAATATATAATGGTATATATACAATACTTGTTATGCCCTTTTGTTGTGGGAATCAAGCTAGACAAGTAAGTGTTTATGAAGATATTTTTGAGGACCTTATGCAAAGGTTGTTGAGGGTCTTGGAGACCAGATTTGTTGAGGGTTTGAGTTGAGAAGGGTATAATTAGACTCAAAAAAAAAATTTATTCCATTTAACATATGTGTGAGAATTATGAGTGAATATTTGCAAGTGTGAGTGAAGGGCTTGAGAAGGGGTTATTGCTTGTGTTGGTGAGATAGCTTGATGTTGGTGGTGTGTGTGAACTTGTAGAAATGGTAGAAATGGAAAAGTGTGTTTTTTGTATGGATATTCATCATAGGTTGAAAAAAATTAGTATTCAAAAGTATTCTCTTTGTTAAGGTGTTTGAGTGGGTGCTCATTCACCTTGGTCAGAAGGACTTGACCAATCTAGGAATAGGTGTTCCTTGTGAGGTAGGTGTCTCACTAAAGGCCTATTTTTTGCTCAATCTTTATAGGATATTAGTCCATTTATTTTCAATATTTAGGGTGGGTCTTATTCCCCTTGAGGGTTTCCTATAGAATTTTGGTGTAATTATTGCATGTATGATTGTTCATTGTTACATCTTGCTTTGAGTTTGCTTATACTTCTTAAGAGATTTTGAAGAAAAGTTTTTATTGGTTTACCATTGATTCACCCCACCCCTCAATGGATTGTACCCCATAAATATCTACATAATAATCTAATATAATGTGTATACATGACATCAAAATGTAAAATAATCTGAGCATAAGTTTGTAATATATGATGTATTTCATGTCCAGCATTCACAAGGGTGTCAAGATATATATAACAATGTATGAAACAACAAATATGAGTAATAACTAAGTAGTTACCTAGGAGTATGGGGCATGATGTCCATCAAGGAACCCAATTAGGAAGGGGAGATACATGAGGTCCCTCATGGAATCTAAAATAGAGTGTATAACAAATAAAAGACAATTGTCTTCGCCATGATGCATATAATAAAGTATATACACAATACACATGAGGCATGCAAAGTAGGAAAAGGGGACACAATAAAAGGTACATGCACATGTCACTAAATTTGAGAAAACAATATATACAAAGACATGTTAAAATGTCCACATATACAAGCAACAAGTAATTTGGATTAGAGCCACACATAAGGACATGTTCAATTATCTCCATACATAATCAAGAAGGCACACATAAGGAAATGGGCACATGTCCAAAGCATACATACTATGCAAATAAGTGGCGTAGATATAAAGATCAATGGCATATTCAAATTCCTTTGAATAGAAGAAGCATAGAGATAATGAAATTTAAAATAGGAAAGCTATAAATTAAAGTATGCATGAAAATGTAATACATTTTTTTGTAAAAATTAGGATGTACATATGTTGAGTCTAAATTAGTAATAGCCACAAAAAAATTGAGTAAGAATAGCATGATCAATATCAAGATATAACAATGCTAAAGTTATGATGTAGAGTATATAAATATATAACCTAGTAATTGAAACTATGCATAGGGTGCCTTCAAGTGGGAAAATGTGTCAAATAAATAACCTATATATCAATGTATATGCCCCAAGTGGGTATATAATAGCAAATTTAGATTGGGGTAGTGGACCTGAGTCATGTCGGCAATCTTCAAGCACTTGAAAATAATAATTGAAACATGTATGTATGATAAAAACTGACTATACTAAGATAACTAGCATATATAGTGTCTGGAAAATATAAGAAATGTAAACATCGTAATGCATACAATCTATAATTTTGTGTTTTCTAAGTAAATATTTGAATGTTTTTGTTTTTTTGACATATTATATTATTTTTTTATTTTTGGGATATAAGTTATGTACAAGAAATATGAAAAAAAGTTTTTAATTTTATATGTAAAATCTCCTTAGGTGCATGATGTTCAATAGGTTTTTGATTGCCTTTCCATCAAGTGATGCTAGACAGTATACTTTTGGGCTAAGATTTTTAATGATTATGTATGGGCCAAGCTAATTTGGTTTGAATTTTTCTTTGTTCTCTTCTTTGGAATTGACATTTTTAAGGTTTTCTTTTAAAACCAAATCATTTACTTCGAATTCCTTGTTGTGGTAACAATAATTGTAGGTCTACTAGATTCATTTTTTATATGCCCTAAGATGTTTTATGACTTGAATACATGTGTGATCCAACTATTCTAATTCATGGAGACATGTTTATTTTAATTTCATCTATGATGAGCCATTTTAAGGAGACCCTTAAGGATGGGATTTCTAACTCTAGTAGGATAATTGCTTATGTGCCATATACTAGTGAATAAGGAGTAGCTCTTGTCAGTGTACAAATAATGATGTAGTAAGCCCATAATGCATAGATGAGTTGATTATGCCAATCATATCCAAATTTTTTAACTACTTTGCTAAGTATATTTTTTACTATCTTATTTCTTTCTTTTGCTTGACCATTGCCCTATGGGTAGTATGGAGTAGAGAATGTGTGCCAGATTTTAAATTTAGCACAAAATTTCTTCACTATTTTACTCTTGAAAGAAGTTCCATTATCTATGATGATGTTCACTAGGAGGCCAAATCAAGAAATGATGTTAGTCATGATATAATAGCATATGTCTTATCCCTTGTGAATTTTAGTAGAATGGCTTCTACCTATTTTATAAAGTATTTTGTATCTATGATAATGAATTTGTGACCTCCTAAAAAATTTGGATTTAGCTTATCAATTAGATTAAAACCCCATAACATGAATAGACATGGGGATACATGAGGTTATAGTTATTTTGAAGGGATATGGATTACCATGGCATTGACATTTATCACATAACTTGGCATATTCCTAGCATTCTTATTCCATGGGTTGCCAATACTAACCTTGCCTGAGTAATTTGTGTGACATTGATTTACCACTAAAATGACCACCACATTCACTATCATGCACCCATCTGATATCCAACATAGTTTCCTCATCTATCAAACATCAAAGTAAATATCCCTTAAAATATATTTTAAATAAGTCCCCACCAATAATGACATATCGGATAGAGTTTTGTTGTATTTTGTGTTTTTCATTTATTGTGAAAGTATCAGGTGTAATAGATTTATATAAAAAGTTATATATATTAGATAACCATTCAAATGTTGTTGCATTATGTGTGCTAACTAGAACCATTAGATCTATGAGGTCTGTGTGGTACATAGATAAAGATTGTAATAATTTTATAGTGAATGTATCCTAGTCTTCATCTATGTCAATGGGGATCAATGATGTTTTATTATCCATTGCATCAACACGATGATTATTTTTACATGGAATAATTTCAAAGTTTTCAAACTAAGCCTATAAACATTAAACTATATTCTTGTAGGGAATGAGGCATTCTTCTTTGGTTTGGTATATATCTATATTTTGATTAACAATTAATTGTGAATCCCCATAAAATATAATTGATTTAATATGGATATATTGAGGTACTTGAAGGCCTAAGATAAGAGCTTCATATTCTATGATGTTATTGGTACATTTATAAGTAAGTTGGTAAGTGAGGGTTACTATTTCCCCAATCGGTCGATGAAAACAATTCTAGTTCCAGCACTAGATGCACATCTAAAACTATCAAATAAAATTATCCACATATCATAAGTGGTATTATATGTTGTGAAGTCATCTCTAAAATCACCGTTAACAGAATTTGTATCCAATAATGGGGATACTACCAATTGATCTACAATTATTTGTACTTTTACTAACTTTTGTAAGATGATATTGGGGTTTAACTATGTAACATAACCCATTTTTCAATATGTCCTAATAGATGCAGTTTCAACATGAGGAACTTTAAATTATCCACTTTTTTAATGACTTGTGTCTCATTATTAATCATATAGTGTTAGATATTTTGAGTAGCAAATATAAGTACCAAATAAAGTTTTTATATTATTGGATAACTTCATTCATAATCAACAAGTGTACGACTAATGTATTAAATGGTCCACACTTTATATTGATCATCACGTTGTGTTAGGAGTGTATCAAGTACATGATCTATCATTGAGAGGTAAAGTAGAAGTGGCTTGTCAAGTGTTGGTGGTACAAAGATAGGTGGGTTTAGTAAGTAATATTTGAGTGTGTCAAATCTTTCTTAACATGTGATGTCCCAGTCAAATTTTATATCCTTTTTAAGTAATTTGGTGAATGATTGATTCTTATCTATGAGTCGTGCCACAAAGTAGTGTATTGTCTAAATCTTACCCTGGAGGGAGTGAAGTTGTTTTAAATTGGTAGGAGGAGGCATGTCCATTATTATTTTGACTTTATTGAGGTTAACCTTAATATCATATTTGGATATTATAAATCTCAAGAGTTTACTTGATGAAACAACAAATATGCATTTCTTGGGATTGAGTCATACATTATATTTTCTTAGTCTCTCAAAAACTTCTCATAATTTTATTGCATAGTGTTGTCATTATTTTGACTTTGAGAGTAAATCATCGACATAATATTTGATTATTTTATGAATGAGATCATAAAAGATATGTGTCATTATTCACTGATATATTGTGCCTATGTTTTTTAATCTAAAAGGCATGAATATATAACATAAAGTTCCCCATGGTGTGGTAAAAGAAGTTTTTTCTTAATTTTCTTTGGCAATCTTAATTTGATTGTAACTAGCAAATCCATAGATAAAGGAGAGCATTTCATATCCTGATATGGAGTTGACTATCATATCAATGTTGGGTAGAGTAAATTCATCTTTAGGACATGATTTGTTTAGGTCACTAAAATTACAATATTGAATTTGGTTGTTAGGTTTTATAACAAGGACAATATTAGCAACCCATTGGGGATGTGTAACTAGTCAAATGAAATCGACATCCAAATCCATTAGATATCATCTTTGACTAAAACAAAAACTTTATGGTGCCTTTTTTGAAAAAACATTTAACTATCTTAGAATCAAGATAGAGTGTAATCCCATGTATTATGATTGAGGGGTCAATTCCAAGCGTATCAGAATAAGCCCAGTTGAATACTTCAAAAAAATATTTTAAAATATGATGATTTTTGTCTCTTCTTATTTATGTAAGTTAGTAGACAATAGTATGATATAATGATCAGTACTTGTGTCATAATTAAATTTGAATATCTCTTCATTAAGTAATGTATATTGATCTATAGTGTATGGTGTTATAGGTAAAGTATCATATGTGTTAATTAAAATATCATTTAAATCATCTGAATTCTCACCAAAGTATGCCTAGGCATTTATGAAATGAGGAAACTTGATCTTTTGATATAAGAGAGGGAGATCTTTGTATGACCCTATGAATTCTAAGAGAGCCTTGTCATTAGCAAATTCATCTAAAGTAGGTAGATCCGAAGAAGTTGTATCATCAATAAGATCAGGGTAAACAAATAAGAGTGTAGAAACATGGTTTACCATATTGTCTGCTCATTTAATAGGTGGGCAAAAAATAATATGCTAGGAAGTATGGTGAGAGGACTTGGCATTGGATGTGTTATATTTATATCCAAGTCCTTGTCTACCCTATTTATTATATGCTTCAGTGGGATGGTGGACAGTCATCTAAGAGCATAGATATAGTAGTAGAGGTCGGATGGTGGATAGATGTGTGTGATTGAGAAGTATGAGGGATAAGTGAGACCACTAATGTTCCCTTAGGTCTAAGATTGATAGGTAAGGAATCAAAGTGAACCAAAGAGCAAAAAGCATCCAAGGGAGACTTATTACTTTTAGGTAATGAAGTTGTTATCTTATTTGATGTATTCTCTATATGTTTAAATATTTGTGTCTTAATCAAATTCCACACAAGAGAAAGATAACATGATAAAGAAATAATGAAACATTACATTGCAAATTTTAATTGATATAAAGCATCATGTATACATGTGTTTATGTATTTTAAGAGTTCATTCCAAATTAAATGGAACAAGCATGCAAATAAAATTATTAAACTTTGAAACAAAAAGTGATGCACTTCTTCTATCATTATTATCATGATTATATCAAATAAAATAAGAAAATGTATGGATCTAAAATTTGAATGTTGGAAACATAAACCCTAGGGTTATCTATGGTTAGGGTTTGTGTAATATTTGAAGTAAGTCAGGTTCACCAAATGTTTTAACCTTTTAAGACTTACTAAGTATAAATCCTATGTTGTTAAAGAGATAAGTATATTAAATCAAGATAATAATATAGTATAAATATAACCACTAATTTATTATAAAATTGATTAACTTTGACCTTTCTAAAAATAGTATAAATAGTCCAAATAATAACTTAGATATAAAATGATTGAGATGAATGATTTGGAAGCTAAAAACTAAGGCATAGGTTGGTATAAGTTTTACAAATAGGATCTTGGTATCAGAGCCCCTCCTGGATAGTAGCACCCTAATTGGATAGTAGTGTCATTATTGGATATGTGGTGGTATTATCCCTATTTTTCCATAGTGTCCTCTATGTAGGACTTTCCTGAGCTTCTAGGTGCACCTGTATCTAAATCTATGAGGTCTATTTTTATGTGCATGATTTATGAAACCATGTATATTTCCTATTTTGACTGAATTTGTGAGCAAACCCTAATCCTCCATGTTTATAGGGCATCTATTTGATATAAGATAAAAAGTGTGTTTGTTAATGGGGTAGGCTGGACATTGTCAACACCCCATTGTGATGAGATTTTCCTACATACCAATACTCTAAGGAGGGATCAAGCCCAATGTAATTCTCCCTACCTAAGTGCTAGTGCAAGTGTAAGTGAAGCTATTATGATAGTTGACTTGATTTTTTTAAATGTGCTTGAGACTATAAATATGGGTAATATGAGCTTAGGAGTGTTATAGATGGTAGTATGCATAATTAGGGTAGAATAGCGATTGATAACCTTAATTGTGCATAATTTATTCTAATTTTGCATATGATTTCCATCTAGTGGTTAGAGGGATAAAATTTATGTATATATATTGTTATGTTACTTGTGTGGGTGTTAGAAGAGGTCTAGGCTGACCCTATGGGGGTTTATATTTGGAAAGATATCAATTTGTGAAAAAGAGAGGGAAAGGACATTACATCATTATTCGAACATTAGTGCCATGTGGTGTTATCATCCTTATTATGGCGCTAGTGGCCAAGTGGTATAAAATTAGGCACAAAGGACTAGGATGCAAGAATGAGGGGTTGGGACTGCTTTAGGGATGACTAGGCACACTTGTGGCCCATGCAAAGGTTAGATAAGTGTGAAAATAAGCTCTAGGATAGGTCTAGGGCTAATCTAGGGATAGGCAGTCTCAAGTAGCACTATCATCACTCAAATACTAGTTTTAGGTGATTACACATACAAATTATGTATGAAACATGGAAAATACCAAATACTTCAATTCTTTTAAAAGAGATCCATTTTTCAAAATAGCCTAAGTATGAAGATATAAATATTACTACTAATATTGATGAGATGTATTACCAACATCTCTAGTTTGATATGAATAATTAGGATACAACTTATAGCACCGCATTTATCCAATAGTTACAACATACTATATATGAACTAATATACTCTATGTCGATGCTAGAATCATGAGGATACATCCATTTACCTATCATATTTGGTCCCCCACAATCTTATGGATATTATATCAAAATCCACATTCAACATTAAAACTTGGATTGCATTGGCTAATCGATTGGAATGCAAAGCTACATATTACAAACATGTGCATCACCTTTCCTACTATGGGTAGGGAGATTTACATACAACATGATGGATATGGTATTTTGCCTACACCATTAGCTTCTAGTAAACCACTACACAAAAACATTGAGGAAGTAGTGATTCATTGTATAAGTAAAGATTGAGAAACATCTCAAGTGATCCTACACCTTTTGATGATGAGGACTTATTCGATAAGCCTCCTCCACATATTCCAAAAATATAAAAATCAAAAATTAAAAACCATTCTTAGCATTTACATGTTCTATTAGCTCCTTCACATCTATGTTGTTAGTTCCATGTTAGTGGATAGCATATTATTTATTTTTATATACATGTGTTTCACACATCTATTGAGTGTTATACAGGCATACATAGATACATGATCTATGCACTTTCAAATGTTGGGCATTCCCTCTACTCATGTCATGTATACATTGGGTACATCCACTTTTTGATCATGATACATCCAAGCTATATTATTCTATGATCACTTTAAATTATCATGTTTGAGTTTATATACTTACACATGAATTTATCCATTCTTATATCTTTTGTAGTTTACTTGATATGTTATACATTTGAATTTAGATCTAATAATTGTGTTTTTTTTCATTTTTTATCATAACATGTTGGCATTCCTCCTCCCTCTGCATACTCTATAGTTACATGTATGTAGTAAATAAAGAGGAGCGTCCCACCTGTGTTCTCACATGTAATTTATGGTTTATTTATCCTTTGGAAAGCTTATGAAAGAGTATTTACTACACAATCAAAGTGGTGTTTACTTTATGCCCTGGTTCTATATGCACTATAACAACAAAATGTGACTTCAACATTAATCTCGATAGTCTCTATAGACCAGGTGACATCCAAGTTTTGTGGTAAGAATAAGTCACTATGTGCATTGATATTTCCATGTGATCTTTATGGGTATTAGTTTTAAATCCCAACTCACCTCTCCACAAATTACTAACCCAGTAGCTCTTTCTTCAATAATGCCCAATTATTTCATTTATAGTCTCTTCTATAGATCAAGCTTCAACCACTTCCCACAAAGGTGCCACAATTTCATAATAATAATTTTGAGGTTTAGATTTTAGTTAGATCTTAAAAGCTTTTATAATAAGTCAATCATTTAGTGCCATGCTAATTATTATTTGTTTGGTTAAGTTGATTAACATTGAGTCACTATGTCTGGTCATAGTATATTCAAATTATAAGTTTTAGAGTCAAAAATTCAGTCTATATATTTATTGTTAGAAATTAATTAAAATTTACTTTCTAGCTAATGAGTTTTAGTAGTCATATGGATTATATTAGAGGAATGATGTGTGTCAATCCAAGTCTTATATTCATTTTTTATGATGACATAGTCCATAGTTTTAAATGTTTTGTAAAAATGTCAATAAAACTATTGTATGTCAAGAGTTGTTTTTATGTTAAAAATAGTCAAAAAATCTCTTGTATGGATGCAATATCAGGTGACCCCGACATCTAGGGGTGGGGGTGGATTTCATTCAAAGCATCATGAAATTTAGCTTCATGACTTCATCAGCTGAGTAAGCAGTGTCTTCTATTAGAGGAAGGATGAAATGGAGGTTGGAGGTTCTAGAGCCTCTTGTCAATCACCAATGACAAGGCCTCAAAATATTTGGTGACATATGTAATGTGGTGTGGTTTTTATAGTTTATGTTCTATGTTTGAATAATAACATAAGTACATGCGTGTTCAAGTAATGTAATTTGTGTGCAATTCCAAAACATAATTCCCTAATTTGAGAACATAGTGAAAAGACAAAAGCACCAATATAAGTTAGTTCATGGATCTTGAAAATGTTTGTGGTATATCCAGAAAAACCATCAGAGGTGAACTTTTGATGGGTTATGTTCATGTCAAGATTTGTGATAAACTTATTTAAAACCATGGAAGGAATGACCCTTTCTTTGTATCAAGGTCATGAGTTGAATAGGGCATGCCATAGGGGTGAGCATACTGCAAGTGAGAGTGTGAATGTTTTTGCACCATGTAAAAAGTAAAGGAGCGAATGTTAAGAATTAGTTTATTATATTACATTTTATATTGGCTATTTATCGAGAGGTAAATAGTATATTATTGAGTTCATTATTATTTGGTTATTCAAATATATTTTGGTAACAATATATTCATTTATAGTCAATTTTTTAGTGTGATTTATTATAGGGTTGTGAGATATAATGGTGGAAATATGATCTCCCCAATTATAGAAAAAAGTTTTCCTATATAACTTTGTAATCATTCATATGAATATATTATTAGAGTGTAATATAATATTATTATCAATGTGTTTAAATATCTCTATGTATTTAGATCTATGAATTAACATTATTTTCTATATTATATTTGTGCAGACTCTGATAAACCCCATTATTAAAAACATGTTCTCCACACTGTCACAGTTTGCAAATTGGCCAAATTACATAGTTTGTGAATTGACCAAATTGCATAGTTATATGATTTAGATACACATTTGTGGAAGAATTATATACATTGGTACCATTTTTATACCCAATTTTCAGCATGAGACATACATAAGGTTCATATTTTATACACTTCTACAAACTTTAGATCATCAAGTTGGACTGTTATAAACTATTAATGAGCCAATCTACAATAGTGATCCAATTCACTTTTTGGTATGGTTGAGGTGATTAAATCACTCAATCTTGTCAATTTTATAGGTTGGACTTGATTTCATCATCCAACCTTGCCAAATTTATAGTGTGAGTTGACTTGGTTCATGTTAGTATAGGTTTCTATTCTACTTAATGTTTTTTCCCTACACATATTTAGTTAGCTCACTTAGATGTCTTTTTAAGTCATTGTGAAATATAATACCACATTCATGAGGAAGCAGGAACATGTCTATCTTTCACCTATATAATTTACCTTCCTAAAGCTTTTATGGCCAATGATGTTAATGTTAATATTGTAATCTTTCACTTGTTGAACAATTATTTCTTCTTATCTCATGTTTTATTTTGATAATACACACAGGTAATTTATTTATGCATTTTAATCTATCTAATATATCCTTAGCTATGGCCCACTCTGATAATTCACTCACACTCACCAGGTTATGAGTATGATTGGGTTGCACGGTTGAGCTAATCTCAACTGTCAAGTGACAAATCACCTTTTCTCCAAGGTTGGGTGCATGTGTCCTCCAATATTTTTATATTTATGCACTTTCTAGATTTATATGTGTCCTAATATTATATATATTGGTTCATAATGATACATCTTTTCAAATAAAATTTCCAAAAAGGCAAGGTAGTTGCATCGATACACATGTGTACTCCAAAATATTGCTCTACTTTCAAATTATTTCAATGATTTTGATTTCAAATTATATGCATTGATTATACACTCAAACATTCTCTTGGCAATAGTTCATTCAAAAACAAATCCTTAAGTTGCAATCACACACCCAAGTATGCATTTATTTTCCTTTAAACTAGCATTTCACTACTAGATTAAAAGGGGGGAATATAAACACTATTTCTAAATTATATGGCACCTCAATCTTGTACACTTGGTAAATATAAACCTTGGTAGTTCCTATCTATTTTAGACCTTTTCTCATTGCTAAAAGGCTCACATATTCTATCTTTCTATGCTCATTTCTTATTTATTATTCTGACCAATGTTATTTTGATAACCCAAGCCTTCTATCTTGCCTAGAATGTTGTAAACTTTCTTATCATCTATCTTTACAAGTTTGGGACATGTACATGCTTTCTAGATTATTAGACACTTTCATCCCAATCAAACACTTACATAAACACAAGTGTCTTATTCCAATACAAGTGTCAAGTGCCCTAAAGTCATCAAATTTACAAATGAAACATATCTTTATGTTTTTCCTAAGTGATTTATTGTAAGATATTTCTTGATAGGATTTGTATATATGCATGATATATCCTCATTATAAACCTCACCTAGAAACTTTATACCTTTAACAAGGTAAAGTACCAAAAACATTCAATCAAACATTCAAGTGAGAAAAGCTTCATAATTTCTCCTAATTCCTTATCAGTTATAGGGACAACACATCTATAAGTCTAAAGTACTAAAGGAGCATGTCATGAGTCATATTTTCTAAGTTATAACTTAGGTCATTATTATACTTATTTTCCATATATTTCACCCTTGTGCACCCAAAATCCAACACATTATGGGATAACTACATTATTCTAAGGCCCTCTTTGGAGTAATGGCTATGTAGGTAACACCCACTGATAAAGGGGTCTTTGGGGTTAGCTCAATACTATGAGCCCACTAACCCATTTTTTCTAAGGTCACTATGAAGATGAAGAGTTAGGGTTTTGATGATTCAAAAAGAGTGATAATCCATGAGCCATATCTAAATACACCAAAGCAAATGTGACACAGGACCTAAAACATTGTAGGTAATCACATATAGATTCAACAAGTATTTCATACTGGATAACTGCTTCTAAATCAAATAGAAACATCGATGCAACTGTCCCAAGTTGATGTAAGTATTTGAGGTCATAAAGGTCAAATTTATAAAATCTAATAAGTAATCTAAAATCCATATCCAGTTTAAATATTTCTAACCTATTCCACATCAGATATACATGTTCACTATAGCATAGATAATCACCATTTTTTTCATTTATTTTAACAGCAATCATTAGTTTTACTTAGTATTTTAGCATATCTCAATATTTAAATTTAAAATATTGTTTATCCGAGTTTGTAATTAATTGACCTATTATATATTTATTTATCACCCATATGTTTATCCATTTATATATTCTTAACCCTAACCCCACTCCTAAATTTAGGTTTAAAATAAATGGAATCAAGCCACACTAGTTCTTCCACCTAGCATGATTATGAAATTGTGTTCCTTCACTAGCATGCAACTAGTAATTTGGATTTGATACTAAACAATGTTTTCTCTTGACTTGATTTGGAATGCTCAAAACTTGGCTTATGATTGTTCCTAGTGATTGATATTGAATTTGGGAATAATATGGTAGATTTTTTTAACATGAAGTAATGACTAAGTTTTTAATAGATAGTGTCAAGCTCTAAGGAGATCATGTGTCAAATAACCTTTTGATTTGTATTTATAACAGTCCAATTGAATAATTTCCTTTAGTAAATTTATAAAATTTGTTAGATGACCCATATGGATATTTTGAATTTCTAAAAGTAGTCATTAAATGATGTGAGGATAAGGTCGTAATAAGCTATAAACCTATCTACAAAACACTGAATTATCCAAAAAAAGAAAGAATAATTGGCCTGAGGCTAGGAAAAATCTAAGAGTGATATAAAGTGGTTTGAACAATGACCTAAGAATTACTATATAATAGTGATGACAAATAGAGGGGTCAAGCTTGTATATAGATAAATGGCTAGAGGAATGGAAAATAAGAGTCATATATGTGAGTATAAGTCAAGTGGTTTAATATATGTCAATAATTAACACTGACAAGTACCTATAACTAGATTTAGGTATCTACAATTTACCTCCCTCTTTATTCTAGTAATGAAATTCCTAGAGTAAAGGAGAGAGATATACATAAGTGTATACAACACACTTTGTCTTTTAATAAGAAACTCCAATTATTTAGGACACTCAATTGATAAACCCTATAATAACACATGAAGTAGTCAATGTCCATATTTGAAATTTAAAAATTTGAAGTTTGAAATTTAAAATTAAAATGAGAGAAAGGAAGGAGCACACTTGTAGGGATATGAGACCATGTTTCCCTATAAATTGTAAAAGATGATGCTTCCCTATTGAAGCATTGGTGAAATGCACCCCCTTATCAAAGCACTTGGAGAGATGGTTCCTCATGTTGAACCATTGGTAAATTGAGAGTGATCAAGTCCAAATTTTGAATAAATAATCAAGCCCTTAAGTTAGATATATGCATGCTCCAACTCTCATGAATGGGGATAAGTACCCAATGTAATAACCCAAAAATAGAAGTGATACTAAGGTCATTTAGTGTCACTAGACTTGAACATAGTAATAGAAGGTAGAACCACATAATGGGTTTGTCAAAATTAATGCCAAGGTTATTGAGTGTCTCTAAACTCAAACATAAATTACATGTACTAGAATGAATCACATCATTGCAGGTAGTTTTAGATTTTATTTGAATGATCGATAGAAAATGAAGAATATTCATGCCCCCATCATAATCATAGTTCCAATAAATTTAAAGTTAAATAACCACCATTTTCCATTGAATCTAGAAAATTTATAGTAGTTCATATGCACTTGAAATAATATCATGTCTTTTAAATTTTAAAAATGCATATGTGTGCATGAACTAGCATCATGCCCCCTAAATCTATGCAAAATGATATAGAATGCCATGCATCTATATATTCAATTATAATTATATGTGAAACTTGTAATTCTTGCTCCTATAATTATTTTGCATATGCCCATGTACATGCATCCAAGTGTGTATGAATATGTACTCAAGTCCCTATAAAGTGAGTTCTTATGCAATTCATATGCCCCCATAATGTATATCAATGTGCCAATATTTTTCATATATATAATGTGTGAATCACTCTTAAATTTTTGAAACATGTATTCTATCATAAAATATGATTTTTTTGGTCATAAAGGTTTGAATCTCTAAGACATACCCATTATAATGCCCAAATTTTGATATGAGGGATGTAGCTCGCAAGTCACTCATCTCAAATGAAGAGTTAATTATATCATGTGATAAATATATAATCATGTATCATCATTTCAACATGTGGAGAGTATGTTATCATATCATAGTGTATATCATCAATTCATGTATGAAAACATATGTAATGTGAGGCATACAAGTGTCATGTCTAAATAAATATATCAATAAGGCACACAATAAATTAATCATCTTTGAATAATAATACACAACAAAGTATATGGATTACAGCACCACTAATCAAGCACAACACACAATATCTCACATAAGCCCAAGGGGCATATACAAGGGACACAAACATGGCACAAAAAATAAGGCCAATGGACACAAACAAAGGATATAAATATTTCAAAAATAAGGGACTTAAATATGTTACACACGCAAGGCTAAGTGGCCACACACAATAAATAAGCAATGTCTATCTTATCACATATGAAAGTTACAACATCGAATTAGCATTGAATAAGTGAAAACTAATCTAGACCATCCATATATGTATCAATATCACATCATATCAAAGTAGAATTTCCATGTAGCATAATTTAATATATGAATAACTATAAATACACTTGTAATATATGTAGCTCAACATGGTAAAGAGGTCATAAATAGATATAACTTATGATAATGTAACCTATAGAATAAGATTTCCCCAGCATTAGCATGGCCATTAGGTATAAAGGAGTCCAATATATAGGTATCCATGTATAATATGTATGTCTAACATCACACTCATAGACCTCATGAAATGCATGTGTATGAAAAACAATGTGTAATCTACCAAACATGTGATAAATAACACATGCAAAGAAGTAAACTAGAAACTCATGTCCTATTCAAGTCTTATTTTTTTACTTTTGAGAATATTTTGAATGTTTTTGTATTTTTGAAATATTTGAATTTTTCTATATTTTTAAAATATTTAATTTTTTATATATTTTTGAAATAATTGAAAATGTTCAAAATGCAAAACAAGCTAGCCAATGATCCCATCAATGGAAGAACCATAGTGAGTGTCAGTATCATAGAATGAGAGAATGACTTTCCATGAATAAAAAGTGGCATATGTAGATGAATAAAAAATTGAAAAGGAATTGTGTGTTTTAATGTAATTGTCATGATCATTACTCACATAATCTTGTGTAGGATGTGTAACTCTAGAGAGCACAGGACTTGGTGGGGTCCAATGTATATTAGGAAAAGGTCTCGCTACCTGTGTTCATTGTAGAACACATTGAATTGTCATTGGTCCTACCCTAGGATGCACTATAGAATATGAAGATCTATATAAACTATGAATAACTCTTTGATGTGAAGCTTATTTTCTAGGAGGGTGTACTACTCTCCTTAGAATTAACAATATAGAAACATCTTTCATAGGTGCAACAATTGTCTCTGGATTATGCTCCTAAAGAGGTGTTGTTGTCACCAAATCTTACACCCTAGAAGAATTTTTTCAAGCTTCTTACAAATCTAAGCAACATGGGAAGTTTTTCAGGTATGTGGGTGTACCTATATTGGAAATGAGCCTCTAGATTCAAGGACTAGCTCCCTTGAGTGTATCTTGAATTCTCTTATCTATATCGACTGATTACTTATGGGGAAAAGCGTTATAGAATGCATGAATTGAACCTAGTCTAAAGGAGGTGATGTACCAAATATTCAAAGATCCACTCTCAATATTGAACTCATTAACACACTAATAGATTATGAATAGAATTAATGCAATGTATATAGTGGTTTTCAAGTAATAGTGTTTCACCTAGAGGTCAATTTGATGAACTTAAGCTGAAGGGAAATGAGGGTAAGGCTTGATTGAAAGAACTTACAGTCAACTATCCACTCTATATCTGAGATATCAACCTTAAGACACTCTAGATGACCTAAAACAAAAGTTTATTAGAATTTAGGTTAAACTTGGACCTGTAAAGGGAAGATGACAACCACTTTTACATATCAAACAAATATAAAACACTAAGCATAGATTAGTAAACAACTAAAAAATGATCTATTTATTAATCCAAGAGGTATAGAATATAATTTATAGTAGAATTTAGTCATACCATCCTG
Source organism: Torreya grandis (assembly GCA_037957365.1). Taxonomy (NCBI): domain Eukaryota; kingdom Viridiplantae; phylum Streptophyta; class Pinopsida; order Cupressales; family Taxaceae; genus Torreya; species Torreya grandis. The sequence continues at coordinate 1,125,896 of JARHVA010001889.1, forward strand.
AAGGATGCTTAATAATAGCTCAAAGGCTATATTTATATAAAAAGAGACTAAGAGAAAGGGATTTTGGCATTGAAAAAGCAATCAAATGAGCACAACTCCATTTGAATCATGGTTACAACTACCTCTACATATATGCTCATTCAAGCTTCCTGATTGATCTAAGTGACTTCAACCTATTGTACAGTTACATTGTTCCTTCATTGATGCTCCCTACCGGTTGTCATAGTGGGATCAAGTTCTTTTGAGCTGGGTTCTGGCATGAATGTAGTTACAACCATCAGACTAATTTATTAGAGCTTTGTCATCTTGCTAATTGCTCTTCACTAGTTTGCCATGGCATGCAATAGTGGAGAGAAGGCTCTATTTCTTGTAGTTGGTCCTTGAGATGAAACCATTGAAGTCTATGTGTCCTCCTTGGTGGTATCCTTCAAAATGTTGGCTCTAGTTCAAATTAGACCATTCTTGAACTTAGCTTCATGATTTTTTATTTACCTTGACCCATCAAAAATTAGTTTTTCAACCTTTGTCTAAGTCACTTGGGATCACCTTCATTTGATTGGCTATCAAAAATTGACTTAGATCATTCATCTTTTGAATCATCTTGCTCTATTGATCTTCCTGATGCAAACAAATGTAATCCATATATCTTCTACCAAGACTCATGTGCTTGTGAAACTTGTCACTTATGCATTTTTACTTAGGGTTTGCTGACCTCTTTGGCCCTCACTCATCATTGATCTTAATTTTCATGATTAAATGTGCTTCATCGATCTTATATCAGCTTGAACATGCTCATACCACTTATTAATTCCATTTTAATCTTAGGGTTTTGTTGTCAATATACTACTTTACATGTTTATGCCACATGTGGCCTCTTAATCTCTTTGACCCTTTGAATCATTTTGCACCGTTGATATCCCTTCATATGAATGAACACCAATCATTAGATCTACTTGCATTTTGAAAAAAATGGATATTTATCATGTTTTAAATTTGACATCCATGCGACCATCATTTAATGTCTGTGAGACCATCATTAACATCCATGTGATCATCAAATTTAAGACCCTAATGGTTTTTTCTATAGCTTAAAGTTGATGTCTACATGAATATCTCCCATTATTTAACCAACTTTGAAAGCTTGGATTTGGAAGCTAAAAGGTCATGGAGGTACAAAATTTGTAAGACATGTTTTTGATACTAAAAGGATTGTGCCCACTTGATTTATTTGCTCTGGGAGATTTCTAAGTGTGTTTACAAAGTGTTAAAGTGATTTGACCTATGTGTTTTGCATGATGTCTGCATACCTACCATTGATCATTTGAATCTGAATGGTTACTTATCGAGGCTTGAATTTAACACTTGTACGAGCGTCTTGATCTGCATGACCAAATTTAAAACTCTATAACTTGAGATAAAAAGCTTACATGGACATAAAACTTATAGAGCACATTCTTGACATGAATAACTCTATGAAATTACATCCTTTTATATTTTAAGGCTTTCTAAAGTGCATTTATTAAATACACAAACAAGATGAATAGTTTGGTTCTTCATGACATCCTTATCATAGTCTGGTCCTTAAACTTGCCCAAGTCATTTTGATTCAATCATGTAATATCTTGATAATTTTTTTAGGTTTTGTCAGTTTGTTCCATGTCCCTATGAGCTTATGAACACTATGAGATCATGCCTAGATCAATTTTGAGGGCATGGACAAACAAATTCTTTGAAACCATTAAATTACATTAGAGATTTACATTAGGCATATTATCTTTGACCTTTTATTTTGAAAATTTTCTTTGAAATAATTATGTCTACGGGCCTTTTGATAAGGACCTTTTGTTTCAAGCATTTTGTCTAGCTAAAATGTGTCTTCAGAAAGATTGTCTCAAACATTTTTTCCAAAATAAATATGTCCTTATGGAAATTGTCTCAGACAATTCTCTCAAAAGATTTGTCCTTAGTCTTTTGCCTTTAGGACAATTTCCCTAAGAGAATTATGCCTTTTAATTTTGTCAAAACTTTTGTTGTGTACATTTTGTCTAAAAGAAATATACCTTTAACATTTTTTCCAAACACTTTCCTAGAACAATTAATCTTTGGAATTTTTACAAAGATATTTCCTTTGGGCTTTTTTCAAAGACACGAAACCCAAATGCCCGAGAATAATTCTATCACTTATCCAAAAGTTCAAATATTTTTTAAGTGTAAACTAGGCTTTTATAGACTTGTTCTTTCAACTGATCGAACACCATGAAAACTTGCCACTTGTATATATGACCCTAAAATGACACCAAATAACACAAGGATTAAACTACACTATGATCAAAGCTAGAATGGCATGTGAAATGGCATAAAATGAGATAAAACATACCCTATCACATTATGAAAATCCCCTATACAAGATTCTAACTATAGGGGGTTGACCCATTTTGGCCTAAGGTAAAAAATGGTCAATAGGTGTAATAGTCAATTATGGTGGTGGTGGGGGATGATGAAATACCACTGATTCCAGAGTGTATTGGTATCAAATACCTAAAACTATGATCACCTAATTAAAATGTATATATTTGAGACATAGATGTACTATGGATGGATTTACATAGAGATTCTATATCAAAGGGCATCCTAATAACATGTTGAAGACCCTTGTGCTTGGTAATACTAAGAATGGAGTAGTCATTGTCATTGAACTAACCTGAAGAGGTGCCTCTATATGCCCAAGATAATTTTATATGTCCTTCAAATTATTTAACTACTTTTGATGTATCTTTTAAACCATGATCTATGTACCTAAGAGTGAGAATAAGTGGCAGTTTACATGCATTTTCACTTGACTTAATTCTAGTCATGACACTATGTATGGGTTGTTTGTTAATATAAGCTCAAATAAAAAGTGCATGTCTATTTGAATCATCATAAACAATCTCACTATCATCAAATGTGATCACATAACATTAAGTTAATGCATCTGTAAGTGTACTAATAATACCATCTATTTGATGTCCATATGTCAGAGGAGGAGGATGCCCATTGTATGTATGATGTACTTCTGAATTATCCCTAGTTTTTGTTGTTCCATGGTTTGGAAATGGATAATTAAATTTTTTAACTTTACATTTTAATTTTGTTGTGGTCTATCCTCCTTTATGTGTGTGCTTAACTCAATAGTATTAACATCAATAAGATATTGCATCTTATGCCTTAACTTGTAACACTTGTTTGTACTATGTCCAACACCTCTATGATAGACAAAATATGCATTGTTGTCAAATCTATTATGTTGAGGCTTAATCACATCAACCTTCAATGGTGGAGGAAGAGATATAAAATTTCACTCAAGTAAATTTTGTAGAAATATATGAGGAGATGATGGTAATCATGAAAATTGCCTCCTTGGGGGAGTTGTCAAATGAAGATTATTCATTAGCTATGATATTGTATCAACTACTACTTTTGATTCATTCTTGATTTCATTAAATTTGACCTTATAGTCTGGTTTATTTTGAAACATAGTATTTGAAGTAATTCAAGCATTTGGTACATACTTGAATTCATTCAAAGGTATGATCTTGACTTCTTATTCTTTCATTGTATGGCATAACTAATGGAAGTTTTAAATTTGTCAAACATGATAAACTCATGTAGTGGTGCTAGCAAACTTTGTGTGAAGATGTATTGTAACTCATTATCTACCATATTATCAGACATCTTAGCTAAAATAGTTTTTTATCAGGGAATATATTCATTAATTGGCTCATTGTATCCTTACTTGAGTTTATAAATTTGCATATAAGATAGTTTTTCACTAAATTTAATAGAGAAGTGTGATAGAAATTAATATGCCAAAGAGTTGAATGTTTTTAGTGATTGGAGTGAAAGATCATAGAACCATCATAAAGCATACTATTTGAGGATCTGTAGAAACAAATTGATTAATAATTTGTCATTGTATGCAAAATCTAAGCATGTTTCATGAAATGATTGAAGATGTTGTTTGAGATCACCTTTATCTTCATAGAGTGGAATCTTATGAGCTACAAAGCCTACTAGAAACATGTAAGATGTTATCTCATTTTAAAAATGAATATGAAGTAATGAATCCATTGAATGACTAGATATAGAGACACTTTTCTCTAATTAAAACACCTTAACATATAGGGTCATAATAGGCTACTCAAAAGAACGTACACTAGATGAGGTTCTTGGTGGATTGTGCATAGTAATTGTTAGCAACCCAAGTTGCACCCTATGAAGTAGATTGTTAGTTCTCTTTCAAACTTGGACTAACATTAGATTGGTTTTAAGGTTATGGGCTACCTATAACTAGACCAAAATTATAGATTATGGGGCTAGATCCTTTGATATATCAATTTGAACCCTTCTCCTAAAATCTATTTTGTTTTGGGGGTGAAAAGAGTTAGAAAGATAACTGAAAGGGAAAGCTTATACTAGTGATGGTGATGCAGCTATTCTTGAATGATCCTCTCTTAACCTTATACTTTAGCACACTTATGAATCAAAAGGGAACAGCTTGTCAATAATACTTTCCTAAAACAATCCTAAACATGATTATTTCAAATGAAGCTTAGATATAAGATCTGTAACTTGAAGGTAAGGGAATGGAGGTCTATAAATACACTGCACAATAATTCACTCTTCAACACAATTCTATCTCTTAACACTTCATGTGACCTATAGAGGATGACAACATAGAATTATGCAAAGGATAATACAAAAAAAAGAAGATAAATATCATACTTATCTGTAAATCAAAAATCAAGAAACACACAAACACCATAAAGAAGTCTGTAATAATCTTTTCTTATTAACTTAAGGTGCAAGTTATAATTTCAGAATAGTTTTTGTATACCAGCCTGAGGGATCCCAAAAATAAGCCATAAGGATTCAATATATATAAAACGAGGTCAAAAAAATGATCATTTCATAGAGGAAAAGATAAAAATATTTATCCATCATTAACTCAAGTATCACTTCAATTACAAATAGCTACAAACAATCCTCAAGAGGTCTCTCCATGATTGATGCTCTTGCATGGCCTTATGCATTGAGATGATGTAGTTAAAGATTTATTTGACTAATTTAATCTCATATTTAAGCATGCTACACCTCTATATTGTTAAAAAAATCTTGTACTTTTCCACTTAAGAGTCAGTTATGCATGTGATTGCTCTCAAGGATCAGTTATGCATGTAATTGCCACTTAAGACAAGTTATGCATGGAATTGTCACTTAAATACCAATTATGTATTGTGATTAATATTAAGGATCAGTTAAATATGGATTTCCACCCTACATTAACTCGCTTCATTAGTTATTTACATCATTCTCAACTTTACTTGATTGACCAAGTAGGTCTACTAGGCTAATTAGGCCTTTGTATCTTAACTGCTAGTGTTTGATGGTCATAAAAGCTTGCATGAAACCTTAAAAACCTATGAATAAGTTAATTTTAGGCCTTAATAAATTATTCACACCATGAAATAGGTATCTTTGAGAAATAAACACCTACAAACTTATCAAATTAGATGACTATGTCACCTTATCCTTCACTCCTACAGACTAGATGATTAGAATGAACTCATAGGGGCACTTGTAGGCATGGTTTTGATCATTTGATGACTTGATGAGATATAAAAAGTGTCAATATTCACTCTCCAATGATTGGTACTTTATTAAACTACATTTTACCTCTATTTCTACACTTTTTCATCTCAAACCCCTATTTTTTGTTAGGTCCATACACCATCCGTATAATAAAATGTCATGGGCATGAACCTTTCTAAGTTTGCTACATGATTCAAGTGGTATTTAGGTGATTTAAATCTATTTAGATTCCTTTTCCCTAAATTCTTCTTAATTAGGTCTATAGTAGGGCTTAGGGAGGGTTTAAGAGTACTTGGGACTCTTAATGATGATTCATAAAGTTTGGGCATTAAATGTCTAAACCAATGCCATGAAACACTAATATACTAGGGCCTCTACATCTCCCAAAGTTCCCAACCTCCCATGATAAATATTTGTACCATGGTGAGCATGTGAATTCACCTTTCAAAGAAGAAAATAGGTTTTCTAAGCATGTTTGATGTTTTAAGTCCTAAAAGACTAGTCATAAAGCTTCTCCTACAACTCATGTCAGTCACACATCCTTAAAACAACTTAATGATAACATTCATGAAGATTTTAAGTGCACTCATGACCTTACTTTTCTTTATGTTTCCATACTTGATGGCATTATTCAATGATGTTAATAGGCAAGCACATGTGTATGTAGGATTTATCAGGATTTTGGCCATATGATGAGTTGAAAATATCTTACTTTTCTCTAACAATAATAACACCCCTGAGGTATTTGGACCAATAGCATTGGCTTGAATGAGCCATTCACCCTCTACTTGCATGCATACATCCCCTTATTTAAACATTTAGTCTTATATACCTATATAAGTAGTCACAAAGACCCCTGTAGATGGTTCTTGCTAGTTTATTTAGAGAATTTAAGTCCCACTCTTCCTTTTGTATCTCATTATATATACAAACACCAAACATTTCCTTGCTTATAGGCTCAAAATAGCCTTTTGAGGCCTAGTCCACATAGCAAGACTCTTGCACATGCAAACCAAAAGATTATTATGATGCTCATGAGATTTAATAATACCATAAACACCATTTCATATCTCAAACACTTCATTAGGATGTATCTTGAGGCATATTTCTTCCATCGGGTGTCTCTCAGGGTTTTGTAAGGGTTTTAGGGGTCTTAAACTCTTAGAAATGGTTCATAGCATATAGAACCCTGATGTCAAACCTATTTCCATATATTAAAAGTACACTAACCCCTTCAATAACTAGCTGACTAGCTTGATCTCCCATGCAAAAGATCCATCAAGATAGGTACATAGTGAAGTGGTGCTTTGACTGGCTGTCTAGACTGTGTAAGCAAAAAAAAAGGTTTAAGAGCTATGAAGACAATTTTTTACATCCTCTTCTCTATAAAACTTCCCTAAAGTTTTTAAATCACTCTCCACATCATTATAAATCTTATCAATGTGAAAGAACACATTAATCAGTTCAAAAATGGTAGCAAGGTTTCCCACTATGTTTGAAATATATCTACGTGTGCTAGCCCTCAAGGGCATAATTGTATGAATTTATGAGTTTTATCCCTATAACCATGTGTTTTAATATTAAAAATAACGTTTAACTACCTTAAAAAACTTTAAATGGAGTTTAAACCCCCTGGTTTATCCATTAGACCTCCAAATAGTTCTCCTAGCTCTATTTCTAATTATCAACAAACTGAAGTATGAATTTGACAAAATAGTGGATTTTTCCACTAATAATATGACCTTATAAAAACCATGGAAAATTAAAAACACTCATAAAAACCAAATTTACCAGTTTTAATAGCTAGATATTACTTATAGAGGCCTCAAGACTCATTTTTTCTAAAACTAGCTAGTGGGTTGCCTATGTTTTCAATAGGTTTGTGACTGTGTTTTATATAAATTTTTTATTTGGGTTCAAGAATGATTGATAATTATTTTATTAAGATATAAAATCCTTATTTTAATTATTTATATCCTCCTCTAGATAGTTCACATTCCTATGTAACCTATTAAAACACCATCTCTTCTCAATAGACTCCCAAACCTTACACCCTGCCAACACTAGTTGTATGTGAAGATTTCAAATTAAGCATTTTCATGGAACCATAAACATTATAAAAACTTTTTTATTGTTATATCATTCTTTATTATCTTTTAATTCATCATTTTGACTTTTAATAGTCATTTATTTTCCTATATAACTATACATAGTCAAGTTACCACAATGCCTAAACATGTTAAGTGACTTAGAGCCTCATGTAGATAGTCAAGGAGTTCATAATGGTAATATATTCATTTAAATTAAATTATATATCACTCACTTATGTGGATCCAACTTTTTATTGAAAATCTTGACCTCATTCTTCATTCTAAGGCTAACTAGGTACCCATGAGTGAATTAGGCCTTCTCATTTTGATACACTATATGGAGTTAGTCTTCATTTGTATACATTAAAGGTTTTTTTTTTTTTTTTTAATTCAAGATTCCTATATAGTCTCCTTTTCATGCTTTGGATAGTTTAAACCTTCTCACAATGACCAAAACCCTATGTCTTCATCAAACACACTCTTGAATCCAACTTTATCACTAGATGGTTGTAGGTGTTAGAGACCACATTAATTGTACTTTCTATGATTTAGGATTTCATCTCCTACATACTTGAATTTTATGATGATCTTAAATGTTGACTGAAGACCATATTAGGCTCAAGGGTCTCTCAAACAATCTTTAGATTTTCCTTTAGGTTTTAAACTAAGTTGGCTCCTCAAACAAGCATGTAGATGCTTTGAGAGGGTCTTGACTACACCTATGAACTTAGTCCTCATCGCATTACTAACCTATTATGACCCTCTTGACCCTAGATAGAGTCTTAATTGGGTTCAAGGTTCCTTTTCAAATAATCTCACTATTCTCTATTTGTTATTAATACCAACTTGTTCCATAAGTCACTTGTAGGTGTATTAAGATCATCAATTAAATTATTAGGAGTCTTTTGACATGCCCAAATGGCCAAGTATCTCCCTCAATGGTCTTAACCTCTTCAATAATCTATGAACCTATTCAAATCTTCCAATTAGGTTCAAACATCTTTCATACCTCTGTTAACACTTTAGCTTGAAAAATGGATGATCTTCATATAAGCCTGTAGGTTATCTTAGATGAATGATTGCAAGTTTATTGGCTACTTCCTTGGACTATTGAACTTTAGATGAAGTCCCAAATAGGGATCAAGAACCTTTCAAACTCTGTTAACTCTTATGCATCTATTCCATGATCTAACCTTCATAATGACTATGTACCATACCTTTATGATAGTTTTAGGTGATTGTGTAGGGTTATTTTATATAGATAGAGGTGGAAATAGACCTTGATAAGGTCACAAACATTGTTAATGAACCTCTCATCCATTCATTGAAACTTTAGGAGATAGTTAAAAAAATGACCTTCAATGAGATATATTCTATTCCCTCCTTTCTTACAACTTTCCATGAAAAGTTCTTGACTATGTTTGTCTTAGTTGTATGTGGAGGTTGACCTCTTAAGTAAGGTTTTATGTTTTGTATACATAGCTTCATGACCATAACTTTTTCCAACACTTTTGAATCTTCTTTGATAGTGGATCAATGAGGTGGAAGTGGATTCATATGAAATGATATGTGTATGGATGATGGGAATCTATGAAACTAAGAAAAGAGTGGAAAGATAAGCTTATATAATGGTGAAAATGTAGTGATAAGGCCTGTGAGAGAAGATGCAACATGATGGAGCAGAATGAAACCTGAATCCAAAGTGTAGGTAGTCAAAGGGACCATTAAGGAAATCATAAACATATATATCAATAGAATATACCATTTTGGAGGCTTCTAAGCTATCATACACTGCTAAAATGGAAACCTAGGAGTCATCAAAATACCTTAACAAATGTTAAGTTTCCTTAACATTTGATAAATTGGGACTGTGAGGATATTTGAGGATGATTTATGAGTCCATAGGACTTTGAGGGAACTTGAGGAACTTACATGAAGGACTCCTGACATGAATGAAACCCTACAAACAAAATCTTAAAGAATCTTAATATCCTTAGATCTCTCATGAACCGTACAACCTCTTAAACTTATTTACAAATTGAATATTGGTAGTTGATGTCTTCTTGAACTCCATGTACTCATTTATGTGGATCAACCTATTGGAGAAACCATGGAAGGTCTCTTCAAGACCTTGAGAAATAGGAATAAATACTAGTTTTGTCAAAATAGACAAGAATCACTCAAAACCATACCACTCTTCTTGCCTTGTGTAGATGCAATTAGTGAAAAGAAACCATAAGTTTTTAACATTTATTCGTAAAGATAGGAAGACAAAACCAAAAACCAATACCCATGATTGTAATTTCATGAGTTATAGTTTCTCTGGTTAAGATCTTAGATCCACTTTCTCTCTCTATTGTATGAACTGAGCATAAACCTATGATGATCTTGTTATCTACCAATGAGCTAGATATGGAAAACACATCATTTTTGGTCTCCTCAAGCCTTCAAATGATCCAATATCTTCACTATGTATCTAAAAAAATATCTTCTTGCATCCCTTATCTTCCTCCTAAGTAGATTTGTACAGTATGGATCTATACCATCTGAAAGCAATATCTAAACCTGTAAATTCTCCTTCCTTTCCTCCTCTTTTAGCTTCAAACCATATTTTTAGGGTAATTTGTAGAAAAATACGATTCAAAGACATATTGAAAGCATTTAATATGCTAGGGAGAGCAAAAAATGGCTCCTTTTCACATGTGGGAGCTATTTTGGTGACCAAAGAACCTTTTAAGCTCATTGAAAATATATTTCAAAGCATACAAAGATTGACTAAACTAATGTTATGGTTATGGGGTGACAAGATATTAGGAATGATTTAATGTATTTTTGATATCATAATTTTCCATTTAAAGACCAAAACCTTCACTTTTAGACCACATACACATACTTTCATAATATGATTGCTAATGAATATCATGTAAAAGTACTTTATAACCTTATTAAAAGTTATTCATGAGGATTTTATGTATGTTAACCACACCTTTTTAAGGTTTATAGACCATCATGCTTGAATATACTGGGTACATTAGAGAAACTCGCAGTGAGTCATCAGCTGCCATCTTCAACCATCTCCATCAAAGCACTTTAGATCACAAGACCACTTGAATCCTTTGTTAAATACATCACAATATACCCAAACATCATGATGATACCTAACACCAATTGTCATGACACTGAGACATAACCCCTTCACTTGATAGTTAATGAACATTATGATGGCCGTGAAAAAGAATTAGTTATATGGGTTGGCATTTGGCCTTCATCGGCCAAATTACCAATAGTAATCAAAGGAGGTGTGTATGTTGCATGTATATAAATAGACATATCAAAAAAAATAACCTTGTGATTCCCCCATTCCTAGGGATGATGTCACATATGTAATTGGAGGTGTCGATATAGGAATAGAAGAAATAGTATAAATTGGGACACTTAAAGTGGAAGTATTAAAAACTCAAAGAGACACCTCTTATTGTTGTCCCTAAGATTTTGCAAGCTTAGCTTGATGTGAACTCTCAGATTCTAGGAGCAATTAGACAACCTTACACACATGTTTTGAATATTGACAAGGTCCTTAATAAAAATTGTATAAATTTTTAACTTACTCAAGATCTACCCCATTATGCTCATTAGGATAAATTCTATCAAAACCCTCTAGATTATCTTGATTATCATGCTCGATTTAATTATCTTGATTATCATGTTCATCATTAACATAATTTTAAACTTATACATAACTTTTAATAGTTATATTATCAAATTGAGAAAAAACATATGAATTATCCATTTTAGAAGAGACCAGAGGAATCTAAATATGCTCTATATAGATTCCACTTAATCAAGCATTGTGCCTTATAAGAACAAGGGAGATAAATTTATTGGGTGGCATAAGATATAATCATGCAAATTGGTAAATATAAAGAGAGAATGGGTATAGCTAGGAAAAGTGTGTTAAATTTGTAGACTATTAGATATACTAATCCCAATCATACATAGTTAACAAGGCCCAAAGGGGCACCGATCATAGAGGATTATATTGTCCCATAACTATCCCATCTCTAAGGTACATTATAAATAACTTCCCAAGGATAACTACTTACTAGTGCACTATAAAACCAAATGATCAAAAAACTTACTATAGTTGTAAAGCAAAATCTTATGCACTTATGATATACATGTTAGGTATTGGATGCACCCAAATTTTACATAGTATGACACTATCTATAAAAATATGATGATGATGTAATGATCTCTTGTTTGTTCCATAGAGAACTTTCTAGCTCTTCTTCCTATTTATGCTTCCATGTTCCTCCCTGGACCCACTTTGGTCCCCTTTATTTTGACTTCTACAGCTTATTTCAGAAACTTTCCATGCAAGATGAAACCATCATTCCAGTTGACAAAATCATCCTTCTTTGTTATAATATTTCCACTCTAATTACTCAACCATCATGATGATTTTGTAATATACAAGACCATTTTATCTCAAAATGGTGGTTTTGTATTTAAATAAGGGTAGTTTTGTAAATTAGGGTGGTGGTTTCATCACCTAGAGTGGTTGTTTCACAACCACCCCTACATAAAATGGTAGTTTTATCCCATTATAAGCATCTTCAAAAATTAGTTCTCAAGAATCATTCTTTGACATGTTTTTTGTGATATTTCTTATTTTCTCCATCCCAAGTTTGCCTCCAATCAATCCCAACTCACTCCCTCATCTATTTTCAATAATTTTTAGTTCCTCTCAAGTTCAACTCTCAGTTGGACTCAGTTGAACTCCCCCATGTAGGCTCTTAACTCTTTCTACAAAAGGCCATTTTTGGCTTGATTTCATATCCAAAAAATGCCATTAAAACTTGTTATTTTTAAGCTTTTTCAGCCACAATCCTATTATAATTCCTTGAAGGTCTAGCCTCTATATTTTTCATCTCGAATACATTACCATAGGTGTAGAAGTGTTATTGGTTCAACAACTTAGTCTTTGTAAACTAGAGCATTGGTCAACCTCAGTTCAGCCACTCTCCATTTGTGTTTGTGTGTCTTCTTCTTCCCCATTTATTCCATAGCTTGGTCATCCTATAATTAGAGAGTTCCTAGAACTCACATAAGGATAAAAGGAGCTAGCATAATAAGTATTCTTTTATCAACATACTACATGCATTCCAGTTATCTATGCTTTAGTTAGGTTAGAGTCTCTTTTAATTTTAGTATTATTTATATGTTATATTAGATTAGTGTAATTTTTTTTATATTAGATTAGTTTCATTATTTAGAAAAGAACAAATTTGATAGGGAGAGAGATTTATTTCTTTTCATTATCTTTGCTACCAGAAAAAATAGTAGTTAGTTTGATTATGCATGTATTCAAATGGATTTACTTTCTCTCCATTAGTAAAAGATTTCACAAAATATTCATAGGAAGAATCTTAGTGAATTATTAAAACATTTCCAAATAACATAATATTTCATTTCCAAGATCAAAACAAGTTTCTTGCATTCCAAACAACCAACTAGTCAATCACAAGAACTTAGACAAAATTAGGCACACAAATAGAGCTATCATATCTATGATTTTTGTTTATTTTAGTAGATCAAAAGTGTTTTTGTCCTCTTTTGAAAATAGAAAATTGGAATTCACATTCTTTGTCTCATATAAGTAAATTATTTGAAAATCTTGTTTGTAGAAAAGGAAAGTTAAAAAAAAAGTGTTGTCACATTGTTTTTTTAGACTAAATTTCCTTTTTCATTGTTTACATATTTAGAATACATAGCTTGTACACTTAATCCACCCCACACAAATAAAACAAAAACAACAACACCTAGTTTGCATCTAGATAAAGCTAAGAAAAATTAGCACCTTGTATAATAGTGTAGGTTTCTTTTTCTTTCCTTTGCATGCATTGTGAATTATTGAGAAAGGGTAACAAGAGTTTAGTTTTAATTTGCTTTTAATTTTGTCATTTGTTTGCTTTCAACATTTCAATTACATCAAGCAAACATTTATTTTCATAAACCCAAAAACAAGTCAAAAACAACAAAAAAGTGTTAAGAAGCCTTGCTAACACATGCAAGCACCTAGATCTCATTAGAATCCTTACCAACACATGAAAACATCCAAGCCCCATCCAATCCTTTCCCATTTGTGTTAGTGTTATTACTCTGGAGTACATCCTGCTTGAAGATGTGTAAAACACACCCTCTCTCCAACTGATACAATTGGAACTTATCAAATTGTGGGAAACTCTGTACTTAAAATAACCTATAGAAAGGGTTGGTTCCCTTAAGATTTATTTATTAAAACAAAACTATTTTTATTTTTTATGATGAAAAGGGAGAAAGAAACTGAAATGGAAAATCTTGTCTAAATGGGGTGATATACCTAAATAATTGGTATTCTCTAAAATCTTTTTTAAAATTGAGTAAGGCACACATATGAATCAAAATAAATTATTTATTAAATCCTAAATATAAGTGTTTCAAAAGAAGGCCTGAAAGAAGCTTGCAAAGCAAATTCTATTCCTAGCTCTTCAAATAACTTGTAGAGGATGACATTTTCAAAGTAGGTGAGGAAAGGACCTAAAAAAAGGGGATATATATTTCACTTATATGCTAGTACACAATCAAAAAATACACTCTATTTTGATCCAAAAAAATATATGCAAAAAATCTTCTTTATTTGATAAATGGTGTTAATTACAATTTTTGCTTTGCTTCAAGAATTCTTGAAAATGGCTTCAAAAAACCAATATGTAAGTCTAAAATATTAAATAAAGCCAAAATCATCTATAAAAGAGAAGTATTGGTCTTATTTGAATTAAAATAAGACTACAATCCTTTTGAAATATTAAATAAAAGCTTTAAAATCTTCTAATTCTTCAAAAATTGCATGTTTTTCATTTTTGGCATAGAATTGAGAAGTGGTGGGCCCATGTTGACTTGTCAACCTTATTTTCATGAAAATCATGCCATAAATTGGAAGATAAATCCATATTAAAAGTTATTTTAATATCTTTAAAGTCTTTATCTTTCATGAAAATCATGGGAGATGCATGAAACTAGTCAAACTAGTCAATTGAAGATATTTGACGCTTAAGGACTAGTTAATTCACTTGAGCTCAACTTGCATGAATAGAAACTTGTGGATTGACTTAAAAATTATATATCCACTTTAAAAACATATGTTTCATGTGTTAAATCCAAAATTAATTCATTTTATATATGTTCAATACCATTCTTTATCTACTTGATTGACCAATTAAGCCTATTAGGCCAATTAGGCCTAAAGCCTATCTTATGGCATCTAGACCCCATTAAACCTAAAAAAATATGGAATAAAACCTGAAAAAATAATTAAATATACATATAAAAACTTTTATCATCACAATATATTTGATTTTTATGAGAAAACACTCATCATTTAGTCAATAGGGTTGACTAGACCTATTTTGCTCCATTTTCCTACAGACTAGCCATTTTGATTGAGGTAGTTTGGAAACTTGTAAAATTATTTATGACAAAAATAAAATTTTAATATGAATAAAAAGTCTTATATTTATATATATATTTATTATATTTCATTCAAGTGTCTTGTACTTCATTTTACATGCTTTTTTTCACAAAAAAAATGATTACTACCCTCATATGTACATCTCCATACATAAAATTCAAATTTATAGAATCCTCTATGAGTTTAATTGAAATTTGAAAAAAAATTAGGTTTATTCAAGATGATTTGATGTAAATAAAATTAATTTTTTTTTAAACTAGTTTTTTGAGGGTTTAGGCAGGCTTTGAAGCTAAATTTTCAAAATGATGGTTCATGAAGTACATACCTCTAAATCCCAAATAAATTATATTTATGTGTATAAAACTAACCCATATAACATACCTGAAAATGTTGGGTTCCCATTCAAAATATATAAAAAGTTGCCACATGGAGAAATCTGCCTGTGGGGTTTTGATTGCATGTTGATCTACCTACACTCTTAATCACTGTTCATAAATTAAAAAAATTAAAATGGTCTTAAATTTTTATTAATAATAATTAAATATGAGTATAAAAAATAGACTAATATAGTTCATATAAACTCCACATGTGGTGAAAGAGATGAACATCTAAACAGGAGGTTAGGAAGGGTGTCTAGAACTGAAAAAATAAAAAATTTATCAAAATTAAAATAACTCTTCACATTCTTCCCAATGCCTAAAAACATCATCATGGGTTTTTTATCATGCTATCAATACACTTTGAAACCATATTTTACTTGAAAAGTTAAAAAACCTCTTTTTGGCCAATATACATGTTTGCTTGCAAAACCCTGTATAAGTATAGTTTGCTTAAATTTTAGAGTTTTTATAGTCTTTAAAGGTATTATTATAATTTAAAAACATCATCCCATGTTTTTAAAACTTTTACCTGGACTTAGAAACCTTTATAGTAATCCAAAATGATGCCTACTCCAATGGTGATCTCTAACAGACATGCTAAGGACTGTTACAAAATAGTGAGTATATCCACTCATAAAATGGCCATGACACTTTTTCAAAATGTTTTCAAACCCATGATGACCTTGTGTACAAAATTTTAGGTCCTAAAACCACTTGAAGCTCTCAATCCTCAATTTTCTCTCAAAATTGATCCCTGTGCATGGATTGTCTGCATATTGGAACGTGACAATGCTCTTTTGAAATGATAATGACATATTTACAATCCATTTTTTAAATTTTTGATCAAAATTAGTTATTTTTAGAACAAAATTCCTTGGTTTGACCAACTTTAAGAAATTTTTGTATGAAAGGAGTAGTAATTGAGCCTTGATAAGTCAAATTACTAACAATTTTGGTTACTTTTGAGGGGTGACCAACCTGCTAGTCAAATAAATCAAAAATTTTGGCTATGAAAAATTGGATATGTAGTGAATATTGGAAGATCTTTTGTGGGTGAAGACATAAATAAGATAATTGACACAAACAACAACAAACATGTGCACTTAGAGGAAACAACAACAACAACATGAAAAGGGAAAAACAACTGCTAAAATCATGTGTAGATATGTACTTAAATGAAAAAAATAACAAGAAGTCTATTATGTAAAAACTAACCTCCAACTTGTTGGCCCTCTTGGATCAAATGAAAAGTTATTTGATGCACCATGGAACTTTAAAACATGATTGCTTCTTTTTGATAGCTCTCTTCTACAAATAGGATCACTTATATGTTCATATGTTCTAAATGATGTAGCTAGGCCTCGAACTTCCATATTTAGGTGTATGGATTAAAGATATAGAATTAAGATCCAATCATCCTCTTCTCATATTCTTCTTCATTGCATTAAAATTGCTATCTCTACCTCATTCATACGTTGATCGTGATTTGACACATTCTCATTCAATGATTGTATTGGCAATTCAGCTAGTATACTTAGATTTATGTCTTCATTATGATCCACTTGAGGTAGTGACTCACTGAGATCTTCAACCTCTTGGTATGGATTTAAACATGGCTGCAATATTTCATTAATTTCTTCTTGATGAATAACTGCAACAATACTCTTTACAAAACATTCATGAATCTCCATATGGGGTGGAGATGGACCATCAAATTTTGCACAAAAACTCTCCAAGTCATCCCAAAAGGCTTCTTCATCATGACCAATAGAAAATACATGAAATTAATTTGTATTATTACCATTTTAAACATGTTGATCACATATTTATACCTTTTGGATGGATTCATATGAGATTTCTTGATCTACTGCACTTGCTTCATCTTTATCTTCTGTAGAGAATAGCATCTCAATTAGTCCCATTGGGCGTGCCAGAAAATGTTATCACTCTGGAGTGCACCTTGATTGAATATGTATAAAACACACCCTCTCTAGATGATACAATTAGAACTTCTCAGAGTGTGTGTGACTCTATACTAAGAAGAACCTCCAGAGAGGGTTGGTTCCCTTAAGATTTATCTATTAAAACTAAACTATTTTGATTTTTTTGGGATGAAAAGGGAGAAAGAAACTGAAATGGGAAATCTTGTCTAAATGGGGTGATGTACCTGAATGATCAATATTCTTGGAAAGATTTTTTGAAACTGAGTAAGGCACACATATGAATCAAAATAAATTATTCAGTAAATCCTAAATATAAGTGTTTCAAAAGAAGGCCTGAAAGAAGCTTGCAAAGTAAATTCTATTCCTAGCTCTTCAAATGACTTGTAGAGGATGAGATTTTAAAAGTAAGTGAGGAAAGGACCTGAAAAAAGGGGATATATATTTCACTTATATGCTAGTACACAATCAAAAATACACTCTATTTTGATCCAAAAAAACATATGCAAAAAATCTTCTTTATTTGATAAATGGTGTCAATTACAATTTTTGCTTTGCTTCAGGAATTCTTGAAAAATGGCATCAAAAATCTAATATATAAGTCTAAAACTTTAACTAAATCCAAATTTACATGGAAAATAAAAGGATTAGTCTTCTTTTAATTAAAATAAGACTAAAATCCTTCTACAATATTAAATAAAGGCTTTACAATCTTCCAAGTCTTCAAAAATTGCATGTTCTTCATTTTTGGAATAGAATTGAGAAGTTGTGGGCCCATGTTGACTTTTCAACCTTTATTACATAAAAATAATGCCATAAATTAGAAGATAACTCTATATTGAAAGTGATTTTAAGTTCTTAAAAATCTTTATCTTGCATGAAAAGCATGGGAGATGCATGAAACTAGTCAATCGAAGAGATTTGACTCTTAAAGACTAGTTAACTCAACTTGAGTTCAACTTGCATGAATTGAAACTTGTGGATTGACTTGAGAAAGATATATCCAATTTAAAAACATATGTTCCATGTGGTAACTCCAAAATTAATTCATTTGATAGATTTTTAATGCCATTTTTTACTTGCTTGATTGACCAATTAGGCCTAATAACCTATTTTTTTACATTTGGACTCCATTAAACCTATAACAAGATGCCATGAAACCTGAAAAAATAATTAGACTTGAAAAAACTTTTATCATCACAAGATATTTGATTTTGATGAGAAAACACTTGCCATTCAGTCAATAGGGTTGATTAGGCCTATTTTGCTCCATTTTTCTGCAAGCTGACCATTTTGATTGAGCTAGTTGGGACACTTCTGGGATGATTTCTGACCAAAATAAAATTTTAAATTGAATAAAAATTCTTATTATTTTATATCCATTGATTATATTTCATTTAAGTGTCATGTACTTCATTTTACATGCTTTTTTTCACAAAAAACATGATTTATACCCTCATCCATACATCTCCATACATAAAATTGACATTTTATGGAATCCTTTATGAGTTTACTTGACATGTGAAAAAAATTTATATTTATATAAAATGATTTTATAGCAATAAAATCAATATTTTTTAAAACTATTTTTTTGAGGGTTTAGGCGGGCTTTGAAGCTAAATTTTCAAAATGATGATTCATGAAGTACATACCTCCAAATCCCAAATTTTTTTATGTGTGTATAACACTAACCCACCCAACATCTTTGAAAATATTGGGTTCCTATTCAAAATATATAAAAAGTTACCACATGGAAAAATTTGCCTGTGGCGTTTTAACTGCATTCTGAGATACCTACACTCTTAATGATTGTTCATAAATAAAAACTAATAAAATATTCTCAATTTTTCATTAATTATAATTATATAGTATTACTCAAAACATACTAATATTTTTCATCTAAACTCCACATGTGGTGAAACATATGAGCATTTGAACAAGAGGCTAGGAAGGGTGTCTAGAACTACAAAAATGAAAATTTCACCAAAATAAAAATAACTTTTCAAATTTTTCCCAATGCCTGAAAATATTATCATAGTGTCTTTATCATGCTATCAAAATATTTTTAAATTGCATTTTTCTTTAAAATTCAAAAAACCTCTTTTTGGCCAATATGCATGTTTGCTTACAAAACGCTGTATAAGCATAGTTTTCTTAAATTTTAGAGTTTTGACACTCTTTAAAGGTATTATTATGATGTAAAAACATCATCCCATGCTTTTAATATTTTTATATAGACTTAGAATCCTCTGTAGTACTCCAGAATGATGCCTACTCTTATGGTGATCTCCAACGGACATGCTAAGAACTGTTACAAAATAGTGAGTATCTCCACTCATCCAATGGACATGAATTTTTTTTAGAAGGTTATGCAACCCATGATTACTCTTTGTACAAAATTTGAGGTCCTAAACCCACCTAAAGCTCTCAAAATTGATCCCTATGCATGGATTGTCTGCATATTTGAACTTGACAATGCTATTTTGAAATTATAATGACCCATTTACAATCCATTTTTGACTTTTTTGAGAAAAATATCTTATTTTTAGGCCACAATTCCTTGATTTGAACAAATTTAAAAGGCGATGACCAGTTTTAGAAAAGTTTTGTATGATTGGAGTAGTAATTTGGCCTTGATAGGTCAAATTACTAACAGTAAGCACCCTACACAATGCCTTACTTCAAACATCACAGCAAGCATACACCATAATCCATTACCTAAATAGGCTCATACTCTTCTATCTTGTCTTTTTTCTAACTTCCTTTAGATGACCCTTCTAAAGACACTTAGTCTTATCCATCATGATTTATTCCCTAGGATTAGATAACCCAATCCCATAGCTTGCATATCATCCAATATTAACATCAAGCTAAGATGTGAGGTTTTTCATTCCACCTTGATTCCTTGTCTTATTATTGACTCCTTTGTTACCTTGGATGAACAAGAATGAATTCTTGATCCACCTATCATTCCCCTTCTTCAGAATAGAGGTCGTTGCTATAAAATTATCTAGATCTAGATTTACACTCATACCTCCTTCTCCATGGGTCTAACCTTGTCTTATATCATTCACATCTTGTGGATGACATTGATTAGGCATGCTTAACCTGGTAAAGTGATATTTTATCATGAGTCATTCATCCCAATCTCTCCCACTTCCCTAGTCCTAGCATCAACCAAGAGATTTACCTTCATTTAATCTCATAAACCAAACGACTATGATGCTTTATTTCATCACAACTTGATGCTCTTAATTATCACTATGTTGTTACTAAGGTCTTTTGGTTCTACCATAAAAACCCATTACCACCACACATTCTAAATCCCATTATGTCCAACGACTAGCCCAATCTATAGTCCATTCATTATGTCGACTATCTTGACCTGATATTGGGTAGTCAAGTGTATAGGTTAACATGTGTTATTCACATGCATTAAAATTGGTAAACCCAACATGAAATACTTCATCCATTACATATCTTATTTTCTTCCTCTTCTCCTCTCCCTTCTCCACCTTGCCTCCTCCTTCCATGTTAGGAATATAGAACACATAGCAATATTAATGAAATAAAGATAGAATTAAAATGTAAAAAACACAATACAAGATAGACACAAATTTAACACGGTTCACCCAATATGGGCTACATCCACATAGAAATAGCCAGTTCTTCTCTTTATTCAGTCTAATAAAATGAAGGGATAAAACCTATAATACATCTACTACACTCACATACAGCGTGCCACCGTAATTATAATGCCCTCATATCAAAAGGAGGGTTACATATAAGACAAAAATGCATAAACATAATTTATATTGTTAAATCTACAACCTAATAGTGAATGGTCTAGATTTACTATGAAATTACAATATTTTACAATGCATTTTTAACTAAATTTTGCTTCGGGGGCATTGCGCCCAAACCCCCACCAGGGAGGGATTTCAAGTATGTCATCACCCCCTGGACCCCATGGTGACCATAGTGGGAGGGCATTACCCCCCCCCACACCCCCCTTATCAGGAATCGGGCATTACAATAAGATCAAGCTCCATCATCCAACAATCTCCCACTTTGAGACTGATTGTTGCAACTCCACTACTACAACTCTTCTTTGGAATTTTCTTTGAACTTTGACCCTAGAATGTTTCTCATCTTCCTTGGACTTTTATTTGAACTTTGAAGACCTATTGAAGTTGAACAACTCTCCATCTTCTCCTTTATGACTAATTTTGTTAACATATCTATAGGCTTTTGACTTGTATAGATATTTCCAACTTTAGTTGACCATCCTCCAAAACTAAACGAATGAAGTGATACCTCAGTTGTATATGTTTGGATCTTGAGTGGAATGTCAAGTCCTTTATTAAATGAATCATACTCTGGCTATCACTATAAAACATACAATCAACTTAATTATGCCTCAACTCTTCCATGAATCGTTGCATCCATATCATCTCCTTGCTTACTTCTATAGCTATAACATATTATACATCTATAGTTGACAAAGCAACTATCTTGTATAATTTTGAAATTAAACTAATTGTTGTGTCACCAATAGTGAATACATAACATGTGGTGCTCCTCTTGCCATCTAAATGTCCAACCATGTCTGCATCAACATATCCTTGTAAGGTAACATCTAACCCTTCATAGCACAATTGTCTATCAGTGGTCCCTCTCAAGTATTATAGAATCCACTTGACTACATCTTAGTACTATTTTCTTGGATTATTCATAAACCTGCTAACAACTCCCACTACATGAGAAATGTCTGGTCTAGTGCACACCATAGCATACATTAAACTTCCAACTACTGAAGCATAGGGCACTTTGGACATGTAATTGATTTCTTCTTGTATTTTAGGACACTACATTGTTCCTTACTTAATTTGAAGTGCCCTCCCAAAAGTGTATTCATTAGTTTTGTATCTTGCATATTAAACCTGACTAACACCTTCTTGATGTATTCTTCTTGAGACAATGTCAATTTTCTATTTTTCCTATCTCTTATTATTCTCATACCAAGGATTTACTTTGTAGTAGCTGAATCCTTCATTGGAAATGAATCTAATAGTTTTATTTTGAGCTCATTTATATCATGCATGTTAGACCCTACAACAAGCATGTCATATAAATATAATAACAAGATAATATAGCTTCCATTATCTAGTCTTTTAAAGTAAACACAATGGTCAGAATGACATCTACTATAACCTTGCTTTATTATAAACATCTCAAATTTTAAATATCATTGTCTTGGAGCTTGCTTTAGGTCATACAAACTCTTCTTCAACATGTACACCATTTTCTCCTTACCTTTGACTTTGTATCCCTGTGACTACTCCATATATATTTCCCCCAAGTCACCATGAAGGAACATCATCTTCACATCCAACTGTTATTTTCTACTACTACTACCAAATTTTCTACTACTACCAAACTTAAAATAATTTTTACAGAAGTCATTTTAACTACTAGATAAAATATTTCATCAAAATCCATGCATTTATTTTGTGTAAACCCATTTACAACAAGTCTAGCCGTGTACCTCTTTTTGCCTCCATCTTTTTCCTTCAACTTTTAAACCCATTTATTCTATAATTCTCTTTTAACTACAGGAAACTAAACCAAATCCCATGTTTGGTAATGTACCAAGGAGTCCATCTCCTCTTTCATGCCTTGCTCCCACTTTTTTCTAGTTTCTACCTACATTACTTCTTCATAGATTTTTGGCTCACCACCATCGGTCAATAATAAATAATAAAGTGAAGGAGAGTAATGTTCAGGGAGTCTACTTACTTTGGTAGATATTCTAACTACACTTCTAGAAGTTTGAGGTACTTGTTTTTTTATTTATTGCACATTCTAATTTTTTAGCACTTTTGGAATTTCATTTCTAGTGATTTTATCAAGTATTGCATATTTAGTATTTGGCTTTTCTTATTTCTTTCCCTGCAACTAATCTTTGTACATGACCTTCTCATTAAAGATCACATTTCTACTCCTAATGAGTTTACGATTTTTAAAATCCCATAAATGATAACCAAAATCATTAACTCCATATCTAATAAAAGTACATTTCTTAGATTTTGCTTCAAGCTTGGTTCTATTTTATTTATCAATATAGACAAATGCTTCACAACCAAAAGTCTTTAAATATGAATAATCTACCTTTTTACCTATCCATGCTTCTTCTAGAACGCCACCATTCAAAAGACTTGAAGGCCTTTTGTTTATTAAGTAAATAACAATATCCATAGCATCTACCCAAAACTATAAGGGCAACCCTACATGCAATCTCATGTTCCTTACACACTCCATGATTGTCATGTTCATCCTTTCAAACACACCATTTTGTTGTGGTATTCTTGGAACCATCTTCTCTCTCTAAATCCCATGGGATGAATACTAATTATCAAACTCTTTACTATAGTATTCACCTCCATTGTCTGATCTGACATATTTTAACTTATTTCTTATCTCATTCTCAACCAAAGCTTTTCATTTATTTAAAGTATCAAAAACATCATATTTTTTTTCTATGCAATAAACCCAAGTTTTTCTAGTTACATCATCAATAAAAGTAACATAATAATAAGATCTACCAAGGGATGATACTTGAGTTGGCCCCCATACATCTATATGTACAAGCTCCAACTTTTCATCTTTCTTTGTCTTCCCAACTCTAAGAAATCTAAATCTCTTCTATTTTTTGTACACACAATGCTCACATAATTCCAAATCCACCTTCTTCAAATCTAGTAACAAATTATTTGCGTGGAGAGCTTTCATCCCCTTTTCACTCATGTGCCCAAGTTTGTGGTGCCATAATTTTGTATCTACTTATGTAGAAGCTAAAGTAATAGAAGAGTCAACATTACTAGGAGATAAATATTATTTACCTACCTTCTCTCCGTTTTCTATTACCAATGATCCTTTAGTGACCTTCCATGATTTTTTTATAAATGTATCAGCCCTCATTTCCCAACTGCCCTACTAAAATTAAATTTCTTATCAACTCAAGAACATGCCTCACCTCTTTCAGCAACCATTTGTATCCATTTAGTAATTTTATATGTATCTTACCCTTTCTAATAATTTTACAAAGTTCATCGTCACCCAAATAAACCTATCCAAAATCACCTTAAACATAATCTTTAAAATATTTCCTATGAGGTGGAGCATGAAGTGAAGCCCCTAAATCTAACACCCAATAATCATTAATATTATCTAATGAAAGGATTAAATCATCTTTTAACACATCACCTACTACATTTGCTTCTTGATTTTTATCTTGGGTTCCATCTCTTTGTTTTCCTTTTCAAAACCAACAATCTTTTTTCAGGTGTCCTTTCTTCCCATAAATCTAGCACACTAATGTTCCTCTACATTTGGAACTACCCTTCTTAGACTTCTCACGATTCCCTAGGCCCTTTCCTATATCTTTTTATCTTCCCCTATTCTCTATATTCAAATCATTATCTGATGTCTCACTTGTGATTTTTCATCTCATTTTCTTACTAAGAATAACACCAATAACATCATCAAACTTTAAAGTGTTTGAACCAAAGACAAAATTACTCACATCCATGACCAAGCCATTCCAGCTTTCTAACAATGAGCATAGAATCAAAAGAGCCCTAACCTCACCATCAAAGTTTACTCTTACAGAGCTTAATTGATTTGTGTCTATGTTAAATTCATTTAAATGATCAGCAATAGACCCACCTTCTAACATCTCCATATTAATAAATATTTCATAATAAATACCTTGTTGGAGGCTGAGGGTTTTTCATACACTCTATCTAATGCCTTTATCACATCCATTGTTGTCTTTTTTATTGAAATATTGAAGCCCATCGATGCTGTTAGGCATAGACATATTATTCTTAGTGTCTTTTTATCAAGAACCTCCCATTCTTCATCCTTCATATTCATTGGCTTCTTTAATATTCTGCCTAATGGTAGGAAAAGATCCTTTTTATATAGCTAGTCCTCCATTTACATCTTCCATAGCTAGTAGTTTTGGCCTTTGAAGTTTTCAACCTTAAACTTGCCTTCTTCCACCATTACTCACACTCAAACTAGGAACCCTCTTTTCTTGTGAGTTTATCTGCCAAATAAACCTTTAGCTCTGATACCAATTATTAGGAATACAGAACACAGAGAAATATTAATGAAATAAAGATAGAATTAAAATATAGAAAACACAATACAAGACAGACACAAATTTAGCATGGTTCACCCAATATGGGCTACATCCACATAGAAATAGCCAGTTCTTCTCTTTGTTTAGTCCAATAAAATGAAGGGATAAAACCTTCAATACATCCACTAAAATCTCTTCTTCACTCACATACAGTGTGCCACCTTAATTACAATGCCCTCATATCAAAAAGAGGGTTACATATATGACAAAAATTCATAAACATAATTTCTACCATTAAATATATAACCTAATAGCAAATAGTCTAGATTTACTATGAAATTACAATATTTTACAATGCATTTTTTATTAAAATTTGCTTCAAGGGCACTACCCCCAAACCCCCATTAGGTGGCTTATAAGTAGGTTGTCATCCCCCTAGACCCCCATGGTGACCATAGTGGGGGGGGCATTTCCTCCCCACACCCCCTTGTCAAGAGTTGGGCATTATATTAAGATCAGGCTCTACCATTCAACACTTCCATTTATTTTATGGGTATTCACATACCCCTAAAATATATTTGGATAGGACATAGGCAAATCTCTTGGCCTATAAGGATATAATGGAATCCAAATCAACTCTAATTGGACTTTGTTGATGAGTTAGAATAACCCAACCTTTGACACCAATATAGACTACCAAATCTATGATTAATCTCATCCTAACACTCAAACCAAGGGTGGTATATCTATACTATAAATACAAAATGTAGATAAAACTACAAGTAACCACCTCAATCTTCCATCATTACTCCCACTCAAACTAGGAACCCTCTTTTCTTGTGAGTTTCTCTACCAAATAAACCTTTAGCTTTGATATCAATTATTAGGAATACAGAACACAGAGCAATATTAATAAAATAAAGATAGAATTAAAATACAAAAAACACAATATAAGATAGACATAAATTTAACATGGTTCAACCAATATGGGCTACGTCCACATAAAAATAGCCAGTTCTTCTCTTTATTTAGTCCAATAAAATGAAGGGATAAAACCTTCAATACATCCACTGAAATCTCCTCTTCACTCACATACAGTGTGCCACCTTAATTACAATGCCCTCATATTAAAAAGAGGGTTACATATATGAAAAAAATGCACAAACATAATTTCTACCATTAAATATACAACCTAATAGAAAATAGTCTAGATTTACTATGAAATTACAATATTTTACAATGCATTTTTTATTAAAATTTGCTTCAAGGGCACTACCCCCAAACCCCCATTAGGTGGCTTATAAGTAGGTTGTCATCCCCCTAGACCCCCATGGTGACCATAGTGGGGGGGGCATTTCCTCCCCACACCCCCTTGTCAAGAGTTGGGCATTATATTAAGATCAGGCTCTACCATTCAACACTTCCATTTATTTTATGGGTATTCATATACCCCTAAAATATATTTGGATAGGACATAGGCAAATCTCTTGGCCTATAAGGATATAATGGAATCCAAATCAACTCTAATTGGACTTTGTTGATGAGTTAGAATAACCCAACCTTTGACACCAATATAGACTACCAAATCTATGATTAATCTCATCCTAACACTCAAACCAAGGGTGGTATCTCTATACTATAAATACAAAATGTAGATAAAACTACAAGTAACCACCTCAATCTTCCATCATTACTCCCACTCAAACTAGGAACCCTCTTTTCTTGTGAGTTTCTCTACCAAATAAACCTTTAGCTTTGATATCAATTATTAGGAATACAGAACATAGAGCAATATTAATAAAATAAAGATAGAATTAAAATACAAAAAACACAATATAAGATAGACATAAATTTAACATGGTTCAACCAATATGGGCTACGTCCACATAAAAATAGCCAGTTCTTCTCTTTATTTAGTCCAATAAAATGAAGGGATAAAACCTTCAATACATCCACTGAAATCTCCTCTTCACTCACATACAGTGTGTCACCTTAATTACAATGCCCTCATATTAAAAAGAGGGTTACATATATGAAAAAAATGCACAAACATAATTTCTACCATTAAATATACAACCTAATAGAAAATAGTCTAGATTTACTATGAAATTACAATATTTTACAATGCATTTTTTATTAAAATTTGCTTCAAGGGCACTGCCCCCAAACCCCCATTAGGGGGCTTATAAGTAGGTTGTCATCCCCCTAGACCCCCATGGTAACCATAGTGGGGGGGCATTTCCTCCCCACAACCCCTTGTCAGGAGTTGGGCATTATAATAAGATCAGGCTCTACCATCCAACACTTCCATTTATTCTATGGGTATTCACATACCCCTAAAATATATTTGGATAGGACATAGGCAGATCTCTTGGCCTATAAAGATATAAGGGAATTTAAATCAACTCTAATTGCCATTTGTTGATGAGTTAGAATAACCCAACCTTTGACACCAATATAGACTACCAACTCTATGATTACTCTCATCCTAACACACAAACCAAGCATGGTATCTCCATACAATAAATACAAAATGTAGATAAAACTACAAGTAACCACCTTAACTTCAATGATATAACCCTTACCATGGGAGGCATGATCAGCCCTCATACAGCTTAAAAATCCCATACATAGAAAGCATAGCCAAATATGATCTTTACCTCAGAAGGATCTGTCACTTAGAAGATGAGGTCAATCATATGCAAGCATACATACACCTTCCACCTATACAAACTAAAAACACTACCCTTGGGGATCCTACCCCAAACTAACCTCTTTACACTACCTCATCAGATGCCTTCACTCCTCCTGTATAATAATATTTTAGGCCTAGCACCAACACAGGCCCAAACCATCTCATTATCACCTTGGTGTGTCACATTCATGACCTAGAGAATAACCAATAAGTTATAAGTAAGGTTATGGGCCAAAATTATCCTACACTATCTCATCTCTATCCTTATCTCATCTAATCATTGACTCTTATCGCACCATAACAACAAGCTTATATGCTTCTACCACAATAGGAACTTATAACCCCACCAAACCATGTCTCTCACCAACCCTTTGGGGATATCCTCACTCATGAGATACTGAACCCTAATGCCTCTAAATCCCATTCATCTTATCAAACACCCATTCAAACCCCAATGGGAGGTATATACACTTATGGTCCATACTTACAAAATGATGTGGTAGCCAACAATTCATTATTTTTTACACCTCCAAGCTACATGCCTCCCACGTACACTCCCACTCCATAAATAAGTTATGTCCCACCTTACATAATGTCAGGTTATGTACAAACCACATATACCCCACCATAAAAAACTACCACACTTCCTACATCTAACAACCTTCCCCCTTACTTTCACATGTATTTTAAATTTGCTTAGCTAAATAACTATTTTCTAGCCTACTCCAGTTTGCCTTATCAAAATTTATCCATTCCTTATAGTAGTTACCAAACCAACCCTTATATGACCCCACCCTTTCATTTCAGCCCCATTATGACAAAAACAAACTTTAATAACATGGGGACTTATGCTAAGTACATTAAGGAACCTCTTGATGCCAACATATAAGGGGTTCTTCTCCCACATCCCCTACTAAACCTTACCAAATTTAAAGGGGAAGGAGATCCTAATGCACATGTCAAAGCCTACACTATAGCCATTAGAGAACTCCTCCCTTGGAATGTGATTATTATAAAAATCTTCCCTAAAACCCTAGAAGGGATAGTACTTGATTAGTATTACCACCTTATTGAGGGGTGTATACACTCTTTCTGCTAACTCATGGGCTAGTTTGACAAAGGTTTAGATATGAACAAGCTTTTGGAAACTGGCATATGGGAATTATTGCACATTAAACAAGAACACAATGAGTTTGTTGCCCATTTCATCATGAGATGGTGACATTTCTTATATTCTTTACCAACACACCTAATATAGATCAATAAGAATTATGTGATCTCTTCCTCCACTCCCTTAATAAGGAGACAAGGGAGTACATCCAAAAATTCATGTATTAATCCTATGAAGAATCCCTTGACAACACCTTATGAAATGACTCGACAAATATTTATAATGGTCAGTAGACTTACATGATCAATACGTGTATTGTCACCCCAAGCCAAAATAGTGAGAGATTTGAAATCATGAATCTAAAAAATACCAATAAACAAGGTCCCAAGGTCAGAAACTAAAATAGGAATGCCACTACCAATGGCATTACTAATTAGAACAAGAAACTAAACCCTGTGAATAATAACCAATATTAGCCTATAAATGACACCAACATTTTTAATAACATAGAGGATAGAAACTAAAATCCCCCTCTTTCCATCCACTCATTAAAATTAAATTAACCACCACCATACAACATACATCACCAAAGACATAATCAAAACTAATACCAACTAGTTGAACAATAGCCCCAGTTTCACAACCAAACCTATTACCAATGAAAAAATCAACAAGGGTTTGAGAAATAGTGGTAAAAAATAAGACCTAGAGACTATGATCCCAATATTTATTACCTCTTCCATCAAGTTATCAATCATGACACTAGAAAATATAGAGAATATAACAAATTTACACAAAGGCTCTAAGAAGATCAAAGGCAAACATTCATAGACATGTTCCTAGGGAACGCTAATACAACCTCCCAAGGCTTTTCAAATGGTCTTATCACTACTTAAAACTATAATCTCCAAATCTATATGAACCCTTTACCCAACCACCAAACATGCATTACCTAAATTCAATAGCAGTGTGGCCCACAAAACCATCCCATTCAGCATAACCAACCCATAATGGCATGCACCACTGACATTGAAGCCTCCTCTTCAAGGACTGTGAACACAAATGTAGCCCCCTAGTTGGGAGTGTAAGGCAAGATAATAATGATAGGGGTAGTATAACTAGAAGTCTAAGAGGAGGAAAACGCCATCACTCCTACTAGAGAGTATCGACCTATGGTCCTTTATCCCTCAAATGTTCTAGAAATAGAGTCTACTCTTAATCCCACTCGAGACTATGATTTAATTTCCACCTTAACCAAAATTTTCTCCCACATTTCATTCCTATAATTTCTCAAGAAATCACCCACTCATCAATCAGCCTTGTTTGATGCCCTAGCACTGGCACATTTATCTAGTGTTACCCCTCCTTTGTAAACTCAGATCAACCATATTGATCTGGACATGTTCTCGCCTAATCAAGAATCAGGGGATTGTGGTTATTTCATTGAATTAAAAAGCTTCCCCCTGACTATAAGATGGAAAGGAGGGGAGATCTAACCTTATTTATATAGTTATAAATATATAAAAATTATGTGAAAAGAATTATGATTTATGATGGAGTGGTAGTCAACATCATCCCCTTTTCTTTCCTTCAAAAACTTGGTTATGGGGAAACCAATTATTCCACCACATGTAACACCATATGAGGCTATGACAGCCTCAAATCTACTTCCATAGGTACCATAGTTCTCCTAGTCACTTTGGGTCCCAAGATGGTATTAACTAAGTTCTATTTCATAGATAAAAATATCAATTATAACATGATCTTAGGAAGGCCTTGAATACACAAGATGAAGACTATACATTCAACCCTATTTCAACAAATATGATTCTTACACCTAAGAAAGGTCTTTGTAGCCCAGGAGGATCATAAACCCTTCTAAATATTGCAAACAACCATGCATAAGCAACCCAGATTACACATTGATTACTACCTGTCAATGGGGTCACAAAACCCACATAATTGGTCAATATTACTGGATCCACATAATCCAAAGAAGTCATCCTAAATAAGAGTGTAGAAAAACCCTAAGTTTCATTAAAACATAATCAAAATTAAAATACATGGTAACAACTGAAAGGACCACTGACCCCAAACCAATAACTAGTTTAGAAATATAGACTATACATACAATCGAGATTATCAACCTCTTAGAAAAAGACACGCCCCTCATCCTCTAATTAAACCCACATGGGGTGGGGACCTATGATTTATCTAAACCTCAAGGCCAATAATATTTGGATGGATTATCTAGCCTACTAGACATTTGCATGGTAGAGGCAACTAAGAATGATGGAATCCCCCTTCACAATAACCATTCTAAAAACTATCAATGATACCACTCAATGTTAAAACATACAAAGACAAGTAACACTTTACATTCTACCCTAGTCACCTTTGAGCCACTTTTGAGTATGATTACAAATCATCATATGATAGGACTATACCAATTTTTTAGAATCCTTGATCCATTGGTCTACCCCCTCTAAATATGTTAATTGTTCTACTTTAGCTAGCACCTAGGTGTGTTTCTCATCACAACCCAAGCCCAAACAAATTGCCCCTTCCCCCCAAAATTTGTCATCACTCAAAGAAAATATTCATACCATAATGGTAGGTAGGATATATATTAACATTGGAGTCCATGATTACCCATAGGTTCATAAATGAGGGCCTCTTTTCCCCCTCATGAAGGAAGAATACCCTGACAAGTTGTTCATTATATTCTTACAAGCTTTCCCACATATAAAAATGAGATAAACAATACAACCCATATCCTACCAATAGTACTAAAATCTACATAAATATGCCCGTGTTACTCTTGCATTGAAGTGAGATCCTAATTATGATCACATACTCCCAATACTAGGACCAAACCTTGACTATGTTGGCATACTACCTCCCACGCCAAAGAAAAGGTCAAGTAAATAGCTTTTTGAATTCCCATAAGAACTTACTTAACTCAACCTAGGGCTTAGAAAATACCACTTTGAGTTCCTTAAAGTTCTTCCCTACTATCCACATCACAAAGTTAAGACTTTATCACCTTCCCCAACCCTTCTATTCACCTCATAGAGGGGAAAAACTCATCACCTTTATGAGCCTTGAAACTAGGGACCCATAAAAGGGTTTCCCAACATTTTAGATATCCACATGCTCAATATATTAGAAGACTAATAAGCTTCACCAAATTATTTTCCCTATTTTACACATGACCAATGGGTCTTTCACTATGATAGTGCTAAGTGTCACTTAGGCACTGGGGTAGGAGTTATTCTCATTTCCCCTAAAGGGTAGGTCATGCCTTTTGGATGCAAGCTAGACTTTGAGTGTATGAACAATGGGGCAAAGTATGAGGAACTATTATTTGGAATTCTCATTGTAAAACACCTAGGCATTCAAAATTTAAGGATCTAGGGTGACTCATAGTTAGTTTAAAACCAAGTTTCTAAAGTCTATCATACCAATGCCAAACACCTTTAGTTGTATAATACCATTATGTGTGAGGTCATTAAGGAATTTAAACTTGTTTTCATAGAAGTAGGCCCTAGGGAAAATCACCAACTTACCAAATCCATGATTGTATCATCTTCATGCTTTGACCCCCATCTAGAGATACCAAAATCTAATTTTGGAGTCTTAGTCAGGATCGAACCTCTTGTGTGTGAGACTCTAAACAACCAAACCATCACCCACATCATAAGGGATGATAACCCCATGGTCATTGATATAGACAAAAATGATGAGGCTAATCTTGAGTTATTATGAGCCTATGACAACCTCCTATCATTCCACCATAATAGAGGCTTTTCACTTACCCACTATCCTGCCCAACCGTTAAAACTGAATATTATAATGCTTACTATCATGTTGAGGATTACATGTCCTATAATGATGAACATGATGTGTTTAATATGGAAGGTAAAGATACAATATTATCCTAAACCCTAACATGTTCAAAGAGGAAAACACCACCCTCAACAAAGAAATAATTGTAATTAACATCGTGACATAAGAGAATACCATATTTCTCAAGTTAGGATCTTCACTCTCTAAATAGGAGGTGGAAGGCCATAGGTAATGCCTTATAAAACTCTAAAAATATTTCACTCTATACTACACTGATATGGTATGAATTCTCCCTAATGTAGTCATCTATAACCTAGTTATAATACATGAAGCAAAAACTATAAATAAAAAGCTTAGGCCCATCAATTCTAATATTGCATTGATGGTGAAAGAGGAAGTCATCAAATTTTTAAATGTTAGATTTATTAAGCCAGTAGATTACTCCAAATGCATGTCTAACATTATCTTCATTCTCAATAATAATATTAAGATCAAAATGTGTATAGACTTCTGGTACATTAACAAAGTGTGTCCAAAGGATGACTTCTCTATCCCATCCATCGATGTCATTATTGACACTACCATGGGATATGAATTGTTATCACTCATGGATGATTTTTTGAGGTACAACCAAATCTATATTTATAATAACAACCAAAGCAAGACCTCATTTACTATGCCTTGGGGTACCTTTTGTTATGTCATGATTCCCTTTGGTCTCAAAAATGTAGGGGCAACATATCAAAGGGCCATAACCCATATATTCCATGATCTCATTCACTAGATAGTGGAGGTCTATGTACACAATATTTTAGGAAAATAAAGATAGTATGCAAACCATTTAGAGGTTTTATGCACCATCTTAACATGTTTGATGGAATGTGATGTGACTTTCAACCTAGAAAAATGTGTGTTTAAATTCAGAGGTGGAAAACTCCTAGGGTACGTCACCTTCTGACATGGGATCGATATTAATCCTGTTAAAATTTAAGCATTAATAAAAATGTTCCCTCCTAAAAATGAATCAGGAATCAAAAAAAATTTAGTTAAGTTGGGAACCATTTGATGATTCATTATTAATCTTGCCTATGCCATTCATCCCATCAACAACCTACTCAAAAAGACAAAAAAACTTAACTTAGACAAATGATTGTCAAGAGCATTTGAGGTAGTAACACACTTTCTTATGTCCCCCCTACACTCATTGTACCTATGCCAAATAAGCCCTTGATACTTTATATTAGAGAAACTAGGGAGTCCTTCACCTGCATGTTGGCTCAGGAAGATGACACTGGCAAACTATGCATCATTTAATTCATTAGTTGAACCTTCATTGATTATGAGACATAATATACTTAATATAAAAATGAATGCTTAACAATAGTTTTTGAAACCAAATGATTGCAACATTATATGCTTAATCAAGAGACAATATTTATCATGAGATCTCAGGCCCTATAAA
The DNA here is from genome assembly GCA_037957365.1 of Torreya grandis. Taxonomy (NCBI): domain Eukaryota; kingdom Viridiplantae; phylum Streptophyta; class Pinopsida; order Cupressales; family Taxaceae; genus Torreya; species Torreya grandis. The sequence goes on from JARHVA010001889.1 coordinate 1,160,713, forward strand.
CTTTCCTAACTTTGCTAGCTCTCTCTAGGAAGACTGGGTGCTTCATCACACTCCTAAGCAATTTTGATTTAATGTATGTTAACCAAAAGTTCATTAAGGGAATATCATTGTTGATTGGTTGGTTGATTTTCCCTTGGAATTTAATGACCTCATTGATACCAGCTTTCCCTATGAGTTGATATACTATGTATAAAAGCCTGCTATTAGCTCCTTGACTTAGTAGTAGACATAATCAATTACTTGATTGACCATACTTACCCTGGAGGAATAAAATCATAGTAGAAATAATGTCTTTGCATCATCACATCAAAGTATGTTATTTTGAAAATGATCCTCTATCGTAAGGCCTTTGATGACATGTTTCTTTGATGTGTTGACCAAAAAGATTCATAAAAAATCCTTTTTCATTGTCATAGTGGTGTTTTTGGTGACACTTTGGTGGTCATGTGACTACTCAAAAAATCCATAAGATGAGATAATTTTGGCCCACTCTAAACCATAATGTTGTTGAGTATATATGTAAATGCAAGAAATGTCAATGTTTTTCACATGAGATACATGTTCCCACTAGGGCATTATTGATCTGCACCACAAGGACTAGGACCAAGTGTGCAGGGGATAACCAAGTTTTGGTTATACAAAGTGAATGGGCAAAGCTAATTCAGAAGGGAATAACTAAACATATTATATGGAGTAGAAGTCTTATTTGTAGGAAATTTAACATCTATTCATTAATAGAGAATAGGGAAAACTAGTACAATGTACTATAGTGCATGTTTTACAGAGTAGATATATAGAGCATGTTATATGTGTTATGCTTGTGTGAAACATCAACCATTAGTTGTATGTGTATGTTACATACTTATACAGTTAGAATATAAAATAAGTTACAACCATTTTCATTTATAAAGAATATAGTTGCATCGATTCATCTTCAAAGCTGGATGATGGTTGGTGAACCCTTTGAAGCACGTGGTTGAGGTGAGGCAACATATAGATGTGATATGGAGTCCAAGAGTCAACTATGCACATAAAAATAAGTTGTGATATGGGATTGTGAGGTGCATAAGGCTGTAATTTGTGAAGATCATAGTAATGAGTGTATAGTGTGGAGTGCACAAGGGTCAATGTGTAAAAATCTATGATATAGCATAGGACTTATGCATATCACTATGAGTAAACTTTGGGAAAAGAATGTGTAAGATTGGGTAAGATGTGCATACCCTACACAGTAGATCAAATGAGGAGTAAGCTCAGCTATGAGATAACTACACATAGATCATTTGCCCTTTCATGAAGAGCAATGGTCTCCATTACATCAGTGCACAGTTATAAAAATTGCACGTAAAGATATTATGAAGTGTACCACTTGGCATGATCAACATATTGCCCAACCTTGACCACTCAAAAAAATTGATGTGTGTTATGGTGGGTGCATGTATCTATCACTTCAATGATCTAGTCCTTTTCAAAAGAATGCAAGTGCTGAAGATCCAAATGAGAAGGATGTCATATCACTACTAGATTAAGAAGTGGTAAAGTGTAAGGCTTGAGAAGTTCCATGTTGAAGATTGGGTGTATATTCAAAGACTGAGATAGATCAAGAATAAAGGTGTTCTCACCAAATGCAAACAAAATGGTGTAAAGAAAATAGCATAAAGTCTTGATCATCTGGTGTGGACCTTTGAAATGTTCCTTCTAAATTAATAACCAGACTTTACCAACAACTTAGAATGCATGAGGTGTGCGATGTGCATCATGGCACTCCTTGTACTTATCTTGACTACCAGAGAGAATCTACTAAACTTATTAGTGAATAGAATAAATTGGCATAAAAACTTCTTAGTTTTGTTTATTTCTCATTTTTATGCACATGACTAATTACTTGATGGTGCATGGTAGGATATGTCTAGAGGTGCCAAATGTTGAAACCCAAAAAATATATGGAAAGGATTATGGCCAATACAGCTGTGAAGAGCCCTATTATAGGCAAGTGGAATATACAAGAGATTGTCATCCCAAGTGTGAGAATATATGTGGTTATACATTCATAGAAGATAAGCAAGTGTGCAATTTATCACTTTGGTTTACCCATCAATTCCTACAATGCTTGCCAAAAATGACTCAAAAAATGTGGATTATAGTCGAAGATGATATATGTGGGTAACTTAAAATAAATACAAACATGGTTGAAGAATGACTATGCAATGCCAACTGTATCAATGTCTCTTCTACATGTGACCATGATGGCCATCTTGTAAAACTAATGCACTACAATAAATATGGCATCATGCTATCATCTCATCATAATAAATCTAATCATGAAATGTTGATAGCTTCCCATGGTCTAGATGGAACTAGTAGAGGTGTGTAAATTCCTAGATTCTTATTCATGGGTTTAGTGATGCAATAATGAATGCAATACTTCATGTGTTGATCTATATCTATGTACATGTGTGGCTAGTAGAAGTGCAACTACAATGTAGCTAAAGTTTTTGTCATGTCGAAGTGTCCTAAGGTCTTGGCATAGTGCACCTCCAAAATGATTCATTAGTGAGGTGCACCAAAGGAACATAAATATGTCTAAACTTGTACATAAGTTGGTCAGATAAATAGAACTCCTACACTCAGTTACCTTGCATGAGGCTAGAGTAAGTTAATATGAAGTCCTATCCACTTGAGTAGAGAGGAACTTAGTCTACAAAACTATGGGTGTGCATGTCTAGCACTATGATGAGTGCATGAACCAACTGTTGGTCAAGGAAATATGTGGTCTTGTTGTTCTTCCCTTTCCTGTGTTTGATGATGTGATAGAACTATTGTAGGTAAGTCATCCATTTCAGGTGGTGCACATTTTCTAACTTATTTTGTCATTGCAAGAACTGAAGTGGTTTATGTAAAAATAAATAATTATTTCCTTCATAAAAATGTAGTGTCACCATTACTTAATTACTTGCACAATTACATACAGTTCCTTCTCATAGGTAGACTACCTTTTCACCATTTTAATAAATGTCTTGGAGTGGTATGTAATCAAATGTCCATGTTGTATGAGCACTACACTAAGTGCATATTAAAATGCATTAGTGTGTATTTCAAAGGTTTGTGTAATGTTAGGCATTGTAATAACAGGTGATGTGTAGAGGCATTGCTTGAGTGACTCAAAAGTGTGTTATTATGCATGTCTCTAGTCAAACCTAGATTTGGCATATGTGAACTAGTTGACAGCCCATGAAATGTATGAAAAACCAAAGATGAACCTATAGTATAAGTTAAAAAGTCAAAGAAAACTCCTCAATTCTATGAGATTGCATAGAGTAGGCCAATCTTAGATCAATTTGATCTTATCTAGATCTACTTTGATGCCAGCACAATCAATGATGTAGCCTATGTATTATATTTGCATGGTGTTAAATATACACTTCTATAAATTAGCTTGTAGCTTATATTCGTGCAAAGTGTCTAAGATGTACGAAATATACTCCATATGCTCTTCCCAAGTCTTGTTGAAGATGAGAATGTCATCCAATTAGATGATGATGAAGGAGTTTAGGAATGGCTTGAGTAGATCATCCATCAAGCACATGAAAGTGGCTAACACATTGGTAAGGCCAAAAGGCAGAACCAACCATTCATACAATCTTTCTCAAGTCTTGAATGTTATCTTCTAGACGTCTTTAGGATACACTAGAACCAGAAGGTAACCTAACTTAAAATTGATCTTGGTGAAGTATTGTGTACCTCAAAGCTGGTTTAAACGGTTATCAATGTATGGTAGTGGATACCGATTCCTCACCATGATTTTGTTGAGTACATGATAGTCAATGCAAAGTCACTAGGACCATCTTTCTTGGATGTGAGGACTATCAAACTCCCACAAGGTGAAGATCTAGGCTTGATCTTGCCCTGATCAAGAAGCTCTTGAATCTAGAACTAAACTTTATCATTCTCCTACACTAATCTATGATAGAGTGTGATATTCGAAAGAGGGGATCCAAGGACCAAATTTATTTGGTTCTTTATTGCACATCATGTTTGAATACCTTTAGGTTCTATAAGACTTCACTAATCTACTCCAGTAATTTATCGAGTTGTTATTACGATTATGTGTGAGTGTTATGCACTGCTAGGGTGTGCTTAAATTTTAAATGCATAGGTGTATCAAGGTGGACCTTGAGTAATGCAAAATTTTCTATGTGTAAAATGAGCTTGGGATAATACTTGGTAAATACCAAGGTGATTTTGGTCATGGTTGATGACTCAAAGAGGTTGTATAAGTGATATTGCATGTGAATAGTCCAACATTGTGGCTTGGATTGATATGTAGATTCATGGTCATACAAGTATGATCTCCCTAGTAGTATATTATAGACCTCCAAAAGTGCAATGTCACAAGTAACATTGTCCTCCATTGGCTTGACTTTGTACTAAAAAGTGAATTACCATTAAACATGTATATATTTATCTTATTAGAGCCACCCTAAAGAGTATGGATTTGGATGCACAACAATGGTAATACAAAGGCATTGAGTTGTAGATTATGTAATGATGTTATTCTAGTTATCACTATTGATTATGACATGGAGACATTGACCCTTCACCCAAAACATGGTGTGGAAGAGATGTTGATGCTCTTTAGAGATGTTGATCGTAGTGGTATTAGAGCTTAGACAAGAGGCATATAGATCAGTGTCATTCATCAGTGTGGGTCCTGATGTAGATTGTGAAAATAGGGATTGTTGTGAATGACATTCAGAATCATGATGAGTGGATGAGCAATGGTGATGGCACCACTTATCACCAGTCTTCTTTTTCTTACCTTTATCTGAAGCAAAAGGTGATAAAGCCTTTAAGGTTTGAATAATATTTTAGTGATGATCTCTTTTATGAGAAGTATGTTTTTACTTCTATACAGAAGACTGTGATGTGGAGTTGTGCAAAGGTTGGGCCTTGCACATTGTTTTGGATGAAGAGGCGGCACACTACTTCATCTTTTTTTTGGATTTTATATTTGTAGCATTGTGATATTATTCCCTAAAGTGTCAAAAATCAAGAAAACCATCTTCACATAGATATAAGGTGAGGGTCCACTAATTTACTTTAGCACCTTATGTTGTTCACTCAAGTTCTCATGCAAGCACATAGAGTAGTCTTGAAAAATGTTGGTATAGTCTTCCATGGATTGATCTTTGTGTTGGCATAGTTATTGTAACTTGATTTATTCATCTTCAAATTAGTGTAAAGGGTAGTATTCCTCCTTTAGTGTGTCAACAAAAGTGTTTTAGGATTCAATTGAAACACTCTCTTAGGTGCACTACACATTGAAGCTCTCCCACTAGTGAATGACTAGTATGGACTTCTTTAGTACTATGAAGGTGATCTTCTCAGCATTGATGAGATAATTGACTAAAAAGTATACCTTGAGTTGTTGAATCCATGAATCTATTACTTTGGCATCGATATTTCCTCAAAAAAAGGGATGTGATATTGACTTGAACTTTGAAAGGGTTTATTATTAAAACTATTGTTGAGCAAACTGTGGAGGTGTGGTATAAGGCATCAGATTGTGTTGTACCATCAATTTATAGAAGTAGCCAAAAAATTTAGTGTGTTATGCCTCTAATTCATCGGTGATTAAATTTTGTACCTCGAGGGATACCTAAGGTTGTTTTAGTGTATCAACCATCTTAATTTTGTTATGACATTATTCTAGATATTCTAAAACAAAACTGATTGACAAACATTTCATCTTGATTTGTGCTAGCATGTTTATAGGCATAGAAATGAATAGAGTTTTTTAAATCTAATACTAGTGATCCACACCATGAGGCCCAGAACCAAGCATGCGAGGGATTATCAAATTTTGGATGTGTAGAGTGAATGGTCAAAGTTAATTTAAAAAGAAATAAATAAATACATTTAATGGAGTGGAAGTCTTATTTATAAGAAATATAACATCTATTCATTAATAGAGAATAGGGAAATCTAGTATAATGTGTTATAGTGCATGTTTTATAGAGTAGATTATAGGGCATGTTATTTTTATTATGGCTATATGGAGCATCGACCATTGGCCAGATGTGTATGTTACATACTTATGTAGTTAGAATACAAGAGTGGTTATAACTATTATTAGTTATCAAGAAAATAGTTGCATCGGTTCATCTTCCAGGTTGGATGACATCTAGTGAACCCCTTGAAGTATGTATCCAAGGTGAGGTGACATGTGGATGTGATGTGGAGTCTAAGAGTCAACTAGGCATGTAGAAATGAGTTACAATGTAGGACCACAAAGCACATGTGGTTGCAATCTATGAAGAGTGCATTAATGAGTGTGTAGTGGGGAGTGCACAAGGATCAATGAATAGAAGTTTTTGATATGGTGTGGGACTTTTATGTATGACTGTGAGCAAACTTAAAGCAAGGAGTGTGAAATATTGGGTGAGAGATGTACACCCTACATAGTATAAAGAATAAAGATTAAACTCAGTTATGTGGGAATTGTGTATAGATCAATTATATCTGATCATCACCCCATTTGCCTTTTCTAATTTGGGCTTAGATTTAGTAGGTAAGATCTCCCCTGCTTATTTAGATGGTCATCATTTTATTGTAATGATAATTAAATATTTTACCAAGTGGGAAAAAATAATGTCGTTAACAATTGTCATTAGATTGGTCATCGTAAAGTTTATCTTGAATCAAATCATCTATTGATTTAGGTCCCCACAAGTCATCATGACTGACAGTAGGTTTCCTTTCAAAAACCCTAAAGTTTGTGATCCTTTCAAGAAATTCACTATATTAAACCATTTAGCCTCCCTATACTATCCAAAATCCAATGGTCAAGATGAAGCTACTACTAAGACCCTAAAGTCAATTTTGGTTAAAATTGTTAGAGATTCCAAACAATATTGGCATCTACAACTCTATCCAACACTATGGGCTTATAGAACAACTATTAAGACACCCATGGGGGTAACCCCATATTCCCTAATGTTGGGATCAGAAGCCATCATACCCTTAAAAGTATAAATATGTAGCCTTCATGTTTCCATCTAGGGCCTTCTTGATCAAGAAAAATATAAAGAGGCATGGTCGGCCCAATTAGAGCTCTTAGATGAACATCAAATTTTCCCATCAAAAAATCACATTGTTTATGTTGATCATATGGATAAAAAATATAACAAAAACATCTATTATCACCCTATCCATGTAGCAAACCTTGTAATTAGGCTTGGCAGTCAAACTGACAAAAAGAATGGAGAAGGTGAAAAGTTTAGACATAACTGGTTAGGCCCCTACCTAGTGACAGAAGATTTCAACAACAAATCCTATAGATTATGCACCCTAGAGAGAAAGGAGTTAAATGATTTTATGAACTCCTTTCACCTAAAATGCTTCTATATCTATCACTTGCATTATCACACTAATTTCATTTGCATTACATTTTCATAGGTTACATATTCACCTACATATATGATGTGTTGTTCAGTAATTATTTGGTTGTTAGTTCACACAGTATAGAAATTTTCAAAATGTGGCATATCATATCATCCCACTCTCACATTACCTTATCACCCCCAAAGAAATTATTATCAAAATAAACATTTTACATTGGTATTTGCCTTAGTTATTATGAGCAGAGTGCACCTCTTTTCTCCATATCTTCTTATGAAACTTAGAAAAATGATAGCCTAAAATTTAGTCTAGAGGTTTGTTCATGATAAAATATCCCCTTATGGTCCCTTCCAAAAACAAAATATTTGCATGTTTAAAAATAGGTTACTTTACTCACCTATCTTGGTCCTTGGTGATGAGCCCTTACATCCTACTAGTTTCATGGGGCTAAGATTTCGGGGTAAAGACATTGAAAATAGAAAAGAACACACTCTTGTGAAAATTAAAATGCGTATGCAATACAAAAGTCAATTCCCACATATCTAACCCTTTTCTAACCTTTAGTGTTGAGCCCTTACATCTTACTGGTTGTGTGGGGTTAGTAGTGGGGAGAGATGTCATTACTCGCCTATATCTATTCTTTGGTGATGAGCCCATGTGTCTTTATAGTCACATGAGACTAGGTGTAGGGGGTCACAAAAATAAGTAGAAGTCAAATGTAAAAGTAATGCCAAATCAAAAAGTGTCTAAATAGAAATTTCTTCAAAAAGCTTGCATACATGTTCATGTTTAAATAGGGTAACCTTTTCCCATTTACCAGTTTTGTCAAGGCTGGTTAACTCTATATGAAGCCAATACAGTTAGTGTTTTGTAAGTCTAGAAAGAATTGTTTTTACGCATTTTCTCATAAGAATTAGGTCATCTTATTTGTTACTACAAAATTTTGATTTATGTTTTTAATTCCTTATCACCTTTTATTTATCATATTTCCCCTTTCATTACTTGTTGTAAATTGAAATTCATATGCTATGTAAACAAAAAAACTAGGTAGTTACCTATTAAACAAATCTGGAAATGAAATGGCACAAGGGTAATAATCAGATCTATAACATGAAAATTAGATGTTAAAATCATATATAGGCATATGGTGAATTCATAAAATTGATATAATCTAAATATGGAAAGTACAACTATGATAGATATATAAATGAAAAAAAAAGTAATGTACTTAGCTTGTTCTAATGCTAACACAGTTTCAGATATAGAATAGGTAAAAAGCATGCTAGAAGGAGATTTTAGAACAATTATCGGAATAGATCTAACACTTCTAGAACTCTTAACACTAATGTCAACCTAGGATGGTTGCATTGATGCTACTATATAGGTCTGACATAACTGTCATGTACATAATATCTACTAGAAAAGGATGTAACCACCTAATTGCTTTTGGGTTTTGCTTTTCCTTCACTCTTGTGTATTCAGATGTGGATCATGGATTGTCACTCCTTATGGAATATAAAAACCCCAATTTTCCATATTCATAGTGATTTTGGGGGGAAATCGGTTGGTGGGCACATGGTGTTGAGCTAACCCCAAATACCCCACTATTAGTGGGCACTATCTACATAGCCAATACTCCAAAAGAGGTCCTCAGCCTTATGTTGTTCTCCCCTATGTATTGGCTTGTGTGTGAACCATAGAATATGTGAAAAGTAAATACAACATAGACTAGGATTGTAACTTGGAAAATAAATCTCTTGGGATGAACCTTTATTAATTTAGACCTATAAATATGTTATACCTATGACTGATATAGAAATAAGGAAGTTTTGTTCAATAAAATGCTTGATATAGTGCTTTTGATAAGTTGCCTCGGTCTCTTTGGTCTTTTACTATGTGAGGAATAGGGATTGATCTTGTATTTATATCATTCCCTTTAGAGTAATAACTCATATTAAATCACTTAGGCCAACTATTAGGATATATTTCATTTGGAAATTATATGAATTAAGGGCATTGGGCACCTGTGTCAAGTTTGGACACAAATGTCGATGTTAATATCTATCTCAGACATTATTGTCTAGGGAAGAGGAAAGTAGTTATAGGTTTAGAAGTTGTATAAATGGAAGATAAGTAGATTTTAAGCATTATAGGAAAAAGAGAAGGTCAGTCTCATCAATATAAGACTGGTTAGACTAAGAAATATAGGCCAAGGTGCACAAGATATAGCTAATGAAAGACTCATGAAAGCGAGAAAGGTCTAAAATTGAGAGGAATGGCCAAGGTCTAAGTTTGTCAAGTGTACAAGACTGAGATGCTATATAATCATAAAATAGGGTCTAAATATCCCCCCCCCCACTTAAACTAGTAATGAAATTTCTAGTTTAAAGGAAAGGAATAGTACCTAGGTATATATACAGACCTTGTCTTTGCATGTGCCCAACTTGAGTGATTTACTAGTGACTAACCTACAACCAAGAGCATGTTATGATATATAATTAGTGCATATAATCTAGATTGAAATTAATCTAAATTTAAAGAGAAAGGTTTAGGAGTACACATGTATGTCAATGTAACTACCTTATTTATTGACAAGTTGACTTGAAAAATATGTATCCTTGTAAGGCTCTAAAATTGAGATTAGGACAAATATAGATAAATCTTAAAAGTGCATATATATAAAGGGAGAGATAGAGAGAGGTACATGCCCCCAACCTTAGAGCAAAGGTGAGTTGCCACCTAGAAATTGAGATTAGCTCAACCATGCAACCCAATGATACTTATAACATGATGAGGTTGGATGATCACCTCAATCGTACCAAAAAGTGAACCAACTATTATAGTATATTGTCTCAATAAAATCCATAAAAGTCCATGAAGTATTACTACAAAAAATCTTATGATGTGGTAACAATACATAAAAGAGTTTTATAATCTAAAACTGATTTATATTATGTAATATTAGGCATAAATTGCATAGCATATGCACCTTAGATATGTCTTAAGTTGAAACTTTATATAAAAATAGTACCAATGTATAAAATTTAACCACAATTGTGAATATGAATCACATAATTATGTGTTTTAGCCAATTTGGAAAACTATGTAAGCGTAGAGGACATGTTTACAAAGCATGCCCGCACTATATGTGCAAACATATAAAAACTAATATAAGTACCAATGTGGAGAACAAGTTTCCAAAACACGCCCCCATTGTAATATGGAGATGTTGACTATTAAATAGGTTGGATAACATGCTTCTAAAGCATGCCCTCATTGAATCTGAGAACTATGAATGTGTGGAATCCATGCCCATATGATGTACCCCCACTAAATCTAAAAATTGATATAAGTAACATATATCAAATGAGTGTGTAAAATATGATTTTATGATATGCCCCCACTAATATGCCCCCCTTTAAGGTGAGGGAAATATAAGAACTGGTAGTTACCTCACCTCAAAAAGATAAGATAGTTGTATAACTTATGAATGTAACCATATACCATATATAAGGAACATGTCTAGGTAGATATAGCATTGAAGTGCATAAACCAATGTGATCACATGTAGGGCTTAGATGCATGATAAATATCATGAAAACATCTAGATAGTAATAATGCAAGATCAACAAGTAAATAAGCACACACACAAGAGCACTCAAAAGCATGTCAAAATGCAATGGTCCAAGGAGACTACAAATAAGGGGCATATTCAAATGTTGCATAATCAAAGGGACATGTGTTAGGTTGTGGAGCTAAAAGCTTCAACTTTGCAGACATGGAGGAGGATGCTAAAGTTCCAGAAGTACCGGCATCGGCAGTATGACCAACGTCGGTCATGATGAATGCATAAGGCAACCGACATCAGCAGAGAATCGGCCGATGTCAGTCAAAACCAGTTAGACAGGGACCGACGTCGGTCGCTTGTGTGTTCCAGAACTGTTCGTTGCATGAATAGTTAGTTAGTTAAACGGGTTGTTTGCATGTTAAAGGCTATTTTGAGTCTTGAGTTGCATGTCTATTATTAGTAAATTAAGAGTCTAAGTTATTATTTAAGTATGGGATCTATTTATAGACCCATTGGCATGTATTGTAATTGAAGAGCTGAAAGGAAGGCAAGGAAGATCCTTCCATTGTAAGATCATTGAGTTGTAGGTTGTTGCAAGCTCATAGGAGATCTACATGTAAGTATGGTCTATTGAATTATAAGTTGCAGGTTCATGAGAAGATCTACTTAAAGTAATTTTGAGTGCTTGGTGTACTGGCAGGGTTATTACTGACTAGTTGGAGAGGTGAACACCAATTTTGTGTGTGAGTTGTGTGTTGGGACCGTTTTTGGTAGGAGAGTGTTTTGAAGAAGAATTACTGTACACTTGGGGTGTGGGAAGCCTTTGTAAGGTGGAAGAGAGTGGCGTCTCTTTATTGTATTCTTTTATGTACAAGTATTAATATAAGATTGTATATTGTCTCTTATTTTCTGTGTTATGTGTGAATTCTAGTTACTTGTACTTATGGATAATTACGCATGTGTAATTGCTTGTATTTGGTAATCATATTGTGCTCTTTCTGAGGAGCAAAATCCTAACAAGTGGGATCAGAATAGGTGTGTTTGTTCTTGGATTCCCCATCAACTGATACCAGAGCATGTTTGTTGTTCTAGGGGTACCTGACAAGTGGTATCAGAGCTTTTGGTTGGGATACTAACAAGTGTTTCAGATCTGGTTAGTGTGTTTTGATTACAGGTTACTCACAAGGATTTCTATTTGAGTGGGAGTAGAGCAATGGCAGAAGACAGTAAGTTAAGAATGGAGAAGTTTAATGGCAGGAGGTCCAAGTCCAGGTATGGCAGAATAACCTGCTGGAAATGTGGAAAGAAAGAGTAGGGAAAAGAAGATTGTTGGTTGGTAGCAGATCAGCATGAAGGACATGAAGAAGAAGCAGATGTTATAGAGTTCGTTGCACAAGATGCTCTGGTATGTTCTTTGGATAAAGTAGAATCCTGGATTTTAGATTCTGGTGCCTCTTTTCATGCATCCCAAAATAGGGATTTTTTTCATGAGTATGTCCAGGGAGACTTTGGAGAAATTTTTTTAGGGGATGGTAAGCCTTGTCAGATGGTTGGCAAAGGGAAAGTGAAGCTGAAATTGTAGACAGGTAACACATGGGTGTTGAAGGAGGTCATGCATGTCCCAGTTCTGGAGCGAAATTTGATTTTTGTAAGAAGTTTGGGTGATGAGGGTTGCACAGTAACTCTCATAGTGGACTCTTGGAAGGTTACCAAGGGTGCACTTATTGTAGCAAGAGGTAAGAAAGTAGGTACGCTTTATCTATCTACTTGTATTACTGATTCTCTTTTTGGGTTATCTACTTCAGCTGTAGATTCAGAGATGTGGCTTAATAGGCTTGGTCACATAAATAAGAAGGAGATGCATGTTCTTGAGTCAAAGGGTATGCTTTTAGATTTGAAGAGCATAGATCAAGATTTCTGTATGCAGAAGAAGAAGGTAACATTTATTGAGGAATCTGATGTTCGTGACAAGAGTAGGAAAGCCTTGGTTTTCAAGGAGAAGATGACGAACAGGTATCAGTCACAGGGGCTAAGGAATTCTGAGTAGAGCAAGGGTGATTTGGACAAGGGTTTGATCCAAAAGGAGCTCGTAGGAAAAATTCAATTCTCACAAGAAGAACACAGAGACTGACGTCGATTAGAAAACTGATGTCGGCATCCAGACAGGGACCGATATCGGCTATGTGCAGCTCAATGTCAGTGACTCAGGGTAGATAAACACCGGCATCGATTAGGGGGAACCGACGTCGGTAGTGAGGCAGTCGCATGGAAATGATGTCGATCAGGTGCAGACTGAGATGTGACCGGCATCGGTCACTGAGATAGATTTTGGGTGGACAACAAGCTGTCAAGGAGTCTCAAGCACCCATATGGAGGACTTAAAGGGTAAGTAAGCCTCAAATTCATTATTTCCCTTCTTTACACTACTTGTTGCTCACTTATGGTAAAGAACCAGGAAGTTATTAAAGAAGCAGAGCAGGTAGATCCAGGAAATAGTGGGAGCTTGGCATGGATGAGGATGTGATTCCTTGGAGAAGAACCAAATGGGAGTTTTGGGTGGAGTTGCCAGCTGGAAGAAAGCACTGAGAGATGAATGGATGTTCAAGATGAAGAAGAGTGGGAATGGATACGTGAGATGGAAGGCCTGGGTATACGGTCTTGAATAAGCTGCAGGATAATGGAGGATTGATCATTGTGTTTCTCTTTACCACGTTGGATAATATTAGCTACATTATCCTATTATTGTATGTTGTGCTTGTAACACGGTTACAAATACAGGGAGTTGCTGAACTAAAGGTAAAGCTAGTTCAGAGGTTTGTCATGAGGAATCTGGGAGCAGCAAGATTATTTGGCATGAGTGTGTTCTAGAGACATGGAAGGTCATAGGTTGACTTTGTTTCAAGATGATTGTGTGAGACCGGTTAGCACGCCGATGGTTGGACAGTTCACAGAACAGTGTCTTGATTCACATAATGAGGTTGAGTACATGTGTACTAAACCTAAGTTTTCCCAAGCAGTGGGAGTTGTCAAAAAATTGGAGCCAATCTAGGAAAGAAGCATTGGAGGGAAGTTCAGTGGATTCTTAGAGGGACCAACAGCAGGTGCACATGCTATGCAGGGTCAAGTTATTTTTCTACATGGTTTGTAGATGCGGATGGGGCAGGTAATTTGAATGACAGGTTGTGCACCATAGGATTTGTGGTGGTTGGTCTTCAAGGGTGATCTTGAAGAGGGATACAAAGCCAAGGGAACAAACTAGATGATGTATAGGTACAGGTACAATTGCAGCTATTTATCTCCAAGTGGGAGATTGTTAGGTTGTGGAGCTAAAAGCTTCAACTTTGCAGACATGGAGGAGGATGTTGAAGTTCCAGAAGTACCAGCATCAGTAGTATGACCGACGTCAGTCATGATGAATGCAGAAGGCAACCATCATCGGCATAGAATCAGCTGACGTCGGTTAGAACTAGTTAGACAGGGACCGACGTCAGTCGCCTGTGTGTTCCAGAACTATTTATTGCACAAATAGTTAGTTAGTTGAATGGGTTATTTGCATGTTAAAGGCTATTTCGAGTCTTGAGCTACGTGTCTATTATTATTATATTAAGAGTCTAAGTTATTGTTTAAGTCTGGGATCTATTTATAGACCCATTGGCATGTATTGTAATTGAAGAGCTGAAAGGAAGGCAAGGAAGATCCTTCCATTGTAAGATCATTGAGTTGCAGGTTGTTGCAAGCTCATAGGAGATCTACATGTAAGTATGGTCTGTTGAATTATAGGTTGCAGGTTCATGAGAAGATCTAATTGAAGTAATTTTGAGTGTTTGGTGTACTGGCAGGGTTATTACTGACTGGTTGGAGAGGTGAACACCAATTCTGTGTGTGAGTTGTGTGTTGGGACCGTTTTTGGTAGGAGAGTGTTTTGAAGAAGAATTATTGTACACTTAGGGTGTGGGAAGCCTCTGTAACATGGAAGAGAGTGGTGTCTCTTTATTGTATTCTTTTTTGTACAAGTATTAATATAAGATTGTATATTGTCTCTCATATTCTGTGCTATGTGTGAATTCTAGTTACTTGTACTTCTGGATAATTCCGCATGTGTAATTGCTTGTATTTGGTAATCATATTGTGCTCTTTCTGAGGAGCAAGATCCTAACAAGTGGGATCAAAATAGGTATGTTTGTTCTTGGATTCCCCATCAACTGGTACCAGAGCATGTTTGTTGTTCTAGGGGTACCTGACAACATGACTTAGTAAAATGTCTATAAAATTAAGAATGACATATTCAAATGTTCATATAACAAATAATGACATATGCAAATGTCAATTAAAAAATAAATAGGCACGGGGGTTGAATGTAAAGGAACATATTCAAATGCTAAAAAAAGTAAGACAATAACAAGGTAAGACAAGTAAAGAAATACATAAATTAAATCATAAGCAACCAATATAAATATGTCCTAGTAACCCATGAATCAATGTGATAGGAAAAAAAATCAAGTGTATAGCATATCAAGTACCCTATGTAAGATATAATCATAGATAAAGGCATGTGTAAGTACATGATAGTGAAATGTGATCATCAAACCATATAACCTATTTGTATCAAGATCAAAGCATCGAATGCCCCCAATGTCTACATGACATGAGTAGAGGGAAGGCCCAACATCTGAAATAGGAATATAACATGTATATTTGTATTCCTATATCACACTCAAGTAGAAGTGTGACACACATGTGTATGTAAGAGTTACTAAATATGCCATCCATCAACATGGAACTAGCACATAGATGCCAAGGAGCCAATAGAACATGTAGGTGCCAAAAATATTTTTGGAGTTTTGAATGTTTTTTTTATTTTTTTGGGACATTTTTAAAACTTTTCAACCTTAAGTTGGATCATTGATATCTATGTAGTGATAATTGAGGTAATCACCGTATGTAATGAAAACCAACTAGAAATAAGAAAGCTCTATTATAATGATCATGTGGCAAGTTATAAAGTGGATTAGAACATGGTTTGTTGAACTATTCATCTATAGATTGTGCACTATCTATATGAGTAGTGAGAGTAGAAGTATTTTGATATGAGGAAAGGTTTGTAGTTTCCCCCTTTGTAAACATATTTACAATTTTAAATTTGTCAAGATTCTCTTGCTTTGTGGCCTTTTTTGTTATAAATCCTATTTTGAACACTTGATGTGCCCATTGTTCTTTTTGTAGTGGTGTTTTTTCTATTTCTACTTTATTTTTTGACTTGTTCTAATTTATAAGTTGTTATTTTGAATTGGATAAATGTATCTTTGAATTATTTTCATTAGTATTTCCAATATAGCCCAAACCTTGATGATTATTCTGATCATATGTGGAAATATGATGAGTAATGCATTGGGAATGTTTTCCCAATCCTTGACCATTATAACCATTTTTTTGTAAATATTTAATTCCAAAACTATATTGTTTGAAAAACTGAGTATCATTATTGAGAGGTAAATTTGTATCCTTTTCTTTATCTGAATTTTCATTTTGAACCTTTCTATCTCTATGTTTGATATTTGTAACTATTTTTGCTCTGAATTTTCTTTGGTACCCACATTTGTTGTTTTGGTACTTGTGGTTTGGGAGAGGTAATCATATTTTGAGTGGTTTTCTTGGTTCATGTATCAATATAAGACCACCACTATCTTTTTGACTTTGATTTTAGTTATTTAATGCAAAACTATAAATTATATGATGCCTATGCACTCTATGATATGCACAATAGTACTTGGATCTCTTTAAAGGATGTGGAGGAGGTAATTTGATCACTTTGTTTTGAAGCATGTCTCTAACGATTTTAATTAGACTCTTAGTATCATTTTGATCACTTTTTGAATGACTTATTTTGGATCTATTTTGTTGTATCTTTTAATTTGAATAAGAAACCTTGTTGGGCACAACATTGGTAGATGAGGATGCAAACACATGATTAACACTAGCATGTGTTAGATTATGTAGGTATGTGACCTAATTTTATAACTCCTTTATTAACTTGCTCATACTGGTGATTTTATCTTTTAAGGCTTCACAAGCATAAACCCTAGGTATTTCAAATTGATTACATTCATTTGAAACTATAGGGTTGGCCACCTTATTCCTTGGATAAGTGATAGTTTGGACCTAGTTAGAGGGATGAGAGATATCACCCTTATTAGGGTTAGGATGATCATCACATGTTTTTTTTCATTTTTTAAAGGGGTATCCATGGTTAAAGTGGTGAGTATATCATAATGGATAGAATGAATGTTGGTATTATTTTCATTACAAGGTGTTATACCATTTAAAATGTCTTGACATTAAACAATAATAGAGAAAAGAACTGCACTTGTCATCATTTGGTCTTTTATATCATAAATTTCAAAGGAAGCAAGAAAATAAACATTTTTGAATTCATTGACAATCTCATGAGAGGGAAAAATGAAATGTTCACTTTCAGTTTTACTTTGTAAATAAGGAAGAGAAGATGCAATGTTATTTTTTATTTTCTTTGCCTTATATGACTTGCTCTTTACAAATGATACATGAAATATACTTGGTATTTTAGTTGTGTCCCAAAATAATGCATTTTTTGTAAGTACTTCCTTATGATTTTCATATGGACTCTCATTTTTTTCCTCATGCAAGACAATGGGAGACATAGGACATACATTTTGTGCATCACCAACTAGAGTGGAAGGATAAATTTAGCTATTTGAATTTAGATCATCCAAATAGGGAAAAAAATTCAACATTAATATTAGTTGGAAACTAAGTCAAACACTTGATTTTATCAATACTTTCATTATGAGAGATAGAGGATTAACATTCAACTTCTTTGACATTTTAAACATTGGAAAGGGGAGAATCACATTCACTTTTTGAAATAACTAAAGAGGGTATGGATGCAATATTTTGATTTTCAACACTAGGAATGGTATCAATTTGCAAATTGGTTGGATCTTAATTACCATAAAATAAAATAATAGAAGAGGTGTCATAACCATGAGGCATTTTGTCACATTCATAACCAAGAGTAGAAACATCATGATCACTACTTTGCTCATTTATACTCACGTTTGCACCATTGGTTTTTTCATTATCATATTTATAATAAAAAGAGGATTTATCCTATTTTTGATATTATATAAGATATTCATATGCAATACATTGATCGGGAGGTGGATTAAATAAATGATCGATCATAATGGAGATTCCATACATGGCATTCTACTAGTGATGTCATAAGGTTTGCAATGTTCAAGACAACTGTGAAGCACACAACCACTAGGGCCAAAACAAAGATGTAACTAAGCATTCCTAAGTTATTCCCATATAAATAAGAAATAAATTAAATCTAACAATCAAATACATACATCTGAAATGAATTTTTGAAGAAGGCAAAAACCCAAATATATAAACTAGGGTTTTGATTTAACAAATAGAAGTTGGGTTCACCAAATGTTTTAACCCTAAAATATAATCCATGGTGATCTTATTATTATACCTAGATTTTATTAAAAGGGTATATATAAATTAAATGGCACCAGGGTGATAATCAGATCTATAGTAGGCCAATTAGATGTTAAAGTTAGATATAAGAATATGTTGAATTTATAAAACAGAGATAGTCTAAATATGGAAAGAACAATTATGGTGGATATAAAAATGATAAATAAGTAATGTACTAAGCTTTTTTTGATGCTAATATAATTATAGATATGAAACAAATAAAAATCAAGATAGAAGGATATTTTGTAATAGTCATCAAATTTTAGATCTAACACTTTTAGAGCTCTAGATACTAACATCAACTTGGGACGGTTGCGTTGATGCTGTAATTTAGGTTCGACACAAGTGTCATGTATAGAATATATAATAGAAAATGATGTGACCACCTAGATGCTTATGGTTATTACTTCACCTTCACTTGGGTGCATTTAGATATGGGTCATAGATTGTCACTCCTTGTGAAATGGCAAACCCCTAGTTCTCCATCTTCATAGTGACCTTGGAAAAAATGGGTTAATGGGCACACAGTGTCAATTTGACCCTAATACCTCAATGTTATTTGGCACTAATTACATAAATAATACTCCAAAAGATTGCCTCAGACTCATCTAGTTCTCCCCTATGTGTTAGCTTGTGTGTGAATCATACAATATATGCAAAATAAGTATAATAATGACCTAGCTTGTAACTTAGAAAATCAAAATCTTGGGTTACTCTTTTATTAATTTAGACCTATATATGTTTTTTACCTATGATTTATATGGAAATAGGGAAGCTTTATTCAATTGAATACTTGATGGAGTGTAAGGGCAGGGGTCCTAGTCCTGTTGGTTAAATACTTCTGTTGCGACTCTGCTAGTCATGGGTTCTAGTCCCCCCCCACCCCGTGGTATCAGAGGGTGTGTCGCACCAGTGCCACCAGTCATGTTAAAAATTTTACCAGGTGTACTATAGGTTATAGGGGTCCGTGCTGGACCGATTCCAATAGCCCAAAAAAAAAATACTTGGAGTGATTTTGATAATTTGCCTTGGTCTCTTTGGTCTTTTGCTAGGTGAGGAATGAATGAGGGTAGATCTTGTTCTTATATCAATCCCTTTGGAGTAATAAATCACATTAAAGCACTTAGACTAACCATTAGGATATGTTTCATTTATAAATTGGATGAATTTAAGGCACGAGACACTTACGTTGGGTCAGGACACTAACATTGACACTAGTGTTTATCCCAAACATTAGTGTTTGGGGAGCAAGAAAGTAGGTATAGGCTTAGAACTTGTAGAGATGGAAGATAAGTACATTTTAAGCATTCTAGGCAATAAATAAGGTATGGTTCATCAATATAATACTATCAGAATAAGAGATATAATCCAAGTGGCATAAGATAGAGTAGATGTGATACTTGCAGAAGCGAGAAAGGTTTATAACTGAGAGGAATAACCAAGGTTTGAGTTTGTCAAGTGTACAAGACTAAGGTGCTATATAAACATAAAATATTGTCTACACATTCCTTATCACCTCACATGTATCCTATTCCCCCTTTCATTCCTTATTGTAAATTGAAATTCATATGATATGTAAACAAAATAATTAGGTAGTCACCTATAAAACAAATGTTAGCATAGTTCCTGTTAGAGACTTAGATTGTACCCTAGCTGAGCAAAGGATTGCTCAGGTCCTCTACTCAAATCTAGTCCAACATGGGAATAACCCTAGGCTATGGGTTACCTAATCTTGGGTTAGACCTCTAGGATTTCTAATAAGGATACCTCCTCTGATGTATCACTTAGCTTATTTCCACTAAAACCTACTAATTGTTGGGGAGAAAAGGGAGAGAAAGATAGCTGAAAGGGAAATCTAAGCTAATGTTGGTGATACACCTAAATCTATTGTTCATCCACTCTATTTGAACTTATAAAAATAATAATGAGACAAGTAAAAGATTGAATCTAAAACTCCAAATGCTTGTTATGCATCACTATTTCATGCAAAGGTTCACCAAGTGATCAAAACATAAGGAAAGTGATGAAAAGGTCTGATTCAATGCACTAACCAGTCAATGTATCCACTTGCTAGCCTCAATCAAATGATATTAAGCACTAAACATGACCCACATAACAAGATAAACTAGTAGCTAGTTGATATCAAAACTTGAAAAGGGAGAGATTTCTACCACATATGCAAATCAAACCAATATTAACACACTATACTAAAACAATAAAATCTAAAATAATCATCTATTTATCTCAAGAGGTTACAAAGATTAATCTTGGTAGAGTCTGGTCATGCCTAAGAGATGGATCCATTTTAAGGCTTAGAATCCTATATTTATAGTAGAAGGGAATGAGAGAGATGGGGAACATGTGTGGGAGAATGGAGAAGGGAATCATCAATGATCAAGTCAATATCTGTATCAACTCTTTGAGCTCCTCATGCATTTATGTTATTGGGACTCTATGCCATATTCTACTTGACTTATTTATGAGGATAAAATCCACATATCTTTAGACTTGATTGAGCCATCTCCATGTCTGCTTCGAGTGATGGTAGGTACCTGATTGTCAAAAATATGACCATGTAGAAGGATGAGACATTTCCCCATGATCACAAATATCTACCCTTACTTTGGAATCTCAACCTCATTCTACTATAGATGAAAAGAAATCCCACTTATTAGTTTTATTATAGTCTTAATATCGATGAAATGAAGCTTGCCAAGTGTTTGACCTTGCTTCAACAATAAGTAGCCACCCTTTTATCTATATTATGTCTAAAATACCCATTCTACCTCTATGGAGCTCTAATGGTGACACTTGATCCCTGAAATGTCCATTCTAGTTCAACCTTGATCATCTTCTAACTTGGAACCTATGCATTTACTTGCTTGGGTCGAAAACTTCATCGACCTCTACCAAAAGTTTCCTAGGCTCACCTTTTATTCATTAACCATCGACTTATTGATTCAAGACTATCAAATTTAGACACTTGGTGGCCTTGTGCTTGATCTGAGTTCCATTGACTTCTTAACCTTGTTCACACCATTGATCTTTCTCTCTATAATGAATGTGAGCCATAGATATTTTACCAGTTTAACGTGCTTAAGACACTTGTCACCAATGCATTTGCTTTTAGGATTCACTAACCTTTTGATCCACTTCTCACCATTGATCTTCAATCATATGATTAAATGCTTATTATAGATCTATTTAGGTCTACTAACTTGAGCTATCAATCATGTGTCATCAATATATGATCTGATCAAGTGAGATTTAGATACTTGTTAGCCATGCGTTCAACCTTGGAACATTTGAACTCAAATGACTAATTCATGAGGCCCAAATTTGACATATGCGCACACGTCCCAGACTGTTGGTTTAACTTTGAAGCTTCATATCTTTAGATAGAAAAGACATCAAGATATGAAGCTTGCCAAGTGTTTAACCTTGATTCAACAATAAGTGGCCACCCTTTTATCTATATTAAGTCTAAAATACATATTCTACCTCTATAGATCTCTAATGGTGACACTCAATCCCTGAAATATCCATTCTGGTTCAACCTAGATCATCTTCAAACTTGGAACCTATGCATTTACTTGCCTAGGTCAAAAACAGCTTCGTTGACCTCTACCAAAAGTTTCATGGGCTCACCTTTTTTCATTGGCCATCAACTTATTGACTCAAGACTATCAAATTTAGACACTTGGTGGCCTCGTGCTTGATCTGAATCCATTGACTTCTTAACCTTGTTCACACCATTCATCTTTCTTTATAAAATGAATGTGAGCCATAGATATTTTAACAGTTTAACATGCTTAAGAAACTTGTCACCAATGCATTTTATTTTAGGATTAGCTGACCTTTTGACCCATCGCTCACTATTGATCTTTGATCACATGATTAAACACGTATTATAAATCTATTTGGGCCTACTAAATTGAGATATAAATCATGTGCCATCGATATATGATTTGATCAAGTGATATTTTGACACTTGTTAGCCATGAATTTAACCTTGGAACATTTGAACTCAAATGACTAATTCATAAGGCCCAAATTTGATGTCTGCACATGTCCCAGACTGTTAGTTTAACTTTGAAGCTTTATATCTTGAGATAGAAAAGACATCAAGATATGAAACTTATAGGAGATGATCTAGGCATGAAATACATCATGTCCATGCATTTCTTTGGCTCTGGTTGACCTTCTAAGTGCATATATCATATGCAACTAGACTGATCTGTTCATTCCCACATGACTTGTCATGATGGTTTAGCTCCTTAAGATCATCAAATTCACACTTTAAGCCCACTTAAAGTGTTTAAAAACCTTGAAAATGGTAAGTGATCTTATTCTAGATTCTATCTACTCCTTCTACTAGTGGATCATTCTTCAACTACAACTCTATTTAGCTTCTCCCTCTAGATCTAGGCAAATTTTTGTATGTGGGCCAAATTTGACTGACATCTTTAGTGACTCAACTAGGAAGCATGCATATTATGCTTAATAACCCAGACTATTTGTCTTGACTAGTCCATTGGGCATGGAGTCTCCTCTCTTGTTTAACATATTGATATAAAGCTAAAATTTTCTACCAACCCTTAGATAATTGCTCTTGAAACAAATAAGGACCAAAAGGAACAAAACAAAACAAAGTGCCCAAGGCACGTATTAAAGGGAAACATAGAATAGAAGGGAAACTAACCTAAATAAAGCAAGGACCACTAACCTAAGGAAATAGGGAAAATAAGACAAAAGGAAAGTAGCTATTGCTTGAGTTAATCACGTATTGAAACAAATCAAACCTAGAACAACTAACATGTTGTGACAAGCTTCCCTTCAGGGTCAAATGGAAAGCTATTTGGTGCACCCTAGAACTTTGAAGCATGCTTGCTTTTTCTTTATAGCTCTCTTCTGTACCTAAGAGTAATTGGATGTTCATGTCTTCTTGGGGAAGCAACTAGTTCCTTTACTGCTAATTTTAGGTGCATGAATTGTAGACATGAATCCAACACCTAATCATACTCCTCATAAATTTGTGTATTTTATAAGAACAACTTCAATTCTTCTTCATTCATGAACTATTGATTATGATCATGTTAGGCAGCTTCATGTGTCTGATTTAACACATCTACAGGGCTAACCTCTAAGACAGATGGATCAGATCTTGGGACTTCTTGAGGCCACTTGAGCTCATTTTCAGCTTCTAAAAGTAGAGATATGTCTAAAGTTGAAGAGAAAAGTTGATAACCATGTTTGAAAAATATAAACATGACATATTCTAAGAGAACAACTACTTCTTCCTTGATGAAGGCACTTTCCTCAGCCTGCAATAGGCCATATTCAAGTAAAGAATAACCTAAATGAAAGATATTAAACAAATCAGAAGATTTGTTCTCATAAAGTTATAGTTCAATTAGGGTTTCTTCAAGTTGAATGTCAGAAGCAAGCATATCAATTTTTTGACCACAATCATGAGGCTGTAAGTCTATTTTTAATATCTCAGTTTGGTCAATCAACACTACTTCATCTTCAACATCAATCTAATGACTAAGCATACTCTCAAAGTTAGCTTTTTATTCACCTTCTTTTGTTGATTGGTAATTGTGTTCTACTACTTCTGTAAACTTTTATCATTCATGATGAATGGTAGCTTCTATATTATCAAAGAACTCATGGAAAACATCATCAACTTGTCCAACTGGGACATCTTTCTTTTGTACACCAACCTCTTCTTCATGTACTTGTTTTTGCACTTGTATCTCAACCTCTACCTTAACTTTCTCTTGCACTTGTTCTATCTTTTCATCATTATGGAATACTAAACATGTTTGTCTTGCTAAGAGGTGTCCCAATCATGATTTATTCCTCCTATTCACTCAAGTCACCTTCATTTTTTGCTTTTTTAGCTGCATCTTCTTGATTTTCCTCATAAAGGAGAGACTCTTTCTCAAAGAGAGGCACAGTAGACCCTTGAAAATATTTAGTAAGATGAAAAAGGTCCAAAAAAATTACCATAGATAGCTGATTTTTCTCATGGAGCTACTCTTCTTGGATCACCTTCACCTCCTCCATTTATTTCTTTGCTTCTTAAATGGCTCTCCATGAATGAAAGGCTTTAAAGTTTTGAAGGGAAAGGATTGGAGGCTGAATGATCTCCTACTTAATCTTGACTTCAGCATCTTGTCTTATGCCTGATTGTTCTTTCTTCTTCTTGATTATTGAATCTAATTCCAAGTCATAACCTTAGGTTTAGAAACCTCTACTTTTATACTTATTCTTGCTATGGGTGAGAAAGAATAAGTTTGTTGTTGTGTTGCCTTTGCAACTATTATTGAATGTTGGAGATGTTGATTTGTAAACTCAATTTGCATGGCTAAATTAGCCTCAAAATCATGGACCAATTGGTTACAGATGTCTCCCTACAAAATTGAATATGAAATCTTTTGTATGATTTGTTGAGAAACATGGAGATTAGTCTCCTCAACACATACTTTTTCAGCTTTTTGAGGCCTCTCTTAGATAGACTTCTAGGTAGAAAAGTTAGGCAAAGTTTGAATGGACTTTTGAGGGCTATGTTAAACATTAGTTTGGCATTCATGAAGGGAAAAGGGGAGATCTATGGGAAAATGATGATGATTATGGTGACCTTGGGGTTCCACGTAAACTACTAGCCTCTCTTCAATGCTTACTATTAGACCACTTATGTCTAGAATATCAGCACTAAAATTTGAGTGGCCTTACCTTATGAAAGATGAACATACCTCTTTAACCTGCTAGAAATTAGCTCTCATGTTATAAATTTCATGCTTTGGGGATTGATAGGTCTGATCAAGAAGACAATAGGATTCATACACCTTATGAGTGGTTTATTTGAAGGTTGAGATGGATTGCTTTGGGGCTTGATAGGTCTAATCAGGAAGATAACAAGATTTATGAGAGTTATCATAGGATTAGTATGAGTCACCATACTGTCGATAAGGCTCTATACATGGTTGGTGATGTTCATCATAAGGATGATAGAGATCATGGTAGGGCTGATATGGGTCATGAAGAAGGTACGAGCCTTGTCCCTGATAGTAAGGGTCATGAGAAACTTGATAAGGCTCATCATAGCTTTGATAGAACTCTTGGTAAGGTTGATTAGGCTCATATGGATCATGAAGATCATATTGGAACTACTGATAAGGAGGTGAATGATAGGGGTATCCACTATAGTTATTCATATCAACCTTAGATGCAAAAACTATTTAAAATCTTCAATAAGACATACCTAGGCTGCTTAAAACTAGAAGCTTTGATTTATAGTCACAATTGGTGCTAACTTGCTTGATTCTGAAATTTGATTAGAGGAAAGACACACCAATAATCTTTCCATTCTCTTGGATCTTGTTCCCACTAGGTGTGCCAAAATTGCTATTGACTTAGATTTCATCCTAGCTATGCAAAGGATTGTTTATGTATCCTACTCAAATCTAGTCCAACATGGGATTGACCCTAGGTTATGGGTTACCTAATCTTAGGTCAGACCTCTAGGATTTTAATGAGACTAGCTCCTCTAATGTATCACTTAGCTCATTTTCATTAAAACCTACTAATTTTTGGGGTGAAAAAGGAGAGAAAGATAACTAAAAGGGAAATATAAGTTAATGTTGGTGATACACCTAAATTGATTGTTCATCTACTCTATTTGAACTTCTAAAAACACTAATGAGATAAGTAAAAGACTGAATCTACAAATCCAAATGTTTGTTATGCATCAATATTTCATGCAGAGGTTCACCAAATGATCAAAGCCTAAGGGAAGTGATGGAAACACCTGATTTAAGGCACTAACTAGTCAATGTATCCACTTGCTAACTTTAATAAAATGACATTAAACATTTAACATGACTTGCATAACAAGATAAACTAGTATGTAGGTGAGATCAAGACTTGACAAGGGAGAAATTTCTAACACATTCAAATCAAATTGACATTAACACACTATACTAAAACAATGAAATGTGAAATAGTCATCTATTTATCACAAGAAGTTACAAAGATCAATCTTGGTAGAGTTTAGTCATGCCCAAGAGAGGGATCCATTTCAAAGCTTAGAACCTTGTATTTATCGCAGAAAGGAATGAGAGAGATGGGGAACATGCATGGGAGAATGGATAAGGGAGTCATCAATGATCAAGACAACAGCTATATTAACTCCTCAAGATCCTCATGCATTAATGTTACTAAGATTCTATGCCATCTTCTACTTGACTTGCTTATGAGGACAAAATCCTCGTATCTTTAGCCCTAATAGAGCCATTTCCATATTTGCTTTGAGTAGTGATACGTACTTGATTGTCATAATTAAGACCATGTAAAAGGATAAGACATTTTACCATAATCAAAAATATCTACCCTTACTTTAGAATATGAACCCATGTCTACCATAGATGAAAACCAATCCCATTTATTGGTTTCCTATAGTCTTAATTTAATGAAATGAAGCTTGCCAGGTGTTTGACCTTGTTTTGACAATAAGTTTCCACCTTTTTGTTTATATTAGGTCTAAAAGACCTATTCTACCTCCATAGAGTTCTAATGGTGATGCTTGATCCCTAAAATATCCATTTTGGTTCAACCTAAATTGTCTTCAAACTTAGCTCCTATACATTTGCTTGCTTGGTTCAAAAACAACTTCAGCGACCTCCACCAGAAGTTTCTTGGGCTTGCCTTTGTTCATTGGCCATCAACTTATTGATTTGGGAATATCAAATTTAGACACTTGGTAACCTCATGCTTAATCTAAGCTCCATTGACTTCTTAACCTTGCTCATACCATTGATCTTTATCTATACAAATGAATGTGACCCATATATCTTCTACCAGTTTAATGCACTTAAGACACTTGTCACTCACACATTTTATTTTAAGATCCACTGACCTTTTGACCCACTACTCATCATTGATATTTGATTACATGATTGAATATGTACCATAGATCTGTTTAGGCCCACTAACTTGAGATATCAATCATGTGTTGTTTATCTATGATCTGATCAAGTGATATTTTGACACTTTTTAGCCATGCATTCAACCTTGGAAAATTTGAACTCAAATGGCTATTTCATGAGGCCTAAATTTGATGTCTACACATATGTCCCAGACTGTTGGTTTAACTTTAAAGCTTTATATCTTTAGATAGAAAAGACATCAAGATATGAAAGTTACAGGAGATGTTTGAGGCATGAACTACATATGTCCATGCATTCTTTTAGCTCTGGTTGACCTCCCAAGTGCATATATCAAATGTACAACCAGACTAATATGTTCATTCTCACATGATGTGACATGATGGTATGGCTCCTTAAGATCATCAAATTCACACTTTAAACCTACTTAAACTGTTTCAAATTCTTTCAAGTGGCAAGTGATCTTCTCCTGAAGTCTATCTGCTCCTACTACTGGATCATTTTTCAACCAGGACTCTATTCATCTTCTCCCTCCAGATCTAGACAAAGTTTTAAATGTGGAACAAATTTGGCCAATAGTTACATTTACATATATTTATCCATCATATTACATCATTTGCATACATTTTTTTCCCACATATACATAATCATTTCCCATAGTATCATATTAAAATCAAAGAAATACATATACATCATCACATGCCTAGCCATCTAAAGTGCATGAACTAAAAATTAAAGCATGAAAATTAAAGTCACATCACAAGAATAATAACTCACTGAGAGGTAAACCAAAACACACACACACACACACACACACACACACACACACACACACACACACACACATATATATATGTATGTATGTATATGTATATATATATATATATATATATATATATATATATATATATATATATATATATATATATATATATATATATATATATATATATCATAATAAATGTCGAGTTTATACAAAAAAGATGTCTAAATACAAACCCCTTCATGGAGTGACAATGTGCCTCATAACATCTAATTAAAATTAGTATATATATACAATGGAATAACAAAAACATCTGTAGCATATCTCAAGAGCTTGTCCTCTTCCTATTGTAGCATAGAATTGCACCCTATGAGAGGGTTGTTTAGGCTCTCTCACTCCTAGATACAAAATGGGATCATCCCTAAGCTATGGGTATCTTGCAATGGGGTTGAACTTTTAGAGAAGGTCGGTTCCTCTTGGTAGATTACCTAAATTACTAGTTTTGACTTGGAAAAGGCATAAAAGGGCTATAAGGGATAGTTAAAATCATACAAAGGGTGATACACAAAACTAAAAGACACTACAAATCACTTAAAACTAACACTAAGGCAACTTAAATAAAACCCTCACTCACATAATCTCTCAAACTGGTCATTTTGGATCAATATTTCTAAACTAGGCTCCCTAGACAAGAGGTGAAGCATGAAGGAGTATCAAAACTCACATTATACCTTCATCAATGGCTAAAAGAGCACAAAGTCAGAACTATAAACACCTTGAAATACTTGTAAAAAGGAAAGAATGAATGACAATCACCAAGGAAGAATACTCCTCAACTAAGTAATCATGTACAAGTTAACTACAACACTTTATGTAGGTAAAGACATAGGTAAAATAAGTTGTATTATTGCTTCAAGAGGCTATTCTTATAAAATTTGATAGGTTTTTGCCTTTTCAAATGATACTATATATTTACAATGGAAAATAAGATGTATATATAAGAGAAAAGGGAAGGGAGAGGAGAAGAAAGCTTTGAAAAATCAATAAATACTAATCAGCCACCCTCTACAGAGCTCAAATAAAGAAGAGGAAGAGGTAGATGAGTCTCAAAAACCTCCAAACCACTTAGGCATTGATCTCACTTAGTAAATTAACCTTCCAAGGTTAAAAAAGGTCTTCAAGCTCTCCCATAGGCCTAAAATGGCACTAGAGGACAAAATTTTCTTTGAGGAAGATGACATCATGCTCCACTAAATTGAGAAAGGTCTCCAGACATCTATAAGATTCAATAAATGCTCCAACTTGCTCCTCAACTCCATCAACACTCTTCCATTTGACTTCTACACCGCATCTCCACTTGGCTTGTAGAAGTAACTTGGTAATATGGTTAGTCACCATAACATGTGATGCTTGCACTAACTTTAAGGGATAAATTTGAGTGATTTATTTTTTTTGTTCCCAACTCATATTTTCTACTCCAACTTGTAAAAGTCACCATGTAACCTGCAAATCCCTTGGAGTCCATTAATGGAGGTCTTCAAGCTCAAGCCATCTTCAACTAGCTATCCCAGAACTTGCTTTCAAGGCCATTTTGTCAACATGAGAGCCACTTTTGGACATATATAAAGATTTTATGCATCTATATCATTCTTATGAGGAATAAATGAAGTTTCATACCACCTTCAAGACCTCCAATAATGGTGGAAAGCTCTAATAAACCTGTAAATATTCACAAATCATTAGAAATTTTAGCTCAACAAATCAACTTAAAAACCCCTAGGAAGGGAACATAGTGCCATATAATGGTGATTTAGGTCCCATTAGGCTTCCTCCATGCATTTATATAATTTCATCCTTTGAAGACCTATAAAAATGGGCATTTTAGGTGATTTTGGGCCTCCTAAGCACCCATATGCACCAATTTCTTATTCAAACTAGGTAAAACATGAGTTTGAGATATTCCTCTAAATTTTCTAGATTAGTTCCAAGTTATTCCAGGGAATTTCATGGGCTTATGAGCTCAAAAACTCAAAACTAGTCAAAACAAGCTCCTTTGGTAGCTCAGATAGGATTACCCTCTTAACGATTGTTCATAAAGTGTGGAACTTAAAACTATAACTTCTTGACATTGATATTTTTTCCATATACTCCATCTTTCTTTAGAATCTTGGGTTTCCATGTAAAAGGTGTGCAAATATATGTATGTAGAGAATTTGTTTGTAGGGTTTTGCTTGCATTTTGAACCTACTTATAGTCTTATTAATGGTTCATAAACATTATCTCCTAAAAAAACATCAATCCTTCATGTATTTAAATTATTTTTGGGTCCTCAAATCATGCTAATATCATTTAGTCCAACTCCTCTTCTGATGAAAGATATGAACTTTGATACAGGTGGTTTGAATGGTTATCTTGACTGCATAGTTTAAATTAGTTCCTTAAGGACCAAAATGACTTTTATTTTTTTTCTCTATTCTTTAAAAAACCTTCATGGTACCTATACCATCACCTTAAACCTTATCATTATATCATATTTTCTTAATAAAGGTTTGCAACTGTCTTCATGGTGGTGTGAGTCTATAGGTCTTAAGATTGTCTTTAGGCCTAAAAGGCCTAATACTAAGTGTTAAAGGTTTGAATTATCTGAAATAGGATATGAGGGTTAATAAATATCATAATACATTACTTCCCATTTGTTTCTTACCCCTGAAACTTCCTTTTTCTTCCCAAACTTCACTTTCTAATTTTAGGTCTGCCTATGTCCAAATAGGCCTAATGGCCTACTTGAGCTCATTATTCTAACTCCACTTGAATTATTCTTATTATTAATCCTATAAAATATCAATTTAACCCTATTGAGTCTTTAAAACCTCCCAAAACATTCTAAAGTGGTCAAATACTCAGTTTTCACTTCTAGGCCTAAGTATGCCTATTTAGGTCTAATTAGGCCTATTAGGATTTTATCCATTTTATTAGTTGTTTCTATATTAATTGGAAATTGGTACATCCCCATTCACCTAAATTTATTTATCTTATCCTTTAAAATAAATTTAAGTAGTCACTTACTTAGTTTCTCACTCCAAGGTGTGAGTAGTCGAGTGAGAATTTTTGACATGCTTCTTTAACAGACCTATAATCTGATTTTTTCTCTCTCCTCAGGTACAATAGTGGAATGAAAAAACAAACTTAAAGGAAATAAAAAAATACCTCCATGTAAAATTTAAAGTCATTTCATTTATTATAACTCAAAAAATGCATCTTTTGGGGTTGCCTCAACTTGCCTTATTGAATTTTGGGCATGTATAGCTCTGTGTTTTGCCATTTTATAGAGTTTTTTGAGGTCAAAAGACTTAATTATTTTTTAATTATGACCATGAGGTAACCCCAAAACTATTTAAATTACTTTTTTTAAATTTTCAATCAATAAAAACATTTGGAATCACCCATTTATAACTGCTACACACTCAAAAAATGAGAACCAAGAAACCTAGGAAGAGAGAAATAGGTATATATTGAGATTTATGAGGTTTCAATACCTAATTATTTTTTAATTGGAACCTATAATATATACCACAACTTATAAAATCATTTTATTTCATCATACAACCCTTTAAACCTCTTAAAAACACATTTTCTAATTGTCTTCACTTGCATGCCAAAACCCTAAATATTGAAAATTTGCACTTCTCCACATTTTGCCTTGAAATATTTAATATGATAAATCTAAAAAGGTTTTTTAAGACTTAAAATATCCACAATATTCTTCATAAACTCTCGCATGAGGCTCAAACCATCTTTCATACATTATAGCCCTACTAGAAGTCTACCTAGTTCCATGTTGATTGTTAATAGACAAGCATAGGACTGTGACAGAACATCAGATGATTAAAATATTTGGTGTGACATAAAAAATATTATTTAAAGATAAAAAGACTCATTAAAATCACTTTTACCAATTTTTAAAGTTGGATATTGCCTCTAAAGGCTTGAAGATGCATTTTTCTCAAAACTAACTAGTGGGCTACCTGTTTTGGATCTTTCGCACTTAGCTAGCTCTCAAGGGTATTCTAACCTGAAAACCTGAGTGTGATCTACATAAAATATCAAATTAAGACCTTAAATATCATCCATAATTTCTTAAAAACATTTTATGAAGTTCAAAAACCTCTGTCAAACATGTAACTCTTTAAGAAGGTCTCCTAACTCCATCTCTAACTATCAATAGACAATCACATGAGTATAACAAAATATTGGATGATTCCACTATTTATGTGAACTAAATAATACCATTTTAATTTATAAACACTCATTATCACTACTTATACCAATTTTCATAGCTATATCATGCCTATAGAGGCCTCAAAACTCATTTTTCTTGAAACTAGCTATCTGGCTGCCTGAGTTTTCAATAGGTCTATGACTGAGTTATTTTGTAACTCATGTGTTTGGGTCTGATATGTAAAATGAATATTTTATGTGGCCTATGGAAGCATCCAAATATCATTCCTATCCTCCCAATTCACTTCACCACCTTTACAACTTCTCAAAGTGTTGTACTTACTCATTTCTTCCTTCTAGCTTATACCTTGCCAAGACTGGTTGTAGGTGTTGTTTTCAATAATGAAGGTCTCCTATGAAAAATGGAGATCATGTAGGTTTCTATTATCAATTATTAATATCCAATTAAACCTATACATACCATTTTATATTATCTCTAAGACTCTCTTATCTCTCCCTTTCTTCATTCTCTAATCATGGATAGGTTTGCAGAGGTATTACTTGGAGAGTGCCTCAGCTCTGAGAAAAAATAAAGGGTATATCCCCTATTATCTATGAAAAATATATGTAACCTAGGTAATAATGACCCTTTTTACCAAATATTGAGGTTAGATCACCTCTCTAGCATCTTCAACCCTTCAATTTATCCAAATTAGCCTTCAGGCTAGGAATGTGTGTATGGTTCGAAACCATTTGCCTAACCTTACCCCTACTTATCTGCCTTTAAATGTTGTATGGAGTATTATATGATCACTCCAATAATTTATTAAACATTATCACTTAGTATTTCAACTTTGCAACCTTCATGAAGAGGCTTCCACATGATACTTGTTGGAAGCAACGTTAGATCAATAGACTGCCTTACTACTTTGTGTATGAAACCACTTGAGATATGGCCATAGTGTTTTAAACACATAATTGACACATTTAATACCTTTAATTCAACCTTAAATATTATAATCATGTCCAATCATACCACCATCCATCTCTTCATATCATGGTTTCCATTTTTGCACAAGTAGGTGTATTAGACTAAGGGGTGTTCAGACTGTAAATTCTAGTCTTGGACTCCATGTGAGAGTGACCTACACTCTTATCAATTTTAATGCAAAATATATTATTATGAACCTTCTACATATTCCACATTATATTTAATAGGTAACTTGTCCATTATAGGACAACTTACACTAATAAACTCTCCTCAAAACACTAGAACATTGTTGTAGGTGATGCTTTGAGTATTGAAGTTCCTATAGGCATGAATGTGCTCTAAGACATGTGTGTCTCATATTAATCAAGGTTATTATTATAATCCATGAGATTTATTGTATTATCCTAAGTCTTCTTTTGAACTCCTCGTTAAACACTCGACCATCTTTCTTTAGTATACATTAGTATAGTTGTAGGTGACTATCAACTCTGAGACCCCTATAGGTGATAATGTACCTTAAGACACTTGTCTCACTCTCTTTGAATTTTATTAGGGTCAGTAAGCTATTATGATTTATCACATACCCCATATTCATTAATAATTAGGCAATTTATTCTTCAAGCATCTAGTCTTTCAAATTACCAAACACAACTGTAGGTTATGTTATGGAATTGGAAATCATGTAGGTGGTGATTTATGTTCAAGTATTGTATCTCATTTCTTTGTTTTGATATGAATTCATTAGAATATTGGATATACCTATCTCATGCCTTAAGACCATGTCTCACTCTTTATCAATGCACTGACTCCACTTGTAAATTATTTCAAAGTTGGTTTTGACTAATGGGTACTGTATACACTAAATGTTTCCAGTCAATCATAGAATGAGTTAAAACATCATATAATCATCATCCTCCTTCAATCAAATGACTCATTATTATATGGTCATGTTGATATATAGGCCTATACTCTAATTATGAATTGATTTGACTAGCCTAATCCTCAAATTCCTCTACCATGGCATGAAACTATGTAACATAGAGAGCTATTTCAGAGAAATTAAGGTAAGGTGTCCCATTTGCAACTTTTCCTCTTTTCATAAGATGTAGGTATTATTTTAAGAGGTTATTGAGGACACCATTACCACCAAGACATTTTTTTACATTCTTAAACCAAGGAGAAGGTTTTAAATGGGTTCAAATCCCTTCAAGGTCTCTCAAACTTTGTCTTAGACCCCTATTTTCAAGCTTGGTTGTAACCTTCTTTGTTCACATTTATACCATATGTTGCAATGAGGTATACAAGTATAATAATTTAAATAATGGCTTTGAATTATGCAAGCCAAATGAATCTAGAGTGGACTCTAGATGTTTCATAAGCTATGAAGTCATCCATGATGTGAATATCCTACAATCAACACTTCAGGCCTTTATATCAACTTCTTTTACACTATGAACATGCCAATCAACCTTCAAGGCTTAGACCTATTTCATTGGATCTTAGAAAAATGAAGTGATTGAAACTTGTTACCTATTTCAAACACTCAAACTTGGATTTATCTAACCCAACTATTCTATTTTAAATCTTATTCAAGATTTATCTTGAGCTCCCATCAGCTAGCTAGATGTGTTCTTAGGCCTAGACTAAGCTTTCTCTCTTGAGGGCATCTGAAAGGTTTTTTGCCTCTTAGGGATCTTGGGAGGACCCTTGAAACCCTCTCAAATTCTATTCCATTTCTACTTCTGCCCTGAAGAGCCAAAATAAAGGAAACCCTATCTATTGGGTTTTGAAGGCACTCAAGAGCTAGTCAATGGTTTTCTAATGTTGTGTGAGCCCAAAGACCATTATTAAATTGAAACCACTTGAAAAATGTGATTTGGAGACCCCTTTACCTTTTCCAATATTTGGGAGAGCTAATTTGTTAGGATAGAAAAATATAAGACAAAAATTGGCCCCCTTGATGAGTTATTCAAGACTGCACTAAAATAGTTTTCTCTTAACATGAAGAAATAGAGGCCTGCCTTCTGAATCCAACACTTGGATAAACTTTATAATGATGCAAGTGACCTTTCATACCTTCTTGAAACCTTATGAGGTGTTTGAAGCTCTTTTAATGGTAGGAAACATGATTCATGCCTAATCTATAGCCAATGGGTTTTCCATGCCTCTGTTGGTTCTTATGCTTGGATTTAATTACAAAGGCCTAAGAGGATATATTATGGACACCATGTATGCTTTCATATGATTTTTGAGCTTTTCCACTGAGCAAAACCCTCAAAAACTTGCTCAACCATGGCTCCAAAAGGCCCAAAAATGCATCTTCTTGTACTCAAACTCTTCTTCTCCACTCCAAATGACTTGAAATGGTATTTAACATCCTAAATGAGGAAAACATGACATGAGGATGTAAAATGAAGTCAAAACCAATTTGACTTATTCAAAAAGCACCTTTCTACTCCCCAAGTCATCTAATGCACTTTTGAGGGTCTTTTGGGAAAATTGGATTTATTAGAAATCATTTTTGACCCATTAGAATCTTTGACACTTTGTACAAACCTCTTTCTTACTCTTGAATGCTCAAACACCTTGGAAACTAGCTAGATTCTTCATTTGAAACTTAATACCCATTTCTAGGCCTTTACCTTAAAATCCCCAAAAATACCTTAACCTTTGCTAAAATTTTCTCAAGAAGGCAAAGAACATGAGGTAGGGCCATGAATCTCATATTATTTTTCTACCATTAAATCATCCACTCCACTAGGATTTTGTACAACTCCCAACACCACACCAAGACTTTCTAAGATACTGCACTATATCATCATGATAGGACTAGAAAGAGACTAGTCATGAAGGCAAGAGGTCATTGAATGGTCCAGGAGAGTGGCCTAATCCATCTAGGCAAAGGTTTAATATGTAGTCCAATTTTGGCCAATACCTCCTATGAGAGGGCCCTGATCTAGAAGAATGTTGGGGACTCTCACTCTAGCAATGTTTCCTACTAGATCCTCCCTCATAAGCTACCTCACCTTCTTTGATCTGGAGGCTAATATGATGACCCCTATTGGTGCCTCCCTTTAAACTTATATTCCCTGTCCTATACATGGAGGCTCTACCACCTCCCCCACCCATTATAGTATCTATCAAGGCCTATACCCTCCTCGCTCTTGCTAGTAAAGTGTTGCTCTCCATCCTTAATGTTATCACCATCACATAAACATGGTATGTTGGGGTGAAGACATATATATGATGAGCAATCTCTATGGGGAGCTCAAGATCAACCAAAAGTTGGTCTCAAGACAAACCAATGATCAATTGAAAAAGATTGATCAGCGTGTCCCTAATCATCTACCTCTAACTGCTCATAGTATACGTGATCGCAAAGTATAAAAGTCAACATCAAATCTAGCCAATACAAGAATCCAATATACATAAAATCAATTAACCAACTAAAGGAATCAAAATACATGTTTTAATCATAAATACATAAATTAACATCTTACCTAGGTCTCTCTCACACCACTCGAGGTCATAATCATTTTTTGTACCCTCTTCCTCATCTATATCTAAATCCTCCGCTAGCTCAACATATACTAGAGCCTCACCATCTTTGTCTCTTGGCTATTGTTATAGTGTAGGGTCCTCTTAAGTAGGGTCATGTAGTGGTGGTGGTGGGCTCATCTGCTACTACCCTGTTAATCCCTAGGTTCTTCCTCTAGTAGTGAGCTATGAGGGAGGTCCCTATGTCACTCTTATTTGAGTCAGTTGGGTGATTATCACCCATCTCACAAGAGAGTGACATAGAAATCATCCTATTCTCACCACTCTCAACTATCATATGCCCCTGTAAACAACCCTAGAAATGGGAAGATTTCCTGCATAGGGCATACCAAACTGTTGGTACACCCTATCCATAAGGTGCACCTCAACTTGTAAAAGTCAATCTCAAACCTAAGTGACCCTAGTGACTATTGCAAGGTAGGCCCTCTCATTGGTCCATTGCCCAACCATGTCTTAGTAGGGCATGTAAATTAGGTTGGTCAATGTCAAAGTCCCCACTACTCGAGGCAACATGTGAAACAGTGACATGCATATCCATCGAGTAACTCTAATATCCTTGAATGTTCTAATCAAGATTCCCCTCTGGTAAGGGATGATTCACTCATAAATCAATTCCATGATAACTATCAGGTGACTGATTCAAAAAGGATATGCAGTAAAGGTATATGCAGGTTTGAGCTAATAATTTCTAGCTCTAAGAGTAGCGAGCCCTTCCCTCCTTAATAGATAGAATGATTGGAAACCAACTAAATAATAATATATTAGTACCCTTGTCTCCCACAAGTTAGGAGGTAAGGATACTAATAATAACTTTCTATAGGTTGGGGATCATTGATCCTTCCACTCAAGAAAGCCTCATATCATACTTTGTACCCACATTGGGTGCGTCAACATCTTTGAAATGTGCAACCCAACTCTGGGCCTCATGGTCACTATCAATAACCCAAATAAAAACTGACCAACCCATCGTAGGAAGGCTTGTGATCTAGTAGACATAAATGAGAGTGATTTTCCACTCTTCAGGGGCCTAAGTGAACATATACATGTTTTGATCAAGGTCCCAATAGGTCAGAATATTGCATAACAGTTTGCTAGATGTTGGGGTGATCCACACCTGCACTATCTATAGAATCCCAATGTAGCCTAGAAGGGCCAACTTGTCTATTGTCAAGAGTGTCAAGACTTTTGGGAATGACTCTTACTCTTGAGCTTTATTCAAATGTATGTACTCCCTTTACAATAGAAGAAAAAATCTGAGTCAGCCTCAAGACAAAACATGCATTCTAAAATTTCTCATCTCCCTATTCTTCCCCCTTTTTACAAAGGGGATAAAATTGCCCCTTTCTACATGCAACAATTATGTAATCACCCAGGTAATTAAACAAATGCTATAGGGGGTTATGTAACCAAATCTAAGTGGTAATTATGGAACCACCTGATCTATAAATTGTGGTGGTTATGTAAACACCATGACTATGGTGTAACTGTCGATCTACAAAGATCGATGGTCTCAAATGCCATCTGTGTGCCCTCTCAAATCCCCCAAAACCCAGAAAATTCACCCTAATTAACAAAATCTCTTCATTTTCTTAGTCTACCCCCTGATAATCATTTCAAAGCTTAAAAACTTGAATTTCATTGGATTTTATCAAAGTTTTGAACAAGATTTCAAAATTAGGACAAAAATGAAAAAGTCAATAAAACCTTCCTGATCATGCCTGACAACTCCTCCTATTGCTACATTCAACATCCTCCCATTGTCCTCATCCTGTTTAATACCTTCTCGCTTAAAATGGTCATAAGCAGTCTAGAGCTTAAAATATCTCAAAAGTAAATGGCACAAATGAATTATTTTTGGTAAGTTTTTGAATATATAAGGTCCCAAACTAGCTATTTTAGTTCAAAAACTTTTTATTTTTGGCATGATTACACACTTTTTGTATATTTTATGTCAAGTAATATTGTCTTTATATTTTATGATTTATACTCCAAAGCTAACAATTTAATGTATTTTTATCTTTGGTAGCATATTTTATGGCTTTATAGGTACATCAATACCCAGCGTCAGACTTAGTCTCCCAATAAGATGATTCAAGTAGTATGATCTTCCTCGCGCATATGGTACATATTCTTATCCATGGTATAATTATATAGTTTACTTTCTAATTTTTGTTAGATCGCAATTGATTTTTTTTTTTTCACAAGTTGCATGAAGTCCTAGCTGGATTCATTCATCTACTTAGATAAAGTAAGTATTCCTAACCTTTTGTTTCTTTTCCATACGCCTTTACTTGGGACTATGCCTTGCCAA